>CAXDID010000776.1:0-278422 GCA_963988835.1 Hexamita inflata | reverse complement strand
TCTTTGTATTACAATATAATCTCATAAATGCAACGATGTACAATTTGGTATGAATTACTTTCTGAATACTTTTTCTTACTTATGCAACCAAACCTCGAATTTCGTTTTGGTAATTTGTGAACGAGAAGTATTCGCTGTAAACGAATGGGTTAGACTCTCGCCATTATAAACAATATTTAGTAATATTTTGGTTGACGGTTACAGTTAAGGAATTATATATATCTAGGTTATATTCTGGTTCATTTATAACGTGGGGACATTACACATACGTGTTCAAACTAGCTAATGCGTCCGCAGTTCGTTAAATCTCTACGGGTTATCATATTAAATGAATCATTTAATTTGACTTAAAATATTATAGTTCCCAGTTATGATTCTAGAAATAATTGAATTAGATATATTATTTGTGATAGCGCTCAATATTAAATAATAGTTTGATAGAAATAGTTCAATAAGTTTGTGATATATATACGTTGGTTACATTTACAATATGGGTGTTATTTGTACACCATCACGAGTTGAATCGGGTTACGATAGTTTTGGCACCAATTAGTCCGCGGACATAAAGTACAAAATACTTTGTAATATTAATTGTGTAGGTCATTTTTAAATTTCGTTCAAACATATTCTCTTATTCATACCAAAGTAACCACAGCGGTTCCCATCAACTGACGCTTCCCGCTCTGAAACGTAATTTTAATTTACTAACTCGCAGATATTTGGCTACGATACATTAACTTATTTTATTGCAATATACTGATATCAAAGATTATTAATGCACACATTACTATTAAAAGAGATAATACAGATTCGCTGTGTTGTAGCTTCACCACCTGTATAATTAATCGTATAAACTCGCTTTGAAAAAATAAATTCTTAGTCGGATGAATATAGTGGACATTAGTCTTGTTCACGGGGCTACGGCGCAGTGATTTATTTGGTAATATCGAATATGATTGAGTTTAAGCGGTGTATAGGCGCTCTATTTCCATGATCGCTACCACGTAGAAATATCTGCTGTGACATTTACATATATTTATTTAAAATCTTTGTATTACAATATAATCTCATAAATGCAACGATGTACAATTTGGTATGAATTACTTTCTGAATACTTTTTCTTACTTATGCAACCAAACCTCGAATTTCGTTTTGGTAATTTGTGAACGAGAAGTATTCGCTGTAAACGAATGGGTTAAACTCTCACCATTATAAACAATATTTAGTAATATTTTGGTTGACGGTTACAGTTAAGGAATTATATATATTTAGGTTATACTCTGGTTCATTTATAACGTGGGGACATTACACATACGTGTTCAAACTCGCAAATGCGTCCGCAATTCGCTAAATCTCTATGGGTTATCATATTAAATGAATCATTTAATTTGACTTAAAATATTACAGTTCCCAGTTATGATTCTAGAAATAATTGAATTAGATATATTATTTTTAATAGCGCTCAATATTAAATAATAGTTTAATAGAAATAGTTCAATAAGTTTGTGATATATATACGTTGGTTCCATTTACAATATGGGTGTTATTTGTACACCATCACGAGTTGAATCGGTTTACGCTAGTTTTAGTACCAATTAGTCCGCGGACATACAGTACAAAATACCCGTAATGTTAATTGTATAGGTCATTTTTAAATTTCGTTCATACGCATTCTCTTATTCATACCAAAGTAACCATAGTGGTTCCCATCAACTGACGCTTCTCGCTCTGAAACGTAATTTTAATTAACTAACTCGCAGATATTTGGCTACGATATATTAACTCTATTTTATTGCAATATACTGATATCAAAGATTATTTATGAACACATTACTATTAAAAGAGATAATACAGATTCGCTGCGTTGTAGCTTCACCATCTGTATAATTAATCGTATAAACTCGCTTTGAAAAATTAAATTCTTAGTCGGATGAATATAGTGGACATTAGTCTTGTTCACGGGGCCATTGGGCGCAGTGATTTATTTGGGTAATATCGAATATGATTGAGTTTAAGCGGTGTATAGGCGATCTATTTCTATGATCGCTACCACGTAGAAACATCTGCTGTGGCATTTACATTTATTTATTTAAAATCCTTGTATTACATAATCTCATAAATGCAACGATGTACAATTTGGTATGAATTACTTTCCAATACTTTTTCTTACTTATGCAACCAAACCTCGAATTTCGTTTTGGTAATTTGTGAACGAGAAGTATTCGCTGTAAACGAATGGGTTAAACTCTCACCATTATAAACAATATTTAGTAATATTTTGGTTGACGGTTACAGTTAAGGAATTATATATATTTAGGTTATACTCTGGTTCATTTATAACGTGGGGACATTACACATACGTGTTCAAACTCGCAAATGCGTCCGCAATTCGCTAAATCTCTACGGGTTATCATATAAAATGAATCATTTAATTTGACTTAAAATATTACAGTTCCCAGTTATGATTCTAGAAATAATTGAATTAGATATATTATTTTTAATAGCGCTCAATATTAAATAATAGTTTAATAGAAATAGTTCAATAAGTTTGTGATATATACATGTTGGTTACATTTACAATATGGTGTTATTCTGTACACCATCACGAGTTGAATCGGTTACGCCAGTTTTAGCACCAATTAGTCCGGTGGACATAAAGTACAAAATACTTTGTAATATTAATTGTGTAGGTTATTTTAAATTTTTGTTCAAACATATTCTCTTATTCATACTAGTGCAATCACAGCGGTTCCTACTAACCGACGCTTCCGCTTCCTGAAACGTAATTTTTAATTTCTACTAACTCGCAGATATTTGGCTACGATACATTAACTTATTTTATTGCAATATACTGATATCAAAGATTATTAATGCACACACATTATTAAAAGAGATAATACAGATTCGCTGTGTTGTAGCTTCACCACCTGTATAATTAATCGCATAAACTCGCTTTGAAAAATACCTCTTAGTCGGATGAATATAGTGGACATTAGTCTTGTTCACGGGGCTACGGCGCAGTGATTTATTTGGTAATATCGAATATGATTGAGTTTAAGCGGTGTATAGGCGCTCTATTTCCATGATCGCTACCACGTAGAAATATCTGCTGTGACATTTACATATATTTATTTAAAATCTTTGTATTACAATATAATCTCATAAATGCAACGATGTACAATTTGGTATGAATTACTTTCTGAATACTTTTTCTTACTTATGCAACCAAACCTCGAATTTCGTTTTGGTAATTTGTGAACGAGAAGTATTCGCTGTAAACGAATGGGTTAGACTCTCGCCATTATAAACAATATTTAGTAATATTTTGGTTGACGGTTACAGTTAAGGAATTATATATATCTAGGTTATATTCTGGTTCATTTATAACGTGGGGACATTACACATACGTGTTCAAACTAGCTAATGCGTCCGCAGTTCGTTAAATCTCTACGGGTTATCATATTAAATGAATCATTTAATTTGACTTAAAATATTATAGTTCCCAGTTATGATTCTAGAAATAATTGAATTAGATATATTATTTGTGATAGCGCTCAATATTAAATAATAGTTTGATAGAAATAGTTCAATAAGTTTGTGATATATATACGTTGGTTACATTTACAATATGGGTGTTATTTGTACACCATCACGAGTTGAATCGGTTTACGCTAGTTTTAGCACCAATTAGTCCGCGGACATAAAGTACAAAATACTTTGTAATATTAATTGTGTTGGTCATTTTTAAATTTCGTTCAAACATATTCTCTTATTCATACCAAAGTAACCACAGCGGTTCCCATCAACTGACGCTTCCCGCTCTGAAACGTAATTTTAATTTACTAACTCGCAGATATTTGGCTACGATACATTAACTTATTTTATTGCAATATACTGATATCAAAGATTATTAATGCACACATTACTATTAAAAGAGATAATACAGATTCGCTGTGTTGTAGCTTCACCACCTGTATAATTAATCGTATAAACTCGCTTTGAAAAAATAAATTCTTAGTCGGATGAATATAGTGGACATTAGTCTTGTTCACGGGGCTACGGCGCAGTGATTTATTTGGTAATATCGAATATGATTGAGTTTAAGCGGTGTATAGGCGCTCTATTTCCATGATCGCTACCACGTAGAAATATCTGCTGTGACATTTACATATATTTATTTAAAATCTTTGTATTACAATATAATCTCATAAATGCAACGATGTACAATTTGGTATGAATTACTTTCTGAATACTTTTTCTTACTTATGCAACCAAACCTCGAATTTCGTTTTGGTAATTTGTGAACGAGAAGTATTCGCTGTAAACGAATGGGTTAGACTCTCGCCATTATAAACAATATTTAGTAATATTTTGGTTGACGGTTACAGTTAAGGAATTATATATATCTAGGTTATATTCTGGTTCATTTATAACGTGGGGACATTACACATACGTGTTCAAACTAGCTAATGCGTCCGCAGTTCGTTAAATCTCTACGGGTTATCATATTAAATGAATCATTTAATTTGACTTAAAATATTATAGTTCCCAGTTATGATTCTAGAAATAATTGAATTAGATATATTATTTGTGATAGCGCTCAATATTAAATAATAGTTTGATAGAAATAGTTCAATAAGTTTGTGATATATATACGTTGGTTACATTTACAATATGGGTGTTATTTGTACACCATCACGAGTTGAATCGGGTTACGATAGTTTTAGCACCAATTAGTCCGCGGACATAAAGTACAAAATACTTTGTAATATTAATTGTGTAGGTCATTTTTAAATTTCGTTCAAACATATTCTCTTATTCATACCAAAGTAACCACAGCGGTTCCCATCAACTGACGCTTCCCGCTCTGAAACGTAATTTTAATTTACTAACTCGCAGATATTTGGCTACGATACATTAACTTATTTTATTGCAATATACTGATATCAAAGATTATTAATGCACACATTACTATTAAAAGAGATAATACAGATTCGCTGTGTTGTAGCTTCACCACCTGTATAATTAATCGTATAAACTCGCTTTGAAAAAATAAATTCTTAGTCGGATGAATATAGTGGACATTAGTCTTGTTCACGGGGCTACGGCGCAGTGATTTATTTGGTAATATCGAATATGATTGAGTTTAAGCGGTGTATAGGCGTGCTTCACATTTCATGATCGCTACTAATGCAGAAATATTCTGTGACATTTACATATATTTATTTAAAATCTTTGTATTACAACATAATCTCATAAATGCAACGATGTACAATTTGGTATGAATTACTTCTGAATACTTTTCTTACTTCTATAACCAAACCTCGAATTCTGTTTTGGCACTTGTGAACGAGAAGTATTCGCTGTAAACGAATGGGTTAGACTCTCGCCATTATAAACAATATTTAGTAATATTTTGGTTGACGGTTACAGTTAAGGAATTATATATATCTAGGTTATATTCTGGTTCATTTATAACGTGGGGACATTACACATACGTGTTCAAACTAGCTAATGCGTCCGCAGTTCGTTAAATCTCTACGGGTTATCATATTAAATGAATCATTTAATTTGACTTAAAATATTATAGTTCCCAGTTATGATTCTAGAAATAATTGAATTAGATATATTATTTGTGATAGCGCTCAATATTAAATAATAGTTTGATAGAAATAGTTCAATAAGTTTGTGATATATATACGTTGGTTACATTTACAATATGGGTGTTATTTGTACACCATCACGAGTTGAATCGGTTTACGCTAGTTTTAGCACCAATTAGTCCGCGGACATAAAGTACAAAATACTTTGTAATATTAATTGTGTTGGTCATTTTTAAATTTCGTTCAAACATATTCTCTTATTCATACCAAAGTAACCACAGCGGTTCCCATCAACTGACGCTTCCCGCTCTGAAACGTAATTTTAATTTACTAACTCGCAGATATTTGGCTACGATACATTAACTTATTTTATTGCAATATACTGATATCAAAGATTATTAATGCACACATTACTATTAAAAGAGATAATACAGATTCGCTGTGTTGTAGCTTCACCACCTGTATAATTAATCGTATAAACTCGCTTTGAAAAAATAAATTCTTAGTCGGATGAATATAGTGGACATTAGTCTTGTTCACGGGGCTACGGCGCAGTGATTTATTTGGTAATATCGAATATGATTGAGTTTAAGCGGTGTATAGGCGCTCTATTTCCATGATCGCTACCACGTAGAAATATCTGCTGTGACATTTACATATATTTATTTAAAATCTTTGTATTACAATATAATCTCATAAATGCAACGATGTACAATTTGGTATGAATTACTTTCTGAATACTTTTTCTTACTTATGCAACCAAACCTCGAATTTCGTTTTAGTAATTTGTGAACGAGAAGTATTCGCTGTAAACGAATGGGTTAGACTCTCGCCATTATAAACAATATTTAGTAATATTTTGGTTGACGGTTACAGTTAAGGAATTATATATATCTAGGTTATATTCTGGTTCATTTATAACGTGGGGACATTACACATACGTGTTCAAACTAGCTAATGCGTCCGCAGTTCGTTAAATCTCTACGGGTTATCATATTAAATGAATCATTTAATTTGACTTAAAATATTATAGTTCCCAGTTATGATTCTAGAAATAATTGAATTAGATATATTATTTGTGATAGCGCTCAATATTAAATAATAGTTTGATAGAAATAGTTCAATAAGTTTGTGATATATATACGTTGGTTACATTTACAATATGGGTGTTATTTGTACACCATCACGAGTTGAATCGGGTTACGATAGTTTTAGCACCAATTAGTCCGCGGACATAAAGTACAAAATACTTTGTAATATTAATTGTGTAGGTCATTTTTAAATTTCGTTCAAACATATTCTCTTATTCATACCAAAGTAACCACAGCGGTTCCCATCAACTGACGCTTCCCGCTCTGAAACGTAATTTTAATTTACTAACTCGCAGATATTTGGCTACGATACATTAACTTATTTTATTGCAATATACTGATATCAAAGATTATTAATGCACACATTACTATTAAAAGAGATAATTTCAACTAACATAGCATCAGTTTATATCTGAAAGTACTTTCTTTTATTATTCTTAAAATTATGTTATCTTCTATTATATTCTTTAAATAAATATAACAAAATAATTTACCATGTACTAATAATATTTTAGTGGATAATAAGCAATATAACTATTGTTAAAAGTTAACATAGTTGAATAGTATAAATTTAAAAGATGATATTTACCTGACATACTAGAGTAAAAATCTAATAACATAAACTTGTTCATTTATACAAATGTGACACAATAATCACTAATCGATATATCTGTTAATAATGTTTTAGATAATATCTTTGCCCTATTTGGATTCAGCATAAATTCCCATATTATTATTAATTCAAATATTAATATTTCGATACAGTTTTCGGTCTTTACAGGTGCTTTACTTTGTATATATTGTGATGTAGAAGTTTAAAGCTGTAGTTTAGTATTTATTGCTTCAGGTCAGCAAATATCTGGTTTAATTATTGAGCCAAAATAGAATGTTATTGTTCAATAGTCTTTTATATAATATAGAGTAAGTAGTATGAATTCATCTGGATTAACTAATGTTATTAAATAGCTTTCTATGACATTTATAATAAATTAATGCAAATTAACAGGAAGTAATCTAATATAGAGTGCAAACAATGGTTATATTGCGTCAATTATATATGTTGATATAACACTGAATATTACTTAGTTTGATATATGTGTTGATCAAACTTCACGTTTTGGATTAAATAGTGTTCAAATAACATTAACAGGTAATGAATAACTTAAGTGTGATATATGCAACTAATAATATGTGATATATGGGTTATGTAGCGATATGTTGCAATATAGCGAAATGATTAATGGGATGTATTAATGTGTTTATCCTTTTGGATATGTTAATAATTAATGTATTTGTGTGTATGGATATTTGCTAAATATTACTAAATGCATAAACATTTTAGAAGCCATAAATAATCTGAATATTTAAGCAAATTGTAATATCAGTAATCAGATATCACTTTTTGAATAAACTATTGAAAATATTGAAAATTAACTTGTAATAATAGATTAGAATTATTAGAGCAATGTTTCGGAAATTGAAAACAGAATATTATCAAATTATTCCAAATCTGATAATAACTTGTTAATAAACACAACTATTTTGGATAGCAGAATATTTTCAAATATTACTGATATTAAATAAGATATAATAACAGCATAGATTAAAGCTGATGAAAATTTACTGTGGAATACCACAGTTCTTGACTGGAGAATATTCAACAATATTTCTGTATTAAATAATACTGTTCAGAATTTAGCCCTATAATTATACGATGTGAATAATTCATTACTATTGAAAAACGAAATAATTGAGTAATAACTCTAATAATAACTTGTTATTATCGATCACGATATTTTGAGCAACATATCTGAAATTGAAAACAGAATAATATCAAATTATTCTAAATATGATTATAATTTGTTGATGAACACATCTATTTTGGACAGCAGAATATTTTCTAATTTTACAAATGTACAAAAAGAAATTATAATAGCACAGATTAAAGCTGATGAAAATTTGTTGCAAAACACAACCGTTCTTGACTGGAGAATATTCAACAACGTTTCCTAATTAAATACAACTATTTATAATCTAACCCTATAAGTAAGAGAAAATTTAACTTTATAATTGCAAAGTGTGAACAATTCATTATTATTGAAAAATGAAATAATTGAGTAATAACTCTAATAACAAAACATAATTATCGAATAACAGAAAAAATTGGTTGATAACCTAATGTAATAACTTAATTGTACCAGTAACTACGGTTATTCAATTGTTAACGGTTCCTGCATTCAAGTTACTTGCGCGATTTCAGGCCAATAAAGTATAAACGGAATATGTCAGTGCACAAATATAAACTCAATTGTTTAATCTGGTTCGTGCGTTTGTCCACCTAATTCAAACGTTATCGGAACTGTTTGTGTTTGCTCTATAACCGGATAAATGATGCAGAATGGAGTATGTACATGTTCAAATATCAATTCTTATGTTTCTGGAAACTAGTGTGTTTGTCCAACTTATTCTTCGTTAGTTGGAAACATATGTACATGTCCAACTTACTCACAAATAGTAAATAATGAATGTTCTTGTAATATAATTGTTGATTAGGTTATGCATAATGGCTTGTGTTAGTGTCGAACTACTGGGGCATTTGTAAATAATGGAACATGTATTTGTGGACAATATGCCATAAACACTTCGAATTCTTGCACTTGCCCAACTAATTCAACTTTGATAAATAATATTTGTACTTGTGATAAAATAATAGGTTAATAGATGGTCAGTGGAAGTTGTTAATGTCCGTCTGATTAATTTGTTGTTAATAATTCTTGTAAACAAACTACTTTTGTAATTAATATTTCAAATATCTAGTGTAGTTAAGAAATAATTACTTCGAGCTTTGATATAAACGATGTAACAAATACAATAAATACATCAAATAACTTCAGCTTGGGTTATGTATTTAGCGCATCTATTGTTATTTAAAACGCATTCTTAGATATTTCTGACAATGTTTATACATCAACTGTGTATCCATTATTTTAATCTCAAAGTACATTCAATAATTTGAAAATACAATTTGGAACATAATAATTAAATAGCGGCTCATTAATTATATCATCAAGTTCCTCCATTTCTGTGAATCAGATGAAAATTATTTCCAGATCTGGAAGCCAACTCACCGTTGATACAGTTTAATTGAATATTTTATCTTCTTCATCGACGACCGCAAATATAACTAACTTACTTGTAAATTTATCATTTGCTCCTTCAAGTGGAAATGTAACATTAATCAATAATATTAATGGTGTTATGAATATTTCTGGATATGAGATATTAGGCTCTTTTGTGAGCACTGGAACAGTTGCAATGATTGGAATAAATGTTAATGCAACAACTATCAACGTAAACAAAGTCAGTTTTCAACCAATTTTGTACAATGTTGGAAATAGTTCTTCATATTTCTTTGGTATTTCCATAAGTACATGCACATTTACAATTAATAATATAGCGATTATTCTGGGAAACAGTTCAAACTTTTTACTTCTAGGTTCAATACCATCAAATTCTTCTTCATAATATTAATTTGGAGGAATAATATCTTATGCTTAAGGTAATTCAATAATAGTCGTTGATAATCTTGTACTAGATTGTTACCAGGAGTTAAGCACAAACTATGTTAAATATTCAGGGTTTATAATTGGATACATATACACGCTATCAATTTAAAGTAGTGTTACAATAAAGAATGTTTGTCTTTAGTAAAATATGACCAGCACAACAATATAATTTATGAGATTAGGTCTTATTGGATAAATCAGTGGAAATATCTCAATTTAAAACACACAAGTAGCTTTTTCTGTGTAAAGCGCAAAATTATCTTATTTTGGAATTATTGGTTATTAAGCAGGAAGTTCTCTTAATGCTGAAGTAATAAACTTGATAAATTCTGTTAACGTGAGTTCCAGTCTTGGTAATTATGTAAGTTCTATCTTTGGACTTTCATACGGATAAAATTACACTGTTAAAAATACTACAGTAGTTGGAAGTAACATTTAAGGTGAATCTTATGTTAGTGGGTTCTTTGGTTGTTTATCTTTAAATTCGAACATTACAATTCTTAATTCTACGATTTCTAAAACGAATATTTCTGGTTAAACTTATGTTGGAGGTTTTATGGGTTACTCTTATTCTACTATATATTTAATTAATTCAAAGATTCAGTTCGTGCGCCTTTCTGGTTAGTCAGATTACGTTGGAGTCATCATTGGGTTGAACTATGGTTAGTAGTCGTTTACCGATTCTTCATCATCTTCAAATTACGTAAACGGCGTTTTATAAAATGATTGCGCAGTTTTGTCCGTTGTCGGGTGCTGAGTGAAAATACAATATTAATGCTATAGAGGAATTTAGCCGCTAAATGACTTATTATATTTTACTATTATATTACCACTCTACTCCTCTTAAAATTTCTTTTTAACATGACATATTTATATCATTTATACTGACTACATCTGAAGGCATAGACTCCCGTGAGATTATATTATTTAATTAGGTGCATATACAAGAAATATAATATTTAGAATTAATTTATTATTTTCGTTAACTTTAATTTAATTACATGTGGTATGAGATCACTCAAATATATGAACTCTGACCAAAAGGAGGGATTGGTATAAGTACTAAATACCAAAATTTAATATTAACCAGCCAGCTTGCATAATAGAGCTCAAACTACTAAAATTATTCATAATCATATTTTAATAGTCATTGGCTTTCCGGGCTAGAAGGTTTAACTACAGTAATTTCTTTGGGATCGAGAACGAAATTAGAGCTGAAAATGAATGTGTGAGTTTGTTTTAGCTTGGTCGCGAATAATTTAGTAAAATTTTATTAAAAATATAATTTACACTCCACAGTTTCCACTCGAAATATGAATGTTAAATGTTAAGAGAACTGAAACACGGTTGGTTTTATGGTCAAACCCATCTGGGATTTATCGTGAAATTTATTTTAAAGATTTAAATAGACTTGGTTTCGCCAAAATAGTTATTTATGAATTGCTCATTTATTAATTTATGACTTAACTCACAAACAATTAATAATCTTAGGTAATTCGCTTATGATTAATTAGTTGCTACTCTACCCTATACGAAGATCTAATCAAACTTAATTTATCAGCTATCGTAAAATTTCTTGGATTAATTAACAAGCGAAACGGAGTCCTAGTTCAACATCTAAAATTCGATGCCATTTTACGGTCATCCAGACTTAATGTTGGAATATAACTGAAAAGAACAATAATTTCACCAATATCCTTGATACAACATATTTGTAATAATAAACTCGAAAATTGGTTATCCTCGATTTTCTATATTCAAGTAGAATAAGCTGGAGCGTTTACATGTCTGGAACTGTTAAGTGATTACTCACTTCGTTGTTATCAGCCATCAATTGTTCAAGTTTCGCTAGTTTATTAAACGATTAAATTTGCCTTATTGGATACGGATTTATAGATGAAGAATAATTTTAAAGAAACAAATATACGTTCACTATACTATTAAGATACCATATAACCATAAAAATAATATTAATGTCTAGTCACTTCTTGGCTCTTTATAAATTAATGCAATTTAGCTTTTCAAGTTTTGAGATTCGAACGCATTATGAGTTACACAGATTTTAATTGAAATTAATATTATTCAGTCTTTAAGTTAGAGAAATATATTATTTTATTTTTAGATCCACTTCAACTCATTGATTATTTCGTGATGTTACTACATTATATCACCGTCCATAGGTGTTTACATTTAAGTAATTTTTAAAGGTGTTCAAGCTAATTAACAGCAACTCCAAAAATATAATACTAAACTAAGCTGCTATCACTAAGCATAATAGTTACAGAATGCCTTAATCAAATGAAAATACTAATAATTATATTGGTATCCGTCTTTGGTCTCTTCAATAAATAAGATAAATTTATCTTATATTTTAGCAATTCGGATAAGTTTGTTAATAGCACTAACAAAATAATTTAGTGCATAAATAGTTATAGATATTTGATAAGTTATAAATTAATGATGTTTCAGTTTTCATTTTATAAAATGAGAACAAAAGTTAAAATTCACTATTTACAAATTTTAAGAAATCTAAACATAATTCAATTTATCGTCAAATTAATTAATGTTACTAACATTTAATATGGACATTTAATTGTAACTTGTATGTTAGCATTAGTTTTGTAACAACGAAATTTTGGACCTTTGATAAATATTTCAGCAAATATGGAGTTATGGTAGGACAGATCGTATCATTTGCTTAGATATTATATTAAACAGGTTTTGTGAAGAAATAGTCCAACTTGAGAATAATTCGATTTTTACAAAATTTTTAACTTCGTTGACATGAGAATATTTAATTACGATAAAATATATTTTATAGAGGATTATTTCTATTTAAATTAGTATCTAGAAATAAGTCTGGAAGACCGTAAAAATCCAGCGAGCACTAAAGCGTCTTCGACCGATTATATAAATAAATGAAAAATTTCAGTTTTGATATTTTTAAGTAATTCTCAAATTGCAGTGCGGCTGTAACTATCTGAGGCTACTCTATGGGTATCACCTGCTGTTAAATTATTACGGACGCGACGATTAATCTTTAGTACTAGTTGTCTGTAAGATAATGGCAAAAATCACTTATATTCATAAACGAAGAAGCAATGTGAGAAGTGTTAATGTTTTACTATAATATTTCGAAGGACACTCAATACATAACTTTTATAAAAATTCACTCCTAAATTCAAAATTTTTCTTAAAAATATTACTGTGTTTAACTGCAATAATCAAAGTTAATTACATTTAAGAATTTTGACTACCATAACGAGAGCTGCTGGAATCTCTAAACTATATGTTATTAGTAGTACTCCTTTCACTCCAGCCTATAAAATCATATAAAATCGAAACTAATTATTTCAGTTGTGTAACACGTAAACTTAAAGTAACAACCCAATAATATATTTTCATATTCTTCAACTTCAGAAAGTTAATTATTGTTGACTGTAAATGGTTCAAAGGATAAATATCAATTACTCTAGTTTCAGTCAAGGCCAAGAATTTAAAATTGATCAAATTACTCAGCGCAGATACATAACAAACTGATGCGAATAAACTTTCTGTATTATTCAACGATTTATATAAATTCCTAAAATTAAATAATAATAAAATATTATATTTCACTCCACGAAAGAAATGTGTCAGGAAAATACCTATAAAATTACCAATTGACTCCATATACACCTGAATAGTGGGCGGAAAAAATACTCGTGGCCAATAGTTTGGAGTTTTGATTCACTATATATTAAGTCTAGTAATTTTAAATGCAACTTTTAGATTTTAGAATTTCCACAAATTGTTAAGATAGATCTCCTTGGCTCCTCTCAAGGCTAGGGTATTTTCATATGGATCTAGATCGCTCGTTCCCAACATCTTAGACTAACAGAAGGCATTGACATTGAGCAAATATTTCGAGCAAATGAGATTAGATACATAAAAATATTACTTTTATTTCTAATCTTGAATCAATTGAGGGGCTTTTGTAGCAGGTGCCGTAACCGTGTTCAAAATATTATCTTTTTCCTGAAATTAATATTTATCGTTTTGTTGTCAACGATTTGAAGCTGATTTTGAAAACAAATAATCGAAACTGCGGTAAATAATTAAATCACAGAATACCTCAGGTCCAACAATCATAACGTCCACTTCCTAGTAAATTCGAATTCATCTGTCATTTAGAAGTTCAACAAATAAGTAAGTTTTTGTAAAATTTATTTTAATATCAAAAACACCAAGCACACCAATACCGGGGGTAGTTACTTCTGTAAACACAATAAAGTATTTAGTTCAGTAGAATCACCACACGTTCTCGATTAGTAAAGTTATAGCAATTTTTTCTTATAATTTAAAAACAAATGAGTGCAAAACTAACCCAGTTCTACCAACATGTTACTATATTTGAATAATTCGAAAGCCATAACTGCGTCGTTGTGCTATTATTATTTCAAGAGTATAAAATTTTTTCGCTAAGTCAGATTTAGTTTGGATTTGTTTGATGAGATATCTTAAATATTATAATTAGGTTATCTTATTGGCTCATGAAATAATTATATATCAAAATATAAATGAAATCTAAGTCTTCCTTAATTGAGTCAAAATCAAAATTCTAACATTATGTTCAAGATGAACTTTGAAGTTGAGTAAGCTAAAATATGACGGTTTGAACAGCAACACATTTATTTATGAATAGTGCTGGGGGATAAACATTTAAACTTAACTCAACAATATAGTAGGAAAATAATCCAAACTATTTCAATTCAAATTTATGAACATTAGATTTTAGATGTCATTTTGATTTATCATGAATTTTCTAAATAATAATATTAACTCTAAAAAGCTATTTGAGTTATCCAGTATGTCCCTAATAATAATCCGTCAATTGATTTGAATTATAACTTAACGTACCGTTTATATAAATACAATTAAAACTTCAGTTTTGGCCAGTTTCATCAGTATACAACTACCAGTAGGAGATCAATACCTGTTCGCGTGTGCTTTATAAGTCTTTTGATTTAGTATAGTTGAGTTGCCGCTTTCAAGTTACTAAATTGTATTTGTCGACAGTTCAGTCTAAAATTAAGGCAAATTTGTACTATTCGAATTTTGATATAGTGAATTTTATAAAATTTATTAATATCAGATTTATAATAGGACAAAAGAAAAATTATCCTTTTTTTACTTTACACTTCAAATCGCACCAAGTTGTTATGTGCGCAGATATATCATAAACTTAATTTCTACTCAAATTAACACAACGTAATCTACGATGTAGGTAATTTGACGATATACATATTCATTCGTGGAATGAAAAGTATTATATGCTTTATACATTATAAAATAGGATGCAAATATATTAAATCCACTTCTCTAAAATGAGCTATTTACCAATAATTGAAGGAATCATATAATGAATAAATAAAGAATATGTATTAAAATATGTAATTAAATAGATGTTTATACTGAATTTTATTAATAACGTACATATCCGCTATAATTCAATGAATTATTTTTTATTAATACATACTAGCTAAATATTAAGAATTATGATTAAATATTATTAAATATAAGTTTTGATAATATTTTGGCTGGTTATTTGCGGTTATAATTTTTGTCTGAATTTCATGTCAAATATTTCACATGAAACCAAAATTATATATTAGTCTTTAATTGTTGTTATATGAATATTTTACATTATTTTAACACACCAATGAAATGACAATTAAAAAACAAACTTCAAAATATGTGATTTTAGTGAAATAATCACTCAGAAGCACTCAACAGATAGTTTATGTACAATACCACTAGCTTGGTATGGTTCAATCAATCTCAAGATCATTATTTTTTATTGATTGTTCCTGAAATCTACTCATGATATAGTATTCTGATTTCTATAATCAAGTAGTTGTATAATTTACAAAGAAATATATCTATTTTATCTACATACTAGTATTAGTATTGATCTTGTAATAATCTTCTTAGTGTATACATAGTGTATACATAGATTTATAATTTGGTAAACCAAATATGTATTCTAAATGATTTAGAATAAGATTAAGATTTAGACTAAATCTTGCACAAAGTTATTTGCGATACGTAATTATTCTAAGTTTGTTAAATATTGTAACTAGGATATTGAAATAATTGCATTGTCCATCAAATTTAAATATATTAGTTATTTCATTTACTCAAATCCGCCACATTTGTGAGTTCACATTTGTTAATGGTTAGTGATGTAATGTTGGTTGGTGGTGTTAATAGTTTAGAAATCAATTAATTATCCAATAAGTTAATAGATTTTAGAATTTCCAATTATTCTGAACGTAAATTTAATATTCTAGCAGTTTTCAACGAAAAGGGTACCTATATTCAATTCTTTAACAAATTCAAAGCTTTATGGTTCATTATCATTTTTCAAGTTTAATATGTTGTTTTAAGCTGCCGAATTGTATTTTTGCAACATATTCGCTTAATTATGCATGAAACCAGTTAGAATTTTTAATTCTTCAGCGTTATCTTCTGTGTTATTAGGATCTAAATAGTTTTTACAGTCAGCTAGTGTAGTTCTTGATTTTCATAAGTTTAATCAACATTCAAATTATTTAATTTAAATAATTTAGAAATATTTAATTTTATAATTGGTTGACAAAATATTATTTTATTGTTCTTTATGCTCAGATATTCTAGTTTCATTTGTTCTGCAAGTGCATCTGATTGATCTGGTTAGAATATCCAAATCAAGTATCAAATTATCATCAATTAATACTTATTTAAGATTAATTAATTATTTAAGTGGAGATATTGAAATAAGGGAATTTGACCTCAAATCCAGATACTTCAACTATTTCATTTATGCGAGTCTGAAAACATTAGAAATATTGCATTTATTTATTGTCAACGATACTAGGTTAGCAGGAGGTGCCGACAATGAGTGAATATAGTTATCCTATATTCTAATTAATTTTGTTTCTCTAGTATATTAAATATTTTAGCAGTTTTCAATGGAAAGAGTGTTTATACATGTGTAGCGAGAGTCGTTTGATAAGAAAAATATATTTCAATTACAGATTGATATATTTATAAGTTATTATAATATTTTCATAAATATCAAAATATTGATCCACTTCGTTTCTTTTATGTATGAATGACTTTATTCATAATTAAAACTGAGTCGCATTGTGTGAATCGCAACTCATTGCAGATAACAACCAGTACAAATTCTTGTCATTGACGACTCTTTCGCTTCTCCATGTTAGGCTTTCCTCGATTTATAGCACTACCACCAAAATCTGTTTCTAATTACAGCTATCTGAATCTCCAAACTTCATTAATTCTTGACTTTGAAGTTATATGAGAAGTATATCGGAGATATAGTTGAGTCAACGCTTAACCAAAAAGTTCCAACGATTTTCGACATTTCCAGATAAACAGTGTTGGTCCCCATAATTTCGGGGATTAATAATCATCATGGTGGCAACTCATATCTCAACAATCAGCACACTTGTAAAAATTATCAAATGACTCATTTGATCAAAATCACAGATTGAAGTTCGAGTCCACTGATAACTGAAGCCACCAGATTGAAGCAGCTGGACATTTATCTGTTGTCTCATCGCTTTTCGTTGCTTTTGAAGCTAGTTCGTAAAAGCAGACAGTTTTAGCAACTTTTGACGACCTTGATTCAACTCCTTCAACAAAGAGAGCGTCTCAAAGTAAGAATTTGTAACAGATTTTGATCTAAAAAACGAGTATCGATCCAGAAAAGAGTTATGAAGCTAGAATAACACAACAAACTTGACCTCAAATCGAGTCTTGTTCTCATTTTTCTAAACAAAGTTGAATAATAGGTTGCCAACATGTGGACTTCGTACTCTTTGGTCAAGATCACTTCCATGAAATTATGGTAAAGAATATCGTGGTTACAACATCTGACTAAACTTCTTGAAAAACTTGAAAGTTTAAAACTTAGTAATGCCAGCCAAGGTGTCACTTAATTGCCAATGATCAAAGATATTAGTTGGTTTAAGTACATTTCGTCGTCGACTAATTGATGAAGAGACATTCAGGATCGTTAATTCAAAAAAGAGTTCATTTTTAAGTCAGTTGTAATTTTTGAATCAACCAGAGCGAGGGAGCTGACTTAACTAACAATGCTATTTAGAGGAATGAGTTTTATCATAAATTTATTTAAATTTTAATTCTTACGAATTCCACACCCAATACACATGAGTGTTTATAGTCAATTATTTAACAAATTCAAAACTTTGCGGGTCATTATCATTTTTCAAGGTTAATGTGTTGTTAAATACTGTATTGTTGTATTTTCGCAACATTTATACTTGGTTCAGGGAGAAATCAGTTAGTATTTTTAATTCATCTACTTGTTGTTTCGTGTTATTTGGACCTAAATAATTTTTAGAATCATCTAAAGTTGGGATTCCCTAATTTTTATAAGCTTAATCCACAATCAAATTGTTTTCTATCAGCAGTTTTGAAACTTTTAACTTTTAAATAGGATAACTGAATATTATTTTGTTGTTAGTCAAGTTCAAAAATTCAAGTTCCTTAAGCTCTGCAAGTGCATCTATTCTGTAAATATCATTGCTTTCTAGATTCAAGTGAGTTAAATCAACCAGTTCGACTAGTTCACTGATATCCCTAATTTTATTTAAACTTAGGTCCAGCCAAGTTATCTGGTTCATTTGATAAATATCAGTAATTTAGCTCAAACCGCACTTTGTTACTGTGAGTTTTGTCGGAACCTTTGCAGCGTGTTCAAACGTTACATTTTGACAACCAGATTTAAACAATTCTTTTGGTTTAATAATGTCAACAAAATCTATCCTTTCAACTTCTTACTCGTTTTCGATAACGCATTTTTCGTTTCCTGGATTTTATAGAAAGTTATCAATTATATTAATTTATCTATCTTCCTTCTAGCCGTTTTATTAACATGTGAACCAGCCAAGTTATTTATTTGGATGATTTTCTAAAGCGGTAAACGTACTGATAAAGTTTCCGTCCAAACGTAAATCTACAAGTTGCAAGAGGTTTTTCAAAACTTAGATGTCTTGTACTTTGTTAAAGGAGATGTCCAGATGAGTCAGCAATTCCATGTTTCTCACGAAGTATATACTTTCAAGACAGTTGGACGCTACGTTAAGTTAGATGAGGTGAGTGAGATCTTCCAGTGATGATCCTGAACTTATCTTGTTGCTGCTCAAATTTACTATTTGGAGCTACCTCATCGTTTCGAGTTGTTCCACGCTTTCTATCGCGTTTTCACTCGCATCTAATTCAACGAGTTGCTACAGCTACTCTATGTTTTCAAGAGACTTTATGTTGTTCTGGGCGACGTCCAGTATCTTCAGGGTTTTGATTTGGGTCAAAGCTCCGAGTTCGGTCAGTTTGTTTCCTCTGAGGCTCAGCTCTTCTAGTACAAAATTTTCTTCAACTATAAATGGCATCATATAACATTGTAATTTGATAAAAATTCTCGCTCACATCACTTAACTCTTTTCGACCCAGATATGTTTATATACGCAAATATTAGATATATTATCAGTGTTTCTAACACAATTTTAACTTTCATGCTGCTAGGACTTCTGAGAAACGAACGCACCTCCACCAAACAATTTGAATTTCATTTCATATTTTTAATAATATGTAAATTACAAATAAATTAAGCTATTATAACATTACCACACCAATAACATGTTTCATACTGCCATTTAATCCAGAAGAACCTAAATATTAGTAAACGCATCACAATGACCAAGTAAACTTAAATGCCACACGTGATTTAATTTTTGAAAGAAATGAAATCTCCAAGAGCCAAGTTACCAAGACCACTAAAACTAGTCTTCAAAAACACAAGGAAAGTAATTCAATAAATTTGTCTCCGTAACTTTTGAGTGATAAAATTCTGATTTATAACATTAGTTAAAGCGCCACTTTTCCAGCAATATATAAATTTCAATTCCTTAATTTTGAATGGTGATTTCAATAAGTTGCATTAACTTGAAATATTCAGATTATTATTTGAAAAATGACCGTTTTGTGTTATATTCGCAGAACTGTAGTTTAATGTTGATGCAAATTCCTAATTTCGGGATATATTGCTGGTGGTAGATTAGCTATTTCCAAGGGAGGTTGCTTTGATAATCTTTGATATCTTTCTTGGACCAACCCCCTGGATACATAATCTATTTATTGAACATCTATTTTTAGAATTACACTACAACCACACACTAATTGTTCGATTTATCACACTAATAAACAGATTTGATACACTAATTATTCGATTTACTCAAATTACTACAGATTTATATTTTTTGATTTTTCCGGGGATCAATGAAATAATAAAACTGATAATCTAAATTACTCATTAAAATGAACCAAAAATTACAACAGAATATATTTGAATTATGTATATAATATTAGTTTAATATTATTGTATAATTGTTAAAATTAGACTTCAAATATGAGAATTCAAGTTAAAATAGTAAACCAAAAAATTATTGAATACATGAAGATGCTGATATAAACTGGGTTTACATTTATTTGGAAGGATGAAAGTAGTAAAATTATGAAATATGCTGGGAGCTCTGGAGATTTATAGTCATCTTATATGTAACTTGTATGTGAATTTTCAGCTACCTCAAAAAATAGATATTTTTCAAATGAACAAAAAATGACTCGATTTTAAAATGAAGTAAGAGTGATATAAGGAAATAAAGACAACAGTCCTCTTAATTATAATATAAATGATTTCACTTTTAAGCGTCCCATCATGAACTATCGGATCAAGAGAGGGTACTTGATCCTATCTTTCTTAGTTCTATTATTTTTAAGGAAACTATTTCTATTTCTGATATTCTATTTGTAGCTTTTCCAAGTCTTCTTTAAGATTGGCTTGGTTTCCTATTTTGCGTCAGCTATCGTGTTCAATTCATTTTGAGCATCTTTTGATAGTATTTTCTAAGGTTGTTTTTCCTCATTCTCTTTCTAAGTTTCCTTTTGAGGAGATATTTTTAATATATATTTTGATGTATGCAGATAATAACCTATATTTTGATTATATACCTGATCTTTAATAAGTATCTAAATTATGAGTTAGTTAAATTACAATTACATATAAACCTCAGTACAGGCTGGTTCTTCTCATGATTCTTAAAAATTCTTCTTCGTTGATTTCTCCGTCGCCGTCTCTGTCTGCTTCGTCGATCATTTCTTGGATTTCTTCGTCTGTAAGGTTTTCGCCGAGTTCTTTGGCGACCCTTTTAAGGTTTTTGAAAGTGATTTTGCCAGTGTTGTCGTCGTCGAACAGTCTGAATGCTTTGAGTATTTCCTCCCTCGAGTCCCTTTCGCTCATTTTCGCGGTCATGATTTTGAAGAAGTCGTTAAGGTCAATTTGGCCGCTTCCACTCCCGTCCACCTCCGCGATGAGTCTTTTAAGTTCTTCTCGTTTTGGCTCGAAGCCGAGCGCGCGCATCGCGACCTTAAGTTCCTTCGCGTCAATTTTACCGGATCCGTCCGCGTCGAAGAGGTCGAACGCCTCGCGAATCTCGTGCTTCTGTTCCTCAGTCAGTTCGGGCTCCGTTGGACGTTTTGATTTCATTGATATTTGGATGAGGGAGTGGATAAATAAATTTGTATTTTTGAATAGAGATAAATGAAAATATTGTGTGCCACTCCACAGAAATTTTAGTTATTTTTGGAATTACTGATGAGAATAAAATAAGATTAGGTGAAGAATGGAGATGGATGAGAGGCATTAAACATAAGTAGATTCGCCCAAGCCCGTAAGGTGAATAACAATACGAATTAGTACTAAAATGAATATAGCCATAATATCGCAATACTAAATTGCAGTTTCTTCAAAAGATAAGGTAATTTGTAAATTAGGTAATAAAGCGTGTTAAGTCATCTTCGGTTTCAACCATTAATTTGGCATTATAAATAATAATATTAGTTCATTGACAACATATATAAAATAAAGAAAATATAGAGATAAGAGAAATATGATGACCAACATAGATGGGATTTACGGTGTGATACATTTATATTATAAAATAAAATATTTAATAGTACAAAACTCACTTCTTTTCGAATTCAGCTTCAGTCATGAATAAGTTCTGATATTCTTCAGCTACGATTGGATAGAAGATCTTTCCAGCAGTTTCAGAAACACCTTCGACGTTAATGTTTTCGAGGTATTTGTTGATTTCCTGACCGGCCTTCTTACCAGCTCCGAGAGCCTTGATAACGGTAGCAGCACCAGTATTGACGTCACCTCCGGCGTAAACACCAGCAAGGCTGGTGGCGAAGTTTTCATCCGTGGTAATAAGACCCTTAGTGGTATTAAGACCTGGGGTACTGGCTGGAACGATTGGGTTTGGACCTTGACCAACAGCAATGATGACCATCTGGCATTGGTGGAAGTTGATTTCACCTTCAACTGGCTTGATTTCACCGTTTTCGAAGATGTTAACTTGAGTTCTGAGACCCTTGATACCATTGGCTTCGCAGTTAGCAACGATTTCGAGTGGGGTGTTAAGAGTGGCAAAGTGGACACCTTCTTCTTCAGCGTGTTCGACTTCTTCTTGTCTGGCTGGAGAGTCTTGTAAACGACGTCTGTAAACAACGGTAACTTGAGCACCTAAACGAGTAGCGCATCTAGCGCAATCCATGGCAACGTTACCAGCACCAATGACGACGACTTATTGAGCCTTCATGATTGGGGTATCAGTGTTGTATGGGAATTGATAAGCCTTCATGAGGTTGCATCTAGTAAGGAATTCGTTGGCAGATAAAACGCCTGGAAGATCTTCACCTTGGATACCTAAGAATCTTGGTAAACCGGCACCAGTACCAATGAAGAAAGCATGGAAGCCTTCTTTCTTAAGATCGTCAATTGTAGCAGATTTACCAACAACGTAGTTAGTCTTAACTTCAACGACACCTAATTTGGAAAGGTTCTCAATTTCATGTTGAACGATAGCCTTTGGAAGTCTGAACTCTGGGATACCATAGCTTAAAACACCACCAGCCTTGTGAAGAGCTTCGAACATGGTGACGTGATGACCAGCTTGGGCGCATGAAGCAGCAGCGGCGATACCAGCTGGACCGGAACCGATAACTGCAACTTTCTTACCAGTAAGGATAGTTGGGTGGATCTTACCAGAAGTAGCATCGATAAGAGCCTTTTCTTCGAGACCGTTTTCTCTGACATAGTCAGCGACGAATCTTTCGATTCTACCAACAGCGACGGATTCTTTACCTGTTCTGGCTAAGATGCATCCATAGCTACCTTCAGCACACTAGCATTGAGCTTCTTGTGGGCAAACTCTTCCAGAGATTGATGGGCAAGCATTGGCGGTCTTGATAATCTTGTATGCACCTAGGAAATCACCTTCTTTAACCTTCTTGATGAATTATGGGATTGGAACTTAAACTGGACAGCCCTTAACGCACATTGGTTTTGGACAATTCAAGCATCTAGCAGCTTCAGCTTTGGCCATTTCAGCGGTATAACCAAGAGCAACTTCGGTCCAGTTTTGAGCTCTATACTTTGGATCTTAGACTGGCATTGGAGTTTGAGTCTTTGGAGCATCCTTGGCGAGCAATTTGAACTCTGGCTTATCAAGTGGAGCTTCTTTTTCTTTCTTTTCAATTTCGCAGTAAGCACCCATACGTTATCTAAGATTACCCCAGTCAACAAGGTGTCCGTCGAATTCTGGACCATCAACGCAGGCGAACATGGTCTTTCCGCCAACAGCAACTCTGCAAGCGCCGCACATACCAGTACCGTCAACCATGATGGTGTTTAAGGAAACGATAGTTGGGATCTTGTATGGACGAGTGAGTTCGGCAACAGCTCTCATCATTGGGAGTGGACCAATGGCGTAAACGGCGTCGAATGATCTAGTCTTTGGAGCCATTTCGTCAGTCTTGGAATATCCAGCTTCATCAATTATCTTTTGAAGAGCAGTTGTACCAAAACCGTGGATACCATAGGAACCATCATCAGTTGTGACATAGCATTCGTGAGAGACATCACGCATCTTTTGTTCCCAGAAGATTAAATTCTTCATTCTGGCACCAAAAATGGTGATTACATGGTTTCCAGGAAGTTCGTGGAAGGCTCTAGCAATTGGATATACTGGAGCGGTACCAACACCACCGGCAACTAAAACGATGTTACCCATGTGAGCTCTGATGTCGGAGGCGTGACCAAGTGGACCAGCAATGTCATAGAAATTCTGGTTTTCTTGCAAGGCATTGATGATCTTGGAGGAACGACCGATGGACTGGCAAACGAGGGTGACAGTCATGGTTTCTCTGTTGAAGTCAGCAATGGTGAGTGGGATACGTTCAGCTTTCTCGTTGGCACGAACGATAACAAACTGGCCGGGCTTGCAGTGGGCAGCTACGTTTGGAGAGTAGCACTCGAACTCGATGATTTCTGGTTCGGTGGAGAGCAAAACTCTCTTAACGATCTTGAAGGTGTTGCTGTCTCTAGTGTTAGAGTTAGAAACATAACGCTCACGTTTTATTGGTTGGGAAACGGTTTCATAGCCGTCAATTGTCATCTTTGGAACTGCGTCTTCGATTTCCATATTGGTTGAAAGGAGAAGTGGAATGAAATCTTTTAGAATTTGTGTTTTAATACAATTTATGTTATAAAACCGTGTGTAAGTCAAACAGAAATTAATTGATTGAGTCTAAATACGTTATTTGACTTACTTTACAAAGTCACACACAGTGTCATATTCAACACTGTATTTTTTGATTTTTTGATTATTACATTAAATGGCAACAATTCATAATTCCCTTATTTACTATTTGAAAAATTAAGGAAACATATATAACAATATTTATAACAATTGTAGGCGGTCAACATGTTAATTATTTGGATACAAATACATTAAGTTGGAAAATATTTCATAAATCAACATGAAATCAAGTAGAATCAGATTATACCTCTGATATACATTGGTATACGCGAGTAATCAAAGTGAACATTGGAATTTAACCGTATTAATTACTAGTACAGTTATGGGAGGTGGAATTGCTTTTTCTTGTTTACTATGTGAGTAATTATATATTAAAATATTTTGCCACTTCTAATGCGGATGACAAATTCCAATAAATAATCTCAAGTTGGAGATTATTCATGAACTACTCATTAACACAAGAGGGCCAAAAATATGATTTCGATCGTATTAGACCATAATCGACTATTCAAAGTCGGTATTTAATATTCCAAAAAGGAAAAATAGAAATTACCACATGCAATAAAAGGACGGCAATGACAAAAATAAACGCGGTAGAAGATGTTTAGGGAAGGTCAACTAATTCACTTAACAAACTTAGGCAGTTCTGAAGCGTTTGTATTCTCTTCATTTCTGGGTCCAACGGATGAATTCATAAAATATTGTACCAATCTGAACTAGTTATATCACTTGTTTAAGATGTCCCTGTGTAATTTCTACGTTTTAGTCAACAAAACTAATTTATGAAAGATTTTATCTCGAAAATATATGGTAGTTAAGCCTGATTGGAGAAAAGAATAAGAGGATCCAATGATTGGTATACGGACGCAATATGTAATTTATAACTAGTAGCGCAAGCACTGGACCTGCAGAGGACCTCGGTGTTCATCTTCAACTGGGTCAATCTGAACGATTTTAGGTATTTCTTAATCACGAAAACAATGGAGGACTTTTTCTTTCAATCTCAACCGGGAGCTCAAGATGAAGTATTGGTACTTCGCTTAATTAGAATTATAATTCAGGTAGTTACAGTCGCTTTCATTCTCAATATTCAAATAATGAATGCATTTTTGTTTCTTGAAGAATGGAATCAAGTGGGTTAGTCGGGCCCAGCATTAAATAATATATTGATGCTACTCTAAAACAACAGTTATTTTACTTATGATCTTCCACTTCCATTTCATAATGAGAAATCAATTTTCTTGATTGTTAAATTATACAACGTTAGGTAAAGTTGAAACTTATTATTGAAGTATATACAGAGTTATATACGTTAATTATTGTAGCACAGCTATCCAAGGCTCAACCAGGCCTTGATGTGATTGAAGCACTTTACAAATCAATAGTAAATAGAGTTAATGAGTGTATTGATGAGGAGGGAGAACACACTCATTATTGAGCCGGGCAGTGATATAAGTAAGATTCAAATAATAAACTTCATTCTTCTTCCTAATTCAAAAAAGCATTTCGAGGGCCCACCACTGTACCTGTACATTTTAATATATTTTATAAACAGAACACAAATTAATACACAAATTATCTTCAGGGATCTCTGTAGCCTCCTCAGATAAACTAAGTTACTTCGGCAGTTGAACTAATATTATTGATCGAATCCAGGAAAGTTATATTTGGGATGTTGGGTGGTTGAGATGGCATGAATCCTGGGACAAGCGTGTCAGCGACAACTCATTGATGCTTCTTAGATTTCGAGATATAGAAACAACGTATAAACTGAAACTTCTAATCGCACAAACAAATAGTAAAGTAAGCAGGTCTCACATCACTACCAAACTCAAAAAAAGAGTTACCATATTATTGACTGATAACAAAAAATATTAGATTTTTCAACAGGATGTTGTAAGGAAATGTGCTTAATTGAAAATCAAAGATAGCCGACACAACAGAAATTGATGAATCCAGGTTGTGAAAGCATAGATGATCTGAGTGAACTGAATACCTATTATATTAGTTATATTAAATGTATGTTTATGTAACACATTAAAATACTCATATTGGTAAATATATATTATTCTGAATGAGTAGGGGAGATTGGTCTAGTGGTATGATTCCTGTTTCGGGTACAGGAGGTCATGGGTTCAATTCCCGTATCTCCCCACTTTTATGATTTTATTTATAAATATATTTAAAATCAATTGTTAAATGATGTATAATTAATAAACTAAAACAAATGATTTATTATTGTCAAAATAATTTGAGGTTTGTTATGATATTAAAAGCAAAATATTAAAACGAAAATAAACTAACGTCTAATATTCCTTTAGCAGTTGATATAATAACTAATTCCAAGATATCATTACACTAACTCTTGTTATTTTATCCAATAATAAATCTATTGAAATTTATAGGACAAACATCGGTTGTATAAGTCGTTCAAAACTCTTATAACGAAAAGTTTACTTCAAATCTCGAATTCACAGATGTATTTCAAATTTTTTAACATTTTTCTAAAATATTAACTTACCTGCTATTTACCATATTTGTTCAACTTAGTATAAAGCACACCACTCCATTCATAGATTAAAATGTAAAATGACACAGAAAATATTTTCCTGCAGCAGGCTGCGACTACGTTGCGTGCTCAATTCCCCTAGCAGTACAGTAACACCGATGGAACGAGCGTTGCCAGTCAAATTCTCCTTTTGACGGATAGACAATACACTTCCTTCTGGAATGAGTTCTCCAATCGCGTGAACCTTCCCGCAAACGAGCTGCAGCAATATTTTGCGAACACCGTCGCCAGCAAGTTCCTCACGAACCCCGCCTCCTACATGACCCTTCCTCCCCTCCCCTCAATCTTCCCCATGAATCAGTTAAATAACAACACCCAAATTAACACAGTTAATTACAACACCAACACCAATTTCACTCAGGTGAACCCGATGAACATCATGAACATAAGCAACATCAAAAATCAACCCGTCCAGGAGTTGAACCCGACCCCGAACCCCTTCCTCGCGACCACCACTCAACAGTACTTCAGGAAGAGCGTTCCCCGTTAAAAATCGATCGTTTTCGACCAGTTCTCAAAATTATTCGGTTTGGCTCTCGCTCAAACTCTTTAATTCTTCACTGGAACTCTTTATACTGAGGACAGTTAACTGTGTTAAGCAGTCAACAGCTACCTTGAGTACAACACCAAGCACAAGTTCTGGTCAAAGATGACCGAGCTCATCCCAGGAAAATCAAACAAGCAGGTTCAGGACTACTACGCACACTCGTTCCAGAAAGTTCTGTTCACCAAGCAACTCACCATCGAAGATAAAATGCTCATTAGAAAACTTAATGAGGAACTCATCAACGAAAAACCAAGCTATGTCTCACAGATGTTCATGAACTCCGTCAAAAGCGAAGAATACTTCAAACACAACATCATCATGTACATCATCAACCTCAGAAGGTAAGACAAAAAGTGAATTCATTTACAAATTCAAAAATTTAACTAATTTTTACTTAAAGTATATAAATGTTAACGTTTATATTGAAACAAGTGAAATATAATCGAGTTTTAAATATAGGTAAGTCAAAGTCACTTTATAAAAGAAACTTTAAAACCTTCAAATAAGTTCATAACATGAACAGTATAATTATCATTCAATTATCCAAATAATTTTATGAATTTAAGTCACTTTTCTTCAAATTTTAGCCATAAATGTGACAAATTCTTCTTGATCTATAGATCCGTTTTTATCTGTGTCAGCAGCTTCAAAAGTAGCTTTTATTTTGCCCGCGTCAACTGTTATTCCAGCTTTAGCAAGTCCCTAAGTGATTTCCTACAAGCTCAATGATCCATCACCGTTAGCATCCATTTGTTTGAACAATTCATTTATGTTTTCAACTTTCATTTAAGATTGAGAGTGGGTTATAAGATATCTTCATATCAGTGCAACTATACTAAATATGAGAACTTTTTATAAATCAAATTCTAAAAATAGTTCGAGTATATAATATTTTAGGAAATCTTATTATAAGACCATATCTTATTTGATTTTAATAATTTAAAGTTGTTTAAGATTGTCGAACTTATTGATAATACAGATTGACAAACATATCTTAACCACACCCATCATCTCTGAAAATTTAATAACCTAACATTAATGTTATATAAATATTAATAACACAGTAATAACACGATAAAGTATAAAACAATACTATCATTTCTGAATTGGTATAATTTGATGATATCTCACAAAATAAACACTGAAAATATAGAGTCCTTTATGTACAGGAGTAAAGAACGCGTTAAAATGAATATATCATTTTTAAACGTTTCTTGTGATTGAAGTAATTGATTATTGAATGGATGTTTTTGAGATGTACCAAAAGAGTGAGCCGATATATATTCAGTTATTTCATATTTCTTTATGTACAGAATTTTTAATGTTTCTTGTGATAATTGATTATGGAAGGTTTTTAACACTATTTTGAAGTATATAAATTTCTAAAGTCATATAATAAATATAAAATATATTATAATAACATCGCTCAACAGTAACAATCCAACAATACATCTAACGCAATAAATAAAATGACTCACTTAACTGTAACCTTATCATCAGTACGAAGGCTCAATTTAATCATACAGTCTTCATCTCGTAAATCATGACAATCCACAAATCCAAACTTAGTTACACAATAACGTTACCTAGTTTCTATAGTACGTAATAAATAAATATATATATATATATATAGTTAATCTACCACCGGCAATATACTCCGAAATTAGGGATTTGTAAAAACAAATATCCATTTCTAGATTAATTTGAAGCAAGCACAATCTGGTCAGTCTGCTTCACAAAATTATCAGACATGAGTTCGACAATAATAGCGACATTCAGTTTATGTGTTACTCTTGGCTATACCTTTCAAATGTCAAAATATATGGAATTTGCAAGAACAAATAAACTAAAACGGAACCTAGGAACAATTAATCAAGTTAATAAACCAATGCATCAAAGGTAACCATCATCAAGCAATGCCAATACAACGGAACAACCTCTCGTGCAAGCCGAAGGAAATAACGAGCAAAAAGAAACTGAGAAGCGAGAACCAGTTTCTAAAAATCAAGTTAGCGAATCAGGTGAAACTGGTCCGCTAACGACTCAGTGAGGGCCCTATTGGGTCTTTACTGAGTGGGCATAAATGACGGGTTGAGCCCGTTTGAAAGTGGAAACACTGGCGTGCGAGAGCCAATGTTTTGCTTTCGAAAGTCTCAATGAAGTCTGTTTGTGCCGTCTCGAGGAAGTGAAATGAATATATATATATATATATATATATATATATATATATATATATATATTCAGGTATTTTACAATAATCAAGTAAAAATTATATATGTTATAATTCTTGCTAATTATATTGGTTTACATCTTTCATTAGATTATGTTTCATCATTTATTATTGATTATAATCAAATGCTTTATTATGTAATTCGGCAACTCATATAATAAGTAGATATTAAATATCACAACACTTGTTAGAAGTATAACTTTTACAACATAACTAACATTTTATCAAGAAAAATTCATTTTCTTGGCTATCAATAACCAAGTCTTACAAAATACCCCCATAAATAATAATTATTTTAGCTATTTTCAACATATTATGATACAAATAGATAACTCAAAAGTGATGGTCGTCATTTATAAGAGGATTGGGAGCTTTTTTCGGAGTGGTACCCTCTTATTAGTGAAAAGGGACATATACTTATTTGTAGATTTCTGTGTATCTTTTGTGAATATAGTATTCAATTATTTATAAAGATAAATTTTATAATTCAATTAATGATAAGGGTAGCAAGATATTTCTGGAGTATTGCTCTATTGTACTATTACAAAGAGAATGCTTGTAATTTGTAATATTTTGACATTGTATACCAAAATAATACCACAAATATGTTAAATGTCCGCATAGAAATGTACACTATAATATGTGTGTGAAGTATGTAGGAATATATTACATATACTACTGTATGTTGAATTAAAACATTATCTTATTTTTAAATCACATTTACAACATGAAACAAAAGATAACAAAAGTATACTTGTTTCAATTTTTGTGTGAAAACAGTAAAAACACGGTTATTGTAATTTTATAATATTTTCTATATTAGCTATACAATTCTGATTGATAGTTTTGAGTGAAGTTTTTTAGTGATCAACTTTTTATTGTGCGTAATATTTGATAAATAGTTGATTATTAGAAAAGGTTAACTTTTCATTTCAATCTGTTAATGAATTCTATTTGGAAGTTAGTTGCCTTGAGTTTTCTGGTTGCGAACAACTTCGGTGGTGCTATGGCAAGTGCAAATACGAAAATTATGAATCTGTACAAGCAGAAGTCTTATTATGCGTTTGAGTTCACGTCAACGGTGAATTCGATAGTTACGGTATCAATTATCGTTGGATTCATGCTGGGTGCGATGTTTGCCTCCACATTGGCCAAGAAGTTCAGCAAGCGAAAAATTGGAGCCATTGCTTCTGCTTTCGCCTGCCTTTTCAACTTGCTCAGTATGATTCCGGTGCATTGGATTTATCTGTCGGTGATGCGTGTGCTTCTTGGTGCGTCAATTACGACCATAACAACGATTATTCCCGGCTGGCTCTTTGACCTCTCTCCTGCTGCTAAGCGTAGTTTGCTTTCCTCCACCTATTAATTCTTCTTGACTTTTGGTATATTCATCAGCTCAACGGTCATGTTGGGCATTAAAAGTGACGTAGATAAGTTTTGGCAGGCCTTTTTGTACGATGCCGTTGTAAACGTCGCCTGTTCCTTCGTTTGCCTCTCAATTAAAGAGGAAACTGCTCCGGTTCATGGGCTTTAAACTCAAGTTTAAACTGTTTAAGAGACTAATTAAACGGTTTAAGAGTAAAATAATACCGTTTTAGAGAATAAAAACGAGATAACTTGGGGGAGTAAGTAGTTGAGGAGGGCAAAACTTACTATTGTGCTGTTTTCAGTTGGGTCGCAGATTTCTGGGATCAATGTGGTCATTATGTACGCCACTTAGATATTCCAGAATTATTTCGACTCACCCATGTCAGATGTGTACGGATCCTTGATTGCAGCAGGAGTGAACGCGGTTTCGACCCTCCCAGCGCTTCCATTCGTCTCTAAGTTCAATCGTAAGACGATTCTGTTCTTCGGGTGGTTTTTGATGAATCTTGGACACTTAATGCTCATAGCAGCGTATGTATTCGATGTATAACTGCTGATTCTTATCGGTTCCATCGTTTTCCTCCTCGGATTTGAGTTCGGACCCGGTACAATGATGGTTGTGGTACTAGGAGAGATTCACCCACGAAAATTCAATTAATAACTAAACTCGTTTGGGTACACCATAATGTGGATAGTTAATATCATAGTGGTGATCACATTCCCGTACTTTGAAAAGATTGTCTGGGCAGCTTACACGATTTACTTCGCAGTTTCGTTCATATGCGGTGTTATATTATGTAAAATTATGCCTGAAACAAGAGGAAAGAGCTCAGACGAGATTGATTCTGAAGTACTTGGAATTAAAACGGTACAAGATGAAATAATTAAAGATGATCTGAAAATCGCTAACGATGAGACACCCGTTGGACGATTAAATACGGCCGAATAAACTGTTGAAAATGAAGACAAATGAATTTATCATCAAACATTTAAAAAATTGAAAATTATAACATTACTTTTGAAATTATTGAGATTAGGTATCGTGTATGCGTTTTAAGTGATCTACTTTTAAGGGGACCAAAAAATTATTGATCACCTTTCTTATAAATGTGGGTTACGACCCACTTATAAGTGAAAAAGTCCCCTCTTATATGCAGATATGTTGATTGTTATTTTAATCTTTATATTTAGAGTGTAATGTGTAATACTAATAATGGAATTATAATGGAATTCAAATCGATATGTTTGTTAAAATATCAGATTTGTTACAAAATATGAAATGTGTAATATATAATATATAATCATTACATACTAATATCAAGTTCAATATCATTCTATATCATATTGTAATTTGTAAAACTTCAAATAACTTAGATAAACTAAGATAAACTGCATATATTATCATATAACAATTAATTACACTATTAATCTAATTCTTACCACACCACATAATATTTATGTTTGGTCATCACCATCATCATCACTGCCATGGCGGCTTTGGAATGGATTTCGGACTCGGTATGGGTTTGGGCATGGGTGCTATGGGTTTAGGAATGGCTATAGCAGCCCCTCCACCAGTTATGGTTGTACAACAACCAGTTGTGTATGCTTAACCACAGGTTGTATATGCTCAATAGCCCCAAGTTGTCTACCAACAGCAACCAGTTTATCAACAGCAACCACAATAACAACAATAACAGCAATATCAATACCAGCCTCCACAACAAGCTCAGCCACCAGCAGGATTGCTCCAGAACACGATGCAGGCTCCAATGCCCGGCATGCTCCCGGCCTCTCAAATGATGCAGGCCCCCATTCCGAACGTGATGCCACAGAACTACAATCAGTACACCTCTGGCCCACAACAACCTTCACAAATTCAAGCACCTCCAGCTCACCCGGCGAACTGCGAGTACAAACCAACGCCCACAAAAATGTACTAACCAACTCAAATTGGTGTTCCCCAGAATTTTAATCAGAACCAAAATCTGAATTAAAACGGGAACGCGTTACCAGTTTCTCAGGCGCCGTTTTACCCGATGTGATTTGATATTATTGATTTATTGGTATAATTATTATTAAATATTATAGTCTCTTCAAACAAAATGTCAATTGTATTCTAACGATATTAGTACTCTAATAGAAAAAGAGTATCAACTATCAGAAAAATCTTTCTTGATTAAAATATAAAGTGGTGGGCAAAGTAAAGGAGACTCCCTCTTTTTGACCTTTAAAACGATTGCCTGAGCTTAAATTTGTTACAATTGATTTAAAGAATCACTTGAATGCTTCACCACCAGCTTCCATGCATTTTGATACTCTTTCTGACATTGAGTCTACTAATTGTACATAGTTTACTTGCATATACCTCTTCAAACATCATTGAGTTCTTGATAAAATTCGTTTAGCATTTTACTTATCATTTGACCTAACATTCATCTAGTTATTGAACAAAAATATTTAATATTTTTGTACAATCCAAAATCTTACTATAGTCTCACAGTTATCATGTAATTTGTTTTCATTCGTAAAATATTGAGTTGGTAAAGCTCATGGTAGCCTGTGTTGATATAGTAAATAATACTTTATTCCAAATAATGACTTTTAACGAACTTTGTTTTCTAACGTGATTTTCCCAAATAGAATTCGTTTTCTTATCCTTAGCTTTAATTAATAGGTCGCCTCTGACTCAATAAAAGGTACCACCAAACATTGTCGACAAAAGTTTGCCGTGTTGTAGACACTCACTAAAATGCTCAAGATTTATAGGTTTGCGCGAGATTAGTCGTTCTTGATGCTTGATATTTCCGAGATAATTCATCATTGACTCGTATATGAACATAATATAGAGCCAATAATCCCAAAATTTTCATTGAGATAATAATTCGTTCAAATTTACAATAAATGTAAAAACGGGAGGTCGCTTAAAAACTTCGAGCATAAAGAAGTTGATTAGAAACGCTTATCTGGTCAATTCAACAATTTAGCTTACAAATTTATTTCTGAAAAGTAGAAAACAACATGTCGAAAATCAGTTGCATTAATCATCTTTGTGATGCCGTAAAAACGAAATTCTATCTGTGAATAACTGTTCAAAGAAGCCTACGATTCTACCTTAGACGCTTGAATGTTCAAATATGTCCACTACCGTTAAAACAGTGATTGTTTTGAGTACAAAATTGATAAATATTTATAACGCCAAACCACTCTCTATCTTCTCCTTACGAGTGGTGTATAATAATAAACACATTTTGATTATTCAAACTGTACAATAATTATCAAGTTGATGTTTACGTTTACAATTTAAAGATTCCATTTGGAAGTGGAAGGTGTATACACAGTTGTAGATAAAATATTATATTAATTTTTTACAATTGTGTTACTCTATGTTCAAGAAGACCAAAAACAAAATATAAACCACCTCACTACCTTCCTTGACCGAGTCTCCTTTACTTTGCCCACCACTTTAGGAGTAAAGAAAGTATTTGATATGCTATTGAGAGAATAATATTCTAATAATTTATTATGCAACAGAACTAAAATATATGTTAAATAGTCCTCACTCTGCATCCAGAATGTCCTCTCGAATGTTATAGTAATTGGACTATATTTAAACAAAATTGAACTAAAATATATAATAAATATGTTCTCATTGTTTCTTTAGTTCTTCAATCAACTCATCAGTAAGTTTGGGGATTTCTAGAATAGTCTCAAACGCCTTGGTTCTAAAGTCGTTGTCAAAAGTATTGCTGTAGTACTCTGGACCGCGATCGAACATCACCTCGTATTCGTAAGCATCAATTTGCGACAAGGCTTGAATTACAAAGTTTGGATATACAGAATCAACACATAATTAATTACAAGATGGCTCCGATGTCTTACCAGTTTCAGATAGCCAGAGTTTATCTAGTACTGGAAGCTCACGCAAGAAGAGAAGTTAGCGTATATCAAAAAGGTGATTTCTATCAACATTTAGGAACTTCAGGTTTTTCAGATTTCTTAAATAATATAAAGATGATATTTGGTTATTCCACGCATCTAGGTATTCTATGGTACTTACAGACTCTATCCCTTCTAAGGAAGTAATTTTATTACTATTCAAGTTGAGGGTATTAAGAGACAGACCTGAAATTTCTTTAATAGATGTAATACTATTATTTTAAACATTTATTTCCGTGAGCAGATTAAGGTTTTGAATACCATCTAGGCTTTTTAGTTCATTTTTATCTGCAAGAAGTTGAGTAACGTATTTGCAGTTTTCTATTCCTTTAAGTGATTTAATCTGGTTGAAATAGATTAGAACTTTTTGTACTTTTGGTAGATTTTCTATTCCATCGACGGATTCCATTTGATTTGAAACTGCGCAAATGTATTCTAGGTTGGGGCAGAATCCGACTCCTTGAAGGTTTTTCAGGTTATTGTCACAAACTGATAGCTTTCTAAGTTTAGTGGCTTATTTTGGCAATCCTTCAAGATTTTGTAGTTGATTTCCGTCTAATTATAAAGCTTCGATATTAATTGCATTTTTCAAACCACTTAAATCTGATATTTAGTTGTAACACAAGTTAACCTCTATCAATTCGGTTAAATTTAATAGTTCATTTACGTGGATTAGTTCATTTTTCCAGGATCTTAACGTTTTTAACCCAACCATATTTTAAATTCCGTTCAATAGTTTAATGCTTGTCTCGTTAACGTCAAGTTCAATTATTTTTGTTAATGGCAATAGATTTTATAAAGATTAAAGATTGTTACAAGATAAATTAAGATATTACAAATTTGTTAAATTTCCGATATTTGAGATGTCAGAGATGTTGTTTTATTATAAATTCAGAGAATTTAAAGAAGATATAGATGCTATGTCTAACGCATGCTACAAATTCGAACGCTAGACCGTGAGATCAGTCAGTTTCTTACATTAATTCAAACCATTTAAGCTAATATCAATATTGTCGGATATATTCAGAGTTTCGAGCTTTAAATATTGTTATTTAGGATCAATTAAAAAGGATATGTCAGTAAGATTACAGTTGCTAGCAGTTAGTTGAACTAAATTGGGAAGCAGGCTTAAAAGAGGATGTTGTTAGTGTACACTTAACTAGTTATTTGAGATATCAAGAACCATCAATGTGGAATACATGTTGAAGAACCTTATATTTGTGATTTTGTTATTATTTAAGTTTAATACTTAAAGATCTGCGTTTATATCTAGAGCTTCAATATTATTCGAGTTAACTACCAACTCCTTGAGAAACAAGAATTTATGGGCAATACAAAACTTTGAAATATTATTATACGCAACAGAGAGTTTAGATATCTTTTTGCATTAATCTAAAATCTAAACATTTTCATACACACCATATGGAATATCAATACATTCAGCTTCAGCAAAATTTGGATCAAGTTCGTTTAATGTTTCTAAAGATAATTTAATTGACATCTGGTTTGGAGTGAATATTATTAACTATATTATCTGTAAAAGTTAATTGCTATTATTAAATATTAGATACTATTATTTTAAAAGGTATTTGTTGAGACGTATTTCAACTTCATCTTCTGTAGAAAGTTATCCAGAAAATAGGAACTTTGAGAAGCTGTTGGTGTAGTAGTCGTAGAGTTGTCTTGCTGTCTTTCCTGCGATGAGTTCTGACAACATCGTCCAGAACTGCTGCTTTGGATAATTCTTTAAGAACTGGTTCACATAAACACAAAGCTAGGTGTTGTCTAGTTACTTATGTCCTTATCAGTTTAAATACAAATCAGTTTTAATATAAATAAGTCTTTTGAGAAAGTGCAAACAACATTTAAGTTTAGTTATAACATGTTATAACTAAGATTAGTTATGCTGATTCTATATCATTTTAATTATATTGAGTTCAAACTAATTGATGAGGTTGAAGATAGATGCTGAATTTGCGTTTGATTAAAGCCAATATCTTAAGTTATCATGAAGTGCGGGATGATATTTTGAAAGAAATAATTCTTCAATATCTGAGTTAACGTTCATAGCTGTTTGCATAGAACTCCAAAAGTCTTGGTAGTCGACTTCTGAAAGCTTCATTATCTCACTTGAAACAATTGTTCCGTTTTTGGATTCAAACAATTATCATCATTAAACATTTAAACATTTGTAACAATTTGTAACAAATATTTGTGTATAAAGTCAATATTTTACAATTAATAACCTACTAATTCAACATAATTAAAATTCGCATCATTTAACACAATACATAATATTTAAACCCACTCCAATGAACTACTTCCGAATGAAGAACTCTTTCGCGGCCGCCATTTAAAATTCTGAATCTCTGCGCCCGCAATTAAATTCGGTTTTATCTTTTATTATCCGTTTTTTAGTTCGAAATAATTCCAAATAAGGGAGTGAAAACGAGGACGTGGTCGTTTTCTCGGCAGAAGTCGTTCAGTGCGAAAACGACGACGCGGTGTGCGTCGAAATAGAGGACGACCTAGAGTGAATTCAAAATTGTACTTTGGTATTTAATGGAATATTCAAAATGAATATTGAGAGAATCATTCACAGTTATGATCGTTCCTCAGATATTGGTTAACTTTGAGTTTATATTGATATTGAGATTAATGATAGTGTGTATATTACTATATTCTTGGTGACGCATATAAAATTCAAATGAATATTGAAAATTTGTGCAAACCAAAGCAATAATGCGTATAAATGTCAGATTAAAAAGTTTTAATCTATTATGTTATTATTAATAACATTTAATAACTAACAAATTAAATAACTTTTATCAATACATAATAAGAGTGGACTTTTGGCTTTTTGAGAAATACCAAAGGTGAACGACTGATATACAAAAGTAAGATGTTTGGGTATATATGAATCGTACAACTTTAAAATTGAAATCACTTTTACTATTTTCTTACTTTTTCGACTGTAATGAACTTGGGTTGTATGCATCTTGCTTTCTTGTTAACTCGCATTATTTGTTAACTCAACTTCCACTCTAAGATAATCCTGAGATACCAGGTATCATCTCCAGTACATTTTTTCAAAAATTATTTAAATATTTTATATCATTGCATGTTTGATATATACTATTATTTTTTAAATTTAAAGTTCAATATAGTTTAATATAGTTCAATATTGTTATGAAATGAAAACAGTCAAAATATGATAGAATTAGATCAATATTTTAGTAATTAGAATTTTTGAAGTATATATTGCAGTTGTAGCTATAATACCATTATAATAATTATATATACTTTTCTCATTTAGTTTACTTTATTAGAGTTTGCACAAAATCTTAAAATATCTCCTTCTTCCTGTTTTATTCCAATATTCCGATCATCTCGTGGTAAAATGCCTTCGCTTATGCTTTGGAGTTGAAAAACTGTTTCATATCGTATTATGAATCCATTTCTATCCATGTATTGTTTAGATCGAAAAATAATTCTTGAATCTCTGGATCGTTCACATACTTCATAATATGTTCCATATTTTTGGCTCGGGATAATAACTTTTAACTATTAATTTGTGCCTCATTATTGTATAATTTCTCAACGGCTTATTTATTTATCAGGTGTTATTTAGTTATATCTAATCGTAATTAGTCGTTTTCTTTCTTGATACTATCTATACAATCAGCGTACATATTCTGTTAAAGTAACATATATTTTACTTGCAAATTTTATAAACTCTCGTTTTAAAGTATAACTTCATTATGATACTAATCAAATTATTCCTATAGCTAAGCTTAACTTTGAGATTTTTGGTCTGGTGATGTTTACTTCATCTTCTTCATTCTCATTTTTAATATTGGTGTGGAAATTATATTTCTTCCTATTTCTATAAATTTTAACTTTGGAAATGTTTACATTATTTTGTATTTTTATAACCTCAACATTATAGTACATCTAAACTGGTAAATATTTTCTCACCTTTCTAACCTAGATCAATAAGAAAACATACACATTTCTCTCTCAAACCTCCACAGAATCTCTTCAGCAGTTTGTTTTGGAGACTTATAAAATAAGATAAATTATTAAAATAACTCATAAAAACTCATAAATAACATCCGGCACGAATTATATAACAACACTACTCCTTACAATTATTAGTCTATTATAATTTTCAACATTCAGCAAACATCTTTTTAAGCCTGAGTAATTGTTTTGTGGAATTGTTTTTTAATTTTTCAGCATTGGTTTCATGGCTTTTGCAAACTGACGTTAAGTAGTCAGATTGCTCTATTAATAATATTATTTGTTTTTACAATTATCTTAATTGTGTTACTATACCGGTAGCTGGTTGAAGTGATTAGAAACCAGCAGAACTTTATTCTTGTGATTCTTCAGTTTATTCAGCGTATTTGTGGTTTTATGATATGCTTGATAATTTTTGTGGTAACTTCATTTGTGGTTATACTCTCTTGGGTTAAATAGATGACCTCATGATTAATAGAGGTGGAAATATAATTATGTTATTTATAAGGTATAAATTCTACAATCAACAAATATATGAAGAATTATTAATTCCTTTGTAAATTCCTCGTAAAATTAAAATTTGGTCAAACTTTGTGGGATTTAGTTGATTTTTATATAATATACATTAATATATTCATGTTTGTTCATAATAACGTTTCGTTGATGATGATCTATAAAATAAACTCCAAATTCCAATAAAAACACTTAGTATTTGGATTTAGTGTTTCTATAAGGCACAAATATAATACGAATATAGCGTTAGCGTATTGAGTTTAATAAAAATATTAAATTGAATCTGTCGTTGTATTGATTTGTATTGTGAATGAATCCATAATACAATTTGCTTAATATATAACGCAAAACATTGAAAATATTATGGTTTTAAAAGTTAAAGAAATCTCATCATTCATTTTATTCCAAATTACTTTATTTCCAATAAAAAGAATTAATTTTAATAAAAACTGCTGTGAATCAAATATATAATTTCACATTGGGAACGAGGGCGCCTGAGAAACTGGGAACCCATTTCCGTTTTAATTTTGACCGAAATTTTATGGAACGCCAATTTGAGTTGGCTAGTACATACCAGTTGGGGTAGGTTTATACTCACAAGCTGGGTGAGCTGGAGGTGCTTGAATTTGTGAAGGTTGTTGAGGGCCAGAGGTGTACTGATTGTAATTCTGTGGCATCCCGTTCGGAATGGGGGCCTACATCATCTAAGAGGCAGGGAGCATGCCGGGCATTGGAGCCTGCATCGTGTTCTGGAGCAATCCTGCTGGTGGCTGAGCTTGCTGTGGAGGCTGGTATTGATATTGCTGTTATTGTTATTATTATGGTTGTTGCTGATAAACTGGCTGCTGTTGGTAGACAACTTGGGGTTATTGGGTGTAAACAACTTGTTAAACAGCTGGTCTCTACTGCACAACAATAACCTGTGGTGGAGGTGGAGCAGCCAAGGCCATACCGAGGCCGATGGCACCCATTCCGAGACCAACACCTAATCCGAAACCGCCGTGGCAATGATGATGGTGATGAAAACCGTGATGATGATAATATGGCATTATTGATTAAGTGGAGTGGTTTATTTAAACTGTACAAAATTTGGTATATTGCATCAATATATTTAGTTTATCAAAAATTATCATAAAATAGAACTGACCAAACAAGTCTAAACGCAGTTTAAAATATTAATATTGACATTTAGTTATATATAGTTCTTTAATCTCATTTAATGTAATTTTTAATGTTAAAAGATAGAGACAGATACTAAACGTTATTGTGTTATTGATAAACTTTATTAACTATTCAAAACAAAATTATAATATAATTCCAGATTCTGGTCCCCAGCTTGTCATTGTTGGAATAATAATCTTGAGAGCTAATAAAAGAATGTTCTGGAAGTTATACATGTAAATATAAGATTATAAATAAAATATTAGTTAATATGACATTAAAATTAATTAATTGAGCTGAAACCCAACATTTAAAAGATAATAAGAATAATACTGTGTAATTATCCAAAATTATCTATGTGATTGATTTTAACCTGATACTATTTTCAGAGCAGATAACAAAGACAAATATAGGTTAAAATTTCAATAATACAGTACTGTATCTTAAATTATCTTACAATTATACTGCAAACAAAATCTTAGAACTATTATTAAAATTTAAACGTGTACAAATAGAACAAATGACAGAATACTATATAACTGTTCGTCTAGTTCAAAAGTTGTATCTTATTTTATTACAAAATGAATAAAGTTAAACTTAGTTAAGCTTTAGATACAACTATTTCAGTACTATTAACAATATACCTCACCTCTTATTCTCTAATGAACGCTGAACAGATAAAATCTATATTTGCTTAAATGGATGTAAACGGAGACGGTACCTTAAGCTTTGAAGAAATCGCATAAGGACTCACAAAGGTAGGAATTAAAGCGGATATCAGTAAACTTAAAGCTTCTTTCGAAGCTGTTGATGTAGATAAAAATGGAACACTGGATCCAGAAGAGTTTGTTTCACTCATGGCCAAAATATGAGACAATTATTATTTATTGTAATTGTTAATTTTTTACATAGTAAGTAATTTTATCGTTATATTAAATTATTGACCTTATAATTAACGTTGGTTATACTTATAACTTATAAGTAGACCACACATACTTGGGTTAAAAATACATGGATGATTGATAGAAATCATTAAGATAGAAGAGTGGAAGAACTGTAATGCAGCTATAATTTTAATATATGTTGAAATGAATAGAATTATAGTCAAAAGTGATTAAATCTATATTAGGTTAACTGTAAATATAGTATAAATGTTATATCAATAAAAATGACCTATACGGGAATCGAACCTGGATTTGTACACCTCATAATGGCGATTCTACCGTTGAGCTATTTCACCCATGCTAATAATGTTATATTACAAGGTATTTTAATTTATGTATCAATTATTAAGTTATTTATAATGATTTAGCACTTATTGTAACATCATTCAGATAATTATGATATAGTAATAAGAATCGTAAGCAAATATTTGAAGAACGAATATTTGAAGTAAATTGATCACTAGAGATGATTAAAATATTTCGGATCGAATGATTGTTCTTTGTAAGCAGGCACATAGTATGAGCTATGATAGCTCATAATTACGCGTGTGTGAAAATGGGCATTTTGGATGCTGAGTTCTACGTTATAGTATTTCTTTTATTACTATAGTTTGTTATACTTTACTTGTCATACTACATTACCTCGTTCTCAAGGGGGTAGCCTTTTCACTTATAAGGGGGTTACCATTTTCAACCCCCTTATAAGCGAAATGTATCCAAAATGTATCCAAAAATAATGTCGAATTGAAGGGTTTATAGTCAAAAAATGAGGTTAAAACACATGATATTTGTCACTCGCTTACAAGGGGGTAACTTCATGTCCAACCCCCTTGTAAGTGAGTTGACCTACCCCCTTATAAGCGAAAATGCGACCCCCTTCTGAGTGAGGTTATGTAGTACTTACTTTAATAAATCAGACTAAATAATATCAAAAATCTATGTCAACTATTTTCTTAACTTATTTTAACAACTGAGAACTTTTTTAAAAGTATTTATTATGATTCGGTTATTTATAAGGTTCTTCTTTTCTTCTTTTAACTACGAATTAATTTTGATAAATAGGTGGTTTAACATAATTAAACTGAAGACTATCAATATCTAAATTAATTAATGATAATTATGGTTTTGAATGAGCTCTGAATTGAGCCTGCTTATTTACTATATCTTATTTGGATTCTTCGAACATTCTTTTTGCTTTAATATTCTCTTCAGCTTTTATGGCCAAAAGGCGGCTATAGTCAAGGCTATTGTGCAAGGCTGTATGAATTCTTTAATACGTTGTAACTGATTGCGGTACTTTGATTAAAAATTCGTCTGGCTATTTTCTAACATTTATTACAGATTGTGGTCTTTTTGCATTAACTTTTATTTGCGGTGTGCTTAGTACTGGTGTGTTGTTCGTTTTGGTGATGTGGTGGTAAATAATACTTAATCTGTTACTTTATTTCGTGCAATTAATTTTTACACTCCATTTACATGAGAATTCTAGTGACTGGTCCAGTTGCGTCGGGTAAGACGACAATTTCGTCTCGGTTGGGTTCTCTTTTAAATTTCCCTGTGTTTAATTTATCGCAGTTGATTATAGACAACAAATTCTACACTTCGCGTGACGAGCATTTTGACACCTACATCCCAGACGAGAATCTGCTCATGGACTACATCCGCAGCTCAATAAACCCTCTTGAAAATTTCATTGTTGACCACCACTCCTTTGACATTTTCGGGAACGTGTACTTTGATCTTATTGTTTCAATCACCTGCATTGACCCATAAGATAATTTATTCACTTTAAGAACGCGTCTTGAGGAGCGGAAGTACTCGGAGCCGAAGATCCTGGAGAACCTTAAAGTGCAACTGATGAACGTGATCAACGAGGAACTACAACGTTTTAAGTGCAAAATAATAAACATAAACAACATTTCAAATGAGAACCTTGAAAACGGAATAAACGAAATAAAAGAAACAATAAATTAAATAAACAAAGGAGAAATCAAAAACAGAAAACAACTGGAAGAAGAATTCGGTGAAGAAAATGAAGACGAAGAAGAAAACGAAGACGAATACCTCGAAAAACTCATGAAGGAAATACTTACCAAATAAGGAGCACTTGGATAAGACGAAATGTTAGACGAAATATAATACGAAGGAGAAGAAGGAGAGGAAGAAGAAGAATTCGGTGAAGAAGAGTGGAAAGAAGAGGAAGGAAAAGTGTGAGAGAGGGAGTAAAAAGTTTAGGATTAATACTGTATTACTAATCTATTATATTTTATCTTACTTGGTTTCTTTTTTCTCACTCGCTCATGTTCCAAGTCTTCAATTGTCGACAGTTACTCCGAGCCCGTCCGATCCAGCGTTGCCGATGGCTTCGCCTTCTTGCCTTGCTCCCACACGCCTTCATGCAGATCTCATTTTTTGATTACAGTTATTAGACCATTCAGCTTCTTATTATTTCATTTACTTACAATTTAAGTAATTAAATATTTTTCCACACCACATATAGCCAAATCAATGAATGATATTCCATATGATATCCCACTGAAACGGCATATTAATAAATTGAGATGGACTTAAAACAAGCTATGAAACATAATATAACTAAATAAACATTTTTGTTAATAATATGAAATAATGATATATATAAGGAACTCACTCATTTCCTTAAATTAACTACATACATTATAACATTGTGCTTGAAATACTATTAAGTTTAGAATGTGTCCAAGAAGCGTTGTGCTACCACCGAAGGTTTTTAATCGGCCATCTGTTCGTTCAAAGCTCTTAGTGCAGTTTTATCTTCGGTAGATAATTGCCCAGAATATAGAAACTTGGAGAAGCTGTTGGTGTAGTAGTCGTAGAGTTGTCTGGCTGTCTTTCCTGCAATGAGTTCTGACAACATCGTCCAGAACTGCTGCTTTGGATAATTCTTTAAGAACTGGTTCACGTAAACACAAAGCTAGGTGTTTTCGAGCTGATCAATATCCTTGTTCGTCTACATAAGAATTAATTTCTTTATAGAAAGTGCAAACAAATTTTAAAATTAAGTTTGCTGATATGATTTTTATCTGGTCACACTACTTCTAAAACATTTGCTTTGCTGGCTTTACTCCGCTACTAAAGACTATGGTGAGCTCGCTAAAGAAGATAAAATAGAGTTAGACTTTTCTGTAGAAATAGGTGCAATCATATTTAATGGAACCAAGTTATAAACAAAAAAGTGCTACAAAACACTGGTGCTTATGTTCATAATCGATTGGAGGTTACGCCAAAATTAATCATAATTACATTCTGATAGTTGCATTATCTCAGATGCAATGCAAGTCCCGTTAAAATAGTAATGATTTTTGGTTATCTTACTTAGTACATTGGAGGCTGATAATAAGAATTATTCATTGAATTCAGTAGAATTGATCACAGCATTCTACATAATATTTAACTGGAGTGAAACATTATTCGATAGGCAGGTTCCAAAACATCTCTACTAAGACAAAGTTCGATAGTTATTGACAACAAATCAGAAGTGAATCAGAAGTGCATTTTTATATAAACGATGATTTGAGTGTATCTTAATAATAGTACGTTGTATAATGGTCATTAATATACATTAAACCTAACTTAAATATTCTTCATGATTATAATATATTGACTTTATAATAAAATGGGTATACAAAAATTATTACCAAGTTCTAAGTTGTTCAGTTCAGAGTCAGTTAACTTATAATTATTAATTAGTTTAATTTGGTGTTTCAAAGTTCAATGTATCATAATAAAATTGTATCTATGTAATAGTACAATAGAAAAAGCACATCAAAATGCAAAATATTACTTTATTCAGTATTTAGTTGTGAATATTAAACCACTCCAAAATATTATTTAGATTTTAAGATGTGTTGATCGCCTACGTTTTATCACTCGTCCCACGTTCTTGTATTCTCTTTGTAAGTTCTAAAACGTTTATTTTATAATTTTGAAAAATAAGAAAGAAAATGCATCATTTACCATGTATTCCTAAAAAATATTAAAACTATTAAATTTGCTCAAACACTTCCACAACCCTTAGTTTTCTTTTTGTGAGTTCCTTCCTTTTTCTGTGAGTCTCTAATTTGTTATACTATTTTTGTGAATATTTGTTGTATGTTTATATTTTCTCTGGCCGATGTTTCAACAAATTAACAACCATATTGTTTAGCTAAGTTTTCACCTTGTTCAGTTGTAACTTCGCGATCTTCCATATCACATTTATTGCCTACGAGCACCATTGGGACGCTCTCTTTACCTTTGATACGGAGGATTTGCTCTTTGAGTTTCTCAACTTCATAGAATGAGTTGATTGAATTCACAGCGTATACCAGGACGAAGCCATCTCCTCCGTACATATAACTGTCTCTAAGAGCGGAAAATTCTTCTTGACCGGCTGTATCTAGAATATCCAGCATAGTAATCTCGCTGTCAACCTCGATTGCCTTGCGATAGAAGTTTTCAATTGTTGGTTCGTACTTTTTTACGAATTTGCCTAGAATAAATCTAACTGAGATGCAGCTCTTGCCCACAGCGCCAGCTCCGACTATTACGACTTTCATAGTGTTTTCTGCCATTGTTATGAAGTGGGAGAAATTCTTCAATATCACGACTATATTTAAATTAGCATTTTTCGTTTTTATAATCTTTCACAATGTGAAAGTTGTTCAGAATTATTCTTTACCAACTTGTTTTGCACATTTCGTTTTCTGATGTGATTTGTAAATGTTCACCTCAATTAATATCAACTAAATAACGAAATTTTGTCTGATTTACTTTGTAAACAGAAGTGTCATAAATAGTTCGGCTTTCGTTGTAATTTTGTTAAAAGTGGAAGTTCTAATTACGAGATATGTTTGAGCTCTAATTGTTGTTCAGTCCGACAAGAGACTTCATACTGAGGTCACGGGACCTAAGTACATCTTCATACAATAATTATAATTATCTTTTTTACTACATGTTTCTTTTTGAATAACAGCGTTTTTAAAATGAATCTCAGAATTTTGACTTGGTTTTAAAACTAGAAAATATGGTTATGCACTGCATTTCTGGAATATCTGAAAGTTTTCACTCCAACCCAATCGAATTCACACTAAAAAACCACCTTGCTGTCAGTGAGTTCCTTTGGGCCAATAGCTGAGCCGCCTTTATTTGCATGGCTATATATTTCATTTATGAGTTTCTAAGCACATAACTACTTTTGATTGCATCAAACATGCATTAATTTGTACTTATATTGAATTGGAAAAATTATTTAAACACACAAAAAATAAAAGGGGTAGATTGCTGCATTTTATGAAACCCAATCAACTTCGCCCACTTCCTTCCAGTTATAAATGGGTTCACAGCTTTCCAGGATATTCAGCAAGCTCTTTTCAAAGAAAGATATTTCTATTCTTGTGTTAGGTCTTGACGCAGCTGGTAAAACTACTATTATTTTTAAACTTAGCCTAGGCGAAGCGGTTGTTGCCATTCCCACCATTGGCTTCCACGTTGAAAAGGCAGAGTACAAAAACATCAAGTTCACCATGTGGGATGTCGGCGGTTCAGATGTTATCCGTTCGTTGTGGGTTCACTACTGTCAAAACGCTGATGCAATTATCTATGTGGTTGACTCAGCAGATCCAGAAAGAATTCAAGACTCAAAAGTCTAGCTTCAAAAGCTGATGATTGAAGACCAGCTTAAAGACGCCGTTCTTTTGGTGTTCGCCAACAAACAAGATCTTCCAAAAGCGATGACTCTTTCCGATCTTTCCGAAAAGTTGGAGTTGAACAGTTATATTAATCATGAAAAGCACGCCCAAGCGTGTTCCGCAAAGACCGGAGAAGGTCTTTATTAAGGTCTCGAATGGCTCAGTACAATTCTTAACGAAAGATTAAAAAGAATAAAGTGATTCTTTCCTAATTTTAATGGAAGCATTATTACTTAATATATACTTTCTAAGGAATACAAAACAAAGTGATTGTAAAAACAAAGTGATTGTAACGTAAGAAATTTTGTTGCAAGTTAAGTGATGATGATCATTTTCAACTGACTATATATTGAAATAGCGTTTAATCAATATACCAATGATTTAATTTTAATGGTTCATTTTCTTCTCGCGAAAGATAATTATGATGCTTTAGCTCTTCAATTTCAAGTTATTCTTAGAGCTGTGGCATTTCATGTAATAAGGGTGCTTAGTGTGATACAATTGATTGTTACTTTTTTGTCCTGTCAATGAGATCTTTTCACAATATTCTGTTGATATCTAAATAAATATCTTCAATAGAGCCAGCCAACGTTTCATTTCTAACGTACGTTAAGGATTTCTAACGTTTTTCGCGTTAAAACAGACGTTACAAGCACGTTACACTTTTATTTATTTTGTGGGGATTGACGTATTATAGTATTATACAAATAATAATATTCCGTATTTCCACTTCACTTAAAATATTAGAAATATTTATAAATATTCTGTTTTAAGCTTTAAAATGGTATTAAGGAGTAATTTAAACATTTAATATACAATATTTTGCTCAGAACACTGAAATATAACGTAGAAAGATAATATATAGTTGTAAAACAAGTATAATAATATATTATATTTTATCGTTTTTACAAGCGTTTAAAGCTTTAATTGAATGAATTTATTCATTTAAATTCGTTTTATTACTATAATACGATATAATAGAACTGTAAAGTCGATTTATATTGATTATTAAAATATAATATAAATAATGATTAAATTTCTAACGTACATGACGTTAGAGACTTTTCTAACGTATTTTCCTTTTCTAACGCGTTATAACGTCTTTCTCAGTTTTCTAACGCTTATTGGTTGGCTTTAATCTTCAATATATATTTTTTCATTTAACTACTAGATGTGTGGCTTAGTTTATGGATTAATGATTTGAATAGCAGGCAGTTTCTTGATAGTTCAAACTAATTTTGTCTTATAATTTCAATCTGAAAAGAAATTAATTGTGTTTATATTTATTCTGCGTGTTTAATAATCTTTTCCACTTTAAATGAAGGTGAGGCCTCTTTCAGCCTCTGCTCTTCCTGTTAGGAACAACAGCTCTATTGTGCAACAGTTTAGCACGCCATAACAGTTGAATCAGCGCCGTTGTCAGTCTGCCTAGTGCAAACCCTCAATGTAGTCATTAATTTAGAATAGCAAGCAGCCATTTCAGTACATTTCGCCCGTTTTGGACCTAGATCCTTAAAGAATGCGCTAAAGGTAATTAAACAGGGACCAAACTCATAAATTATTCTACGAGGGCATTCAAGCTATTAATATGTTCGGTTTCAACTACTAACCTAAAACGACGCGCGTGACGAAGCTATTCGACGAGGTTCAAAAAGAAGCCCACGTTTTAAACTTGAAATAAACGGATTTTGAACCCGTTTTCGTTAAAAAGAAACAAGAAATTAAAATGGAGTTCAAACCGTACACAGTAGATTTGAACGTTCTGGCAACGATTCACAAAATTCAAAATAAACACGAAATTTTGTAGAAACGGGTTCAGGAACTTTAAGGGAAGAAGAAAAGCAATTAGTGAATAGTTAATTCAATTTGTTTGTTTAAAGAATTAAACGAACAAAAAGAATATAAGATAAATGTAAAGGTGAAAAAAGAATAATAACAAAATACAATTAGCAAAATGGAGTAGATAAAATTAACTCAGAGGTAAACAAAGTATAGAAATATTATTACAAAATTCTCTAAAAGCAGGTTCAAGAAAGAAAGAAAAGTAAATGTAAATTGTGGAAATTATTCCATCACGATTATTTCTGTTGTAACTTAGATAGAAGAATTATAGAAAAAAGGATTCAGCATCAAATCGGATCTAATCTCTATAATGATTCATTCAGTAAGAGATGAGAACGCAATGATTAAATTAAGCCTCGGTACTGTTGATAATGTGAGATCCAGTTAAGTGAACTTCTTTATTATTGATAAAAGGATTCTAAGATGATTAAGTTAATGATTTTTAGCATAGAGTACAGCTTAGAATAATTCATATTTGAAGTTGTAATAAGTAATTATGCGTTTAATTATTTATATGGTATTCATACATTTATTTAATTAAATGCAATCATTTAATAATCTAACTACATTTTTATTGAAGTATTTGATAAAATATCTTACTATATGTGTGTACATGAGAATATTGTGAATCACACACTATTCATATTCATACCATTTCTGTATCTAAAACAAGGCAATAATATTCCATCATATTTCTGGTTCTCATATCTATTTTTAGTTTGTAAACATACACATATACACAGTAATCTTTTACACATAAATATGGTATTTAATTTAGTTTTACCATTATTTACTATTACTATTAATGTAGCATCACAAACCTTCCACACCCAAATGGGTTCAACTAGCAACTCGTGCATAATAAAGGAGGAGAAATTTGACTCTATCCGGCCTGAGCAGTTGATAAACGTGTTGAAGATCGATCCGTACAACAACATTTACCTTTCGCTGAAGTATAACAAGATACGTGTTGTGGACAGTGACTACAACGTGTTGAAAGAATTATCATTGAATTTACCGCACAGAAAGAGCGATAATTACAAAGAGGTCAAGGAGGAGACGCCTTAACTGCTTCAGTTAATTATCTGCCAAGGAATAATCTACTTTTAATATTTTCAGTACGTGATCTCTTATGAGAACGCCCAGCTGAAAATCCTCTTTGAGATCCCAATGTTGAAGAGGAACGACTGTTTTGCGTTCTATGGCCGTTTATTCTCCCTCAATAACCAACTTTTCGTGAGCAATAAACACTCCATTTACGTTTTAGAAAACGATAAACTGAAATTGGTCAAATAAATGGGCGGGAATTTCTTCCAGTTTTGCGAAAAGGTGTTCGTTTGGAACTACTCACTGTAAACAATCAGTTTGTTAAAGAATGATTTGACAGAGGAAATCATTACAAAAACGTTTGACAAGTCTTATGATGTATAATTGGCTTCTGGAGGAATTTTAGTAGTGAAGTCGATCACGAGGAACAACTACACGATAGTTGACATGGTAAACGCAAAATCGGTTGTAGTTAAGCACACGAAGCAGTTCAACGCGTTTTACATTTAACAATATTTGTCACTGGGCAGCAGCGGCATACAGTTGAGCAACGGCACCTTAAGAAAACTATTCGGAACGAATTACCCACAATAAGTTAAATCCTGCTATCAGAAGTACATCATAGATTAAATGCAGTTCCCAAGCTACAAAGCCACTTTCAAGCAAATTCTGTCCTCCGAGCAATACTTATAACTGCTTAAAGCGGAACTGATATTCAAATCCAGAAATACAAGCCAACACTGCAAAAAAGTAATCAGCGAAACGAAAACTAAAATGCAATAAGTTAACAACAGCCTTCAGACGTACTTGGATACGCAGAGCTTCTTAGTGCAAAGGTTCGTAGTTAGCGTGCAAATGGAAGAATCGCTCTGAAATAGTTTAATATATAGTTTAATAGTGAAATAAGTTGATTATTGTTGTGTAATTCATTATATCTCTCATCTATGTATTTCCTGTATTTATAATGATTGGTTTTACTTTAATTTGTAAAGTAACAGAAAAGATATAAATAAATAGAATATTCAGAATATTCTTTCACTACATCAATTCATCGAGACTGATAGACTTCATTGATACTTTCGAAAGCGAAAAGTTTGGCTCTTACACGCATTTGCTTCATTACTTTCAAAACAGGCTATAACCCATCATTTATATCCACTCAGTAGAGACCCTACACACTGGTTGAACTATATATAAAATGATTGAACTATATCTAACCATTTTTGAATCTCTGCGTTTTTATAATGAATCTCAGAAATTTGACTTCGTTTTAAAACAAGAAAATATGACTAAGCGCTGCATTTCTGGAATATCTGAAAGTTTTCACTCCAACCCAATCGAATTCACACTAAAAAACCACCTTGCAGTCAGCGAGTTCCTTTGGGCCAATAGCAGGGACGCCTTTATTTGTATTGTTATGTATTCAAGTTATGTGTTTCTGGCCACACTACTATTTCCGATTGCATCAAAAATGCATTAATTTGTATTTATATTGAATTGGAAAAAATATTTAAACATGCTGAAAAGGGCAGATAACAACATTTTATGAAACCCAATCAACTTCGCCCACTTCCTTCCAGTTACAAATGGGTTCACAATATTCTAAGATATTTAATTTTATTTTTTTTTCGACTTGGTCTAAAAGTTCCAACATATTCAAGCCCTATTGATTTAATATACTCAACTACGTCAATTGTACCATAATAATTATCACAGAATAGTGTACAGTTGGGCTATTTCGGAAAATCAATAAGTCGTTTGATAACATCAAGTGTTTTTGTTTCACCTTTAGGTACTGTTTACGAAACTAAACTCTTGATACAGAATTTCGAACTTTGGTTTCTTTTGGTTTATTTTAGCTCAAAACTTCTTCTTCATGATCATTAAATATTTTATTTAGTTCTTCTAGATCATCTTCGTCATATTCATAGTCAGAATTTTCAGATTCTTCTTCATCAGATTCTATACCGTCTAAATTTGTATCGATTTCTTCTTCAGGTTAATCTAATAACAATTTAATATGACCATAACAGACATTAGAATGTATTTCCTCCCATTCTCTGCAAGACATTCCAACTTCATCAGCTATAAACTAATTGCGTATTTTAGTGTTCTTAGACCAATTATCTTAGACAGATCCTCGCTCTTTACCTGATATCATCATTGTAAATATAGTATCATTAAGTATTTATCGAATTCTGATTTAGTTAATCTAGAATGCCCTCCATATTTCTACATTTTTCTTACTTCTGTCAAAGTTTTAATGTTATTGTAGAATTATGGAGTAAATAATTATGTATGGGTTTCATAGATGCTTTCATTCATTGTTGGCATTATTTTTGTTAGGTGCGAAGTGGAAATACTGACAAGCTTAACATTATTTCGTTTCAACAAAATTAATAACATAAAATAAACCTCTCAACTCAATTAATCTTCTACCGCATACTTACTAAAACAGTTGTTCAATTAATAGTCTCGTCTCAAGTAAAAAGATAAATATTTTATTAACGGGTCCTTATCAAGCTGGGAAGTCTACAATATTATCATAAATTAATTTGAGATAACTGAGTTCAAGTCCCAACCAAGTTTTGGTTATGATTTTTAAACGATGCAGTACAAAAATATCAAGTTTATTGTGTGTGGTACGGGTGGTTAAAGCGATATGCACTAGTTTTTGATAACATAAAATTTGTAAATAGATGCGATTATATTCGTTGTTGATTCAGCCGATATAGATCCAGAAATTGTCTGTGAAGCGAAAACAGATTTAAATGCTCTAATACTCGATGATAGAACGATAAATGCAACCATTTTGATGTTTGCAAATAAACAAGATCGTTTAAAGACAATGACCGTTACTTTTCTCACCGAAAAACTGGAATTAGACAGTTTTAATAACTAATATCACTCACAAGCCTGTAGTGCAAACACTGGACAAGGTCTTGAATAAGGTCTTTTTTGGCTTTGTAATGCGATAAAAATGAATATGAAATGATAAGAATATGAAATGATATATATATATGTTATTGACTAAGAACATAATCATTCTTTGACTCTCTTGCTGTTATGGACAGGCGCCTACCACTCTTTATCATTGTGTATTTATTCGCTGTTGTGAACATCTAGAACTGGCTTCACATGTGCTGCGTTAACCTTTGGTGCAGCTGGTACTTCGGATCTTACTTGTGGAATATGTATTGGAATCATTTGAAGTGGGATATGGTTATAAACAAATTATAATTAATTGTTTCCAACCAAATCCGTTCTTAAAATGTTTATAATTATTTTACATTTTCAATAAGTGTAAAGAGTGAAAACACAATCTCGTTCTGTATTTAAGGCTATTTTTGCTTTAACGAAGCACTTTTCACAGTTGATCAGTTCAATAAATTGAGATCAACTTTTAATCAATTAGCTTTACAAATGCATACAAACGCATAATAAATAATAATGTATAAATAATATTGAAACTCCTTTTAATAACAATTTATTCCAATTCAACATATATATACAATATATTCTGGTCACTCTCTAACTCTCTTGTCGTGAATTTTTGGTTGCCATTCTTTGTCGTTCTTGTGGTGGTCGTTTTTGTTCGTTCCGGCTGGTTGAACGTGAGGAGCTTCGATTATTAATTTTGGGGGCACTCCAGTTGGAACGATTACTTCGCCTGACATTACAGCTTGGATTAGTGGGTTCATCTGGAGTGGGAGGATTTGGAATGGAATTGATTATTTATATAATATTTGGAGTTTGTGGTGAGAGATATAAATAGTTTAAGTCATTCTTAAAATGGATGGTGTTTATTAAAAGTTAAAAAGTGAACTGAAAGGAAAAAGAAAAAATAGAATACACCACACAATATGCGATTAAAATGGTGAAAATTGAAGTATTGTGTATTTTAGGTATTAGTAATGAATAATATAAGTATTATATGAATAATAGACTTTGATCGTAACTATAAATAATATTTATTCCTTCTGTTTAGGACAATACAATATAATAGATAAATTTTATAATAAAATTAAGTGTTAATAAATTGATTAAAACGAATAATCATTTAAATCAACATTGAAGTGAAAATAATATTATTTATGATTTTAACTAACAATAGTAATATTTCACTCCACATGAATGTATAATGTAATTGCAATGGCTCATTAGCACATTTTTAAATATAAACCATATTTATTATACATAATTCACTTAAATGAATATTGATTATATTTTATTGATATGAAAGATACGATTAAAGATTGAAAATGTAAAGTATATATATATTGAAATGAATTAATCAATATAACAACAGATATTGGCGCGTTTAAGCTCTTATTCAATGTAATGTATTTCATGTTAAATATTTTAATACCGATTATGATATTATTATCGATTTAAAAACTATTTAGTAAAAATAATATAAATTACAATGTTGAATATGTTTACTTTGTTGTGTTTCCCCTTTATTATAACCTTGTATAATATTAACTGTTAATCACACCATTCCATTCCATCAAATCTGATTGACCAGTACTGTTTATATAGATTGATTCAATCAATCAATCGATTTTTTAGTTTAAACTCCGTATGATATTATTCATGTAAGATAGAGTATTTAATTTGGTCCACTCCAATAATCATTCCACTCCTCTCCTTCTTTTCAACAAGTAATAATGGTTAAGTTAGGTATTAACGGTTTTGGTCGTATAGGTCGTCTCGCTATGCGTGCTGCCCTTAGAGAAGGTGCTGACGTCATCGCCATCAATGATCCATTCATGGATCCAACCTACATGGTCTACATGCTTAGACACGACTCTGTTCACGGAACCCTCAAGAACAAGATCGAATCTGACGGTAAGGACCTCATCGTTGACGGCAAGCACATCGCTGTCTACACTGACAAGGACCCAGCCCAGATCCCATGGACCGGCGTCGACATCGTCCTCGAATGCACTGGTGTCTTCACCACCATCGAGAAGGCCTCCCTCCACATCCACGGATCCGTCAAGAAGTGCATCATTTCTGCCCCATCCGCTGATGCTCCAATGTTCGTCATGGGTGTCAACAACCAGACCTACAACAACGAGTCCATGCACGTCCTCTCCAACGCTTCCTGCACCACCAACTGCCTCGCCCCAATCTGCAAGGTTCTTGAAGAATGCTACGGTGTTGAAGCTGGTCTCATGACCACTGTTCACGCTGCTACTGCTACTCAACCATCCGTCGACGGTCCATCCAAGAAGGACTGGAGAGGTGGTCGTTCCTGCATGTGCAACATCATCCCATCTGCCACTGGTGCTGCCAAGGCCGTTGGTAAGGTTATCCCACAACTCAATGGTAAGGTCACTGGTATGGCCTTCCGTGTTCCAACCACTGACGTCTCTGTCGTCGACCTCACCGTCCTCCTCAAGAAGCCAGTCAAGTATGAACAAATCTGCGCTGATATGAAGAGATATTCCGAAAACGAACTTAAGGGTGTTCTCGGTTACACTGACGACGACGTCGTCTCCTCTGACTTCATCGGTACCACCGTTGTCTCCACCTTCGATGCTAAGGCCGGAATCCAACTCAACGACACCTTCGTCAAGATCGTCAGCTGGTATGATAACGAATGCGGCTATGCCACCAAGTTAGTTGAACTCGCCAAGTTCGTCGGCGGTAAGTTATGAGCTTATTGATCTATTTTTATGTCTTATTTGAATTATATATTTGCTTTTAATCAATAATAGTTATTAATATAAAGTTATAATATTAATATAAATATAAGTTATAATATAATATTAATATAATGTTCTTCTGGTTTCCTAACTTCATTGAACTATAATTAAATATTTAAAATATTAAAAAGATTACTCAACCAATATCAAGTTTTTTAATTTTATTATTAAATTAACTTTTTCACTTTGTTTCAAATTACTAATCGAAAACACAACACTACATGCATTAATTTGACTAAAGTTGCTCATTCGAAGTTCACCTCTCCAGTTTGAATTTGGAACACGTCTTCGAAGCTACTCAGTTCGCTTTATCCCAATTAAAATGTCATGCTGGGGCTGTGACTTAAGCTCTGTGAGCTTTCGCTGTCCGAGTCCGAGTATTCCTGCGAGTGGTCGAAGAAGTGTAGAAAGCTGATTGTTTTCACTTTCTGAATTTGAACGCATCCGTAGTGCTTCGAGCGCCTGATAACCGAGTACATTTAGCTTATAGCTTCCTTTTGATTAGAGTACATGTTCAATTCTTCCAGGAAATCTGCGAAGGAGCACATGATTTCCGGGTCTATTTGTACATTTCGTGAGAAGTCTATTTTGTTCAGGTTCATGAACAGGCATTAATCATCTATTAATTTGTTTGGCTTCATAATCAGGTTTTGTATCGATTGTGAGCGCACGAGGCCCAGTTTGTGGTTTATTTTTGCTCTTCTGTCAATGTGGAACTCGGTTACCATTGCTATTTCGGTACTCTGTCTTATTTATTGGAATTTTTCCTTTATGAAGTTCACGTGCTCGGTTGATTTAATGAACTCTTTAATCTGGTGAATCATTCCGGATATGAACTGACGTCTTGCTTTCTTCTTAAATAAGGAGACCTGGAGAACAATTTTGAACACTGGGTGGTCAAGGACTTCATTGAGGGATAAACGGAGGTGCTTGTCCTGGTTCGTCATGCCCAGGATCAAATCGGTTATTAGTAACCCGAATTGTGAAACAAGGGAGTCGTAGGTCTCGGATTTGTATACGAGGCCGCGCATGAGGTAGTTATCAGTTAAAATATTGTACAACGTACAACCAAGAGAATATGTATCGTACTTTTAACCGATCACGATGAAGGAGTCGTGCTTCACGGCCGAAAAGAGGGACGTTTTCTCGCTTATGTAGCAGAGGGTATCTTGTTTGGTTGATAGGGGCTCAAAATTCACGTTTTCTTAGCCGATTTAGGCACTGCCCAGATCAATAATTTATATTTTGCGACCGTTGCACAGGATATTCTCGGGCTTCAAATCCAAGTGATATATATTCCTCTAGTGCATTTAATTTATAATTAACAGTATTTTATGAAATATGTTCAATATCTTTCCAATTTGGTATGGAGTAAGTTGCTAGGTATCAGCGAAGGTCTTCCTAGAGATAGAAGAATACGGACAATACTCGTATAAAATGAAGGTATATGTTCCGTTTAAACCTATTTCAGGATAAGACGATTATATACGCACATCACTTTGGTGATATAACACCTTAACGATATTGTGAATATCATTACAAAGAGCATGCATTTTAATTCTATTCTGAGCAGATTTTTAGTCCAATGTAAAGTACCCAGCAAAATTATGACCGTTTCTGTGAAGTAAATAATATTTAGTATCTGGTGTGTCGTATATTTATTTGATTACTTTGTATTTGTCTATATAGTATATATAATGCGAAAACTTTATATCACATAAAGTTGGCAGTTCCGCAAGCTTGTGAGGGAATTTCATTTGAGAGTGGAATTTGGATGAAAAATATAGTTTTTAACTATTATACACTATTTTATCATACATTTTTTGTAATTTGTTTGTGACTGAATCTTACATTAAAATGAGTACATAACTTATTATTAACTATATACAATATGCCTAATATATAAAATAAGTATGTGATTTGTTTGATAACAAATCTTAAATAATCATGTTTTATCATTATTTCTTTCATTATACGCAATCAAGACTCTTGATTCAAGAGTAATAAGTTTTTATACACTAATATATTTATGGTCTGCTATTGATAGCTAAGTACGTAATAGTTGTATAGTTACAAAATATATTTATAGAATATATATTCAAACATATTCAGCAGATCGGATCTTGTCTGATATGACCACTATAATAATTTATTCTGTAATTTAAGATAAAGTATACGTAAAAATGAGATAAAATGACTCACTTAACTGTAACCTTATCATCAGTACTAAAGGCTCAATTCAATCTTTCCATCTTCATCTCATAAATCATGATTATCCACAAATACAAACTTAGTTACACAATAACGTTACCTCAAACTAATCTCAATATCATACCTCATCTTCTTGCCGCTCTGAATAGCCTCCTCAAACAACCTAAGTTAGTTCGGCACTTGAACTAACATTATTGACCTCGAAAGTTATCTTTGTAACTATCTTTTGAATGACTGGTATGAATCTTGGGACTAATATTATCAACGGCAACATAAAAGAACGAGTTTTTGTTTGTAGTAGCGGTTATAAGTTTGGATTTGTGGATTGTCAAAGTTTGAATATGTAATGATTGAATTAAACTGTTTATATTTCATTGCAGATAATATCTGAACTAACTATTATATTTTTATAAGATAAGTTATGTTTTAAATTGAATATAAAATTCTTTTATCAAAATCATACTAATATCATTATTCTTAATAATAAATTTATTATCAAGTTGTATCCAAGATACAAATCTACTGTACACATCTCAAATTAAAAATAATATTATTTGAGACTCTATGTAAGTTTTTACTACTAATTATTGCCTAATAATTAATATCTGTATATCGCGACTTGCATAGTCTTATAATGCATGTATCTAAAAAGTTCGTTTTATGTTCTTAATTATTTTAGAACTACAAAAAGGTTCATATATATGTAATTCACATCTCACTTCAATTCAATGCCGTCATGGTCTCAACTTGAGAAGGAGAAACTGTTTTCATTAACCAAAAAACCAGCTACAAAGTTGAACTGGTCTGAAATCTCTATGAAAATGGGATCGAGGTCGCCAGTTTAGTGCAAGTCCTACTACTAAAACTACCTGAAATAACAACTTAACCCGAACCCAAGGAGGAATTATATGTGGAGCAGAGCTGATATAATACAACTTTGGACTCTTGGTTGTATTTTTGGGAGTGAATACGCTATCATTCAGAAGCTCATGGGCTAATTCACGAACAAGCAGATCTCAAGCCAAATGCTATAAATCCGCACACGGCAAAGAAGTATTTATGCGGATCTAAAAAAAGTAGAGATACAAAAGGACTATTTATAAAAAATCAGCGATAATGAGCTAGAACTATAATGTAACATCATTCAAGAAGCATGCACACGTATTAAAAGCATAAATTTAGTCTTATAAGGATATGCTCCAAAAGAAACAGTTGATATGTTGGATATTCTATCAATATAAAGTTTTTTCGTAGATGTTGATCCAAGTCAACTATACGAACCATATTCTGAAGAATACAAGAAAAGAAGATTATAACGCAAATGCACTGAAATACGAGTTTAGTAATGAGTCAATATCTTGGGTTAACTTATATATTTAACTTTTGCTACTCACATATATCTAGCATATATTGTGCTTACCCATTGATACAATTTTCGCATTTGTTTATCATTGGCTTTCTCCTACAAATAACATTTTTATTCTTTCAATTATAATTAAAGTATTTCTTTTTTACTCTCTTAAAGTCTGTGTTTAAGTTGCTTTATTTACTGCATTTTAACAGGTTATTAAACGGACTAGATTACTTCTTATTTTATGTCATTTGTTTGCTTTGGTATATACTTTTCAAGGACTGATAGACTTACGGATTTTTGGTACTTTGGAGACTGTTTAAACTTAACATCTCCTTATTAAAATAAATCTGAATATAGTGAAAATCGTGCTTTTTATTATGTAAATAATCTTTTTGATTCTATGATTGGCAGCATTAGAAGCGGTCAAATAATGTTATTATTTTCACAAAATATAGCACTAATCTATACTTTAATTTTACACTCCATGTATAAATGAAGGCTCCAAATAGTGCTGCTTAACTAGTATAACTCATTGGACATTTTAGACGCGACTCGCAAATTTAAGCTATAAATTCCTTTAAATTGTATGGAGAATAGCTTTTATAAGCAGAAATGAACGGAGAAACTAAGTAAATGTAAGAAAAGGCTTTGTAAGTATCTGAGAAAACAAAAATAATGTATGATACAATGTTAGATCAATTTAACTGGTTATGCATCGTGGCACCAGAATTTAAGATTGATGCTACGACTGCTTTTGAAAATTTAACATAGGAATTTGGAGACTGCACATTCGTACATGACTAAAACTCGCAGCTCACGTATTTAAGAGCTGATCCAGAACCATATAAACTTCTATCCGAAATTTTAGTTGGCCTTAATAATACTGATGTTTTAACTGGCAAACGTGATAAAAAGAATATTGAAATTAGAAATGAAATATAAAAAATATATTTAAATGAAGAATGCGCGCTTTGTGATAGTGAGAACGAACCACATCTTCTTTGCGATTAAATTATCAAACTAGAAAAAGAGATAATTCAATAAAAGGAGATAAATGAAGCAGCACGTCTTCAAATGCTTCAAGAGGAATAGAATTATGAGTTATTTAAATAACAAAATGCATCAGTAAGTTAGTAATAAATTGATGAGTTGATTGAGAAAATTGTTACAGAAAATAGTTATCACATACGTGATTAAATTATTTAAGATATGTAATAAAAGCTGGAAAAAATTTAACCAAAGTAAGGAAAGTAATAATCGGAATCCGAATAGGTATAATAACTTGAGCGCCTTAAATCTGAGTTGAATGTAAACATAGATGTTAACAATGTGATTGGTCAACTTACTGTCTTTTTGGAATCAGTTGTGCCGTCTAAATAATCTGATTTACCGCAGATTGAGGGAGCACCAGTAACTCTTGTAAACAATTTAAAGTTATCACAAGAGAAATTCAAATCATTGGATTTGAAGTTGAGATAAATTTTATCACGTATTGAATCTCCTACAGATTCTGTAAGCGAAATATTAAGCTCAGCTCGTTCAGAACTTGATGATTTCTAGTAAAAACTTTAACTATTAAATGGCTTTAACTCTTAACATGTAATATCTTCTTTGATTAATAAATTTTCAACTTCTCCAAAGGAGCTGAACACATCTCAATTATAGGATTTAATAAAAAATGCAAGAATTACTGATACATCTAAATTCTCCTAAATTGTATAATAGATTAATGAGCAAATTAGTCTTTATTAGATTCAACCAGTTTAACTTCCAATTGTTCCTACTAACACTAAGTAATAATTTTCCCTTTTAAATGATCTTTTGAATGCTCAAATTAACGCAGAATAACTATAAAATTAATTTGAGTAACGTTTGAATCTGAAAGAAGCATAGAAAAATGAAACCTAAAATGCAAAAATAATTCAAAAAATTAAAGATTTAGACGAAAGAAAACTTTGCAATGTGTGTTGGAAGAGGAAATTCGAATACTTACATTAAGAAAGTGGACAACCAGTCTGTGCAGATTGCCGAGAATAAGACTAAATAGACTTGTATATTAAAGCTATTTTGTGATAATTCTTTATCTATTATCTATTAAATAAATAGTATCTAAGAAATAATTTGTGCAGTAATAATGAAAAATAATCAAAATCCACAAAAATTTAGAACTTAAAAACATAATTAAACTATTAAATGATAAAATAAATGCATTAACGTACAATAGTATGTTATATGATCATAAAGAATTCAGAAAAAATTAATATCAATAATTTTTGTCATCGTTAATTTAGAGTGGAAATACTGTATTTAGCTCAAATATAATGTAGGTGAATACCACTTCTTTGACATGAACGCACACTACATGAGATGGAAAAGGAATGAATAACGTGTAAAAGTTATATATAGAAAATCATGATAGTATATGTAAAAATATTCGCTCCACTTATAATGAAAAGTATAGAAATTAATTTTGAAAACGAACCTATTATTATATGCTTTAAAACATTAAAAATTGGCTTAAAAATCGCTTAAATACTTCAATAAGCCAACATTTCATTTAGCGATGAATACAGTAGTGAATAAAAGTACATTTAGTTGATTTCGTCTTTTGTGGCCCAGTAGCCTACATTTGTACCTCTTCAAGCGAGCCATATAGACGAGCGACTTTAAATTCAGAGCGATTTAATGGTGAGAACGATAACGGCGGCTACGAGTTCAGAATCTGTTGCGTCATATCTGAGTTTGAGTAAAATGACGGCTTAGTAGATGCAGCAAATGCTTACATAGCAGAAACAATTGAACCCACAACTATACTAAACTCAGGCTGATTAATAGAACATAAGATAGAAAACGTAGCAAACTAATTCGCAGACTAATCCAGAGTAAATGAAGCAAACTATACAGTCCATTTGTATAAAGCTCCTTACGAAGCAGCCGATGATACTCCAACAGGTTGCCCACTGCGCGAACATAAACCTCCACGCGCAAGATTAGTCAACGCACATGCAACAAATAAAGTAAGTTGTAGATACCCTGACAAATTAAATCGTAAAACTCCCAACACCAGAAATGATGGCCATCGTCCAGGACTTCCAATACAACACACACATTGACATAAACGCGAAGCTTAAACTCATCTTCGGCACCCAAATGAACATACAGCTACCGCTCGCACCTCCACCAAAAATTAACATTCAACCGGCCATTGCAAAACTTGAACAAGCCGAAACGAGCCTTGATGAACAGTACGCAAACGCGAGCAAGGTCCTCAACAGCCTCGATCCTTGCAAGGTTTCCGTTCTCATTCACTCAAAAGGGTAACCAATTCCTTCAAAGTTCAATTTTGGAGAGGAGGGATTGAAAACACTAATTTGTAAAGAAGGAGATAATCTGAAAGAGGTGTGCATAGAATACATTGAGGAGCTGGAGGAGTAAGCTGAATAGGCCAAGAAGAACCCAACGGCGACTAAAATGCTGAAATAACTTACCTAAACAGAGGCAGAGTACGAGGAGATGATAAACAAGCACCCAATCAACGTATTCCACTAATCGTTTACCAGCGTTGAAAATTAAGCGCTCATGGTCCTCGTGCACAAATAACTGTACAAGAAGGGTAAAACGCACTGGGACGAGCTGCAGTAGAATATACAAAACGAAATTCAGCTGAGCGTGTTCAAGCAAATCACAACCGTGATCGAGAAGAACAAGTACGCTTAATAAAAGATGGCCAACGAGCAATCTAAGCCCTCTTAACCCATGCCTATTCAGCAACAATAATCAAAATAATAGTAATAATAGTAACAATAGCCCCAACAACAAGTATAATAACAATAATAACAAGCCCCTGTACTAATTAAACAAGAGGATGAGAAGATAACTCAGAAGAAAGCGCAGGCAAGCATTTTAAACATTCAATAGCATTTATAATAACAGCACAAGCTCCTAATCGAGCAGACCAAGCGCCAAGCCCTCGGAGACACCCGCCCAGTCCAGCCCAAGCCTCAACCCCCTCAGCCAAAGACCCGGAAAGCACCTTAAACCCCCTCTGTCCCACCACCTCCAACCGCCGACGAGATCAGATTCCTATTGAATTCATTCGATTATTAGTCACTTTCAAAAGTTATTCTGTTAATTTCAGGCCTGGGAACGAGTTTGAATTTGAACGTAGAGAGAACGAAGAAGTTCATGGAGAGCAATTTCAACTTCATATTTTAGTAAACGGTTTTTTAACAGAACGAGGACCGAATGACGAGGGCGATTCAGGCCCTCATTCCCCCAGTGCTACTCGTACTGGCTGCTAAGGACACATCAAATAAGGATATATAATTTAAGGTCTACGATTAAGGTCTCCCGGGATTCGACTAATTTTACGAGGAGTACATCATGAGCGTGCGCAGAATAAACGCAGCCGGGCAGGGAACTGAAGGGAAACCAAGATTCTACTTCACAGAACAAGAAATAAAAGGAATCATTGCACAATGCGACACACGGCTGCAAAACGACGTCGTACAACACATGGCAATCACCGACAAAAAACCAGAACCAGAAATTAAACAAAAAGTCGGCAGAAACATGTTCGGAATGGAAAGAAGCGACACAGACAGCGAAGATTTGTGAACACGTAGTTTTTAAGGTAATATTGTATATTCATTTATAAATGTTAATAATCTAATTTTTTATTGGAGTGTAAGAATATATATTTAGAATTTATATAATTGAGAACAATTAAATGAAAAATTAATAAAAGAAAAAAGTGTGCGCCGCCCGGGAATCGGACCCGGATCTCTTGCGTGGCAAGCAAGCATTCTACCACTAGACCAGCGGCGCATATTAAAATCATTAGTTTTGTAATAAGCAATAACATGATAATACATTCATTTTCGTTCAGGTGAGTTTAACTGCTAATATACAATGATGTAATTATAACAGAGATTTACCTCTGGCAACTTAGGTCCCGTAACCCCAGTATAATATGTTTAAATATATTGTGTTGTTTACATTCTTTAAAACAGTTTAAACTATATTTAGACAGAATTTCGTGAACTGTAACTGTAGAATAATCAAGAAGTTAACTATGATCAATCAGAATTTTCGATTATGATAAACAAACAATTTAAACACCTAAGCGGTAATTTAATGGATTAAACATTATTCAAAGTCAAATAACTATGCATCATTAATATATATTACCATTGTCTAGAATTATTGTAAACAATATAAAATTACTACTGTTTTAAACTCTTAAACAATACAAATTTAAACAGCTTAAATTACAATATAAGTGAAAAATAAATAAATAAGATTTGTGTAAGTGTTTAAATATATCACAATTTAAACAGTATGTAATCTACTCTAAACATTCATAAAAAGCTAAGTAAACAGTGAATTTTAACCGCTATACAGCAGTACGAGAGTTTAGAATTCCCACTTCAATACAATGCAACAAATGTTCCTGACTCCCGAGTCGTTCATTCAACACGCCTCCCAGCAACTAAACCTGGCTCAAGACTCAGTGCAAGTCTGCACCGCGATACTGGTGCTGGAAGACGAGCAGTACCAAGAATTTTGGGGCGAACTCGCCTTCAACCTCAACGTAAACCACAACATCCTCATCGCCTTCTTCTTCCGCATCGTGCTGCACCTATACCTGCACAAGCAGAAGAAGGCGCAGAGAAATCCGGCCATGGCCAGAAACAAACGCAGAGAAACCCAAGTCGAAGCGCAGTACCACAATGTTATGTCTCAAAGCTAGCAACAAGAAGGACCTGTTTCAGGTAAGCTAGTATCTGGGGCGCAGAACATCCTGAGTTACTTTAGTGTTGGTGAATAGTGAATTAGTAGTTTCATGCTCGATTTCGTATTATCTTTGCACGTTATTATATGTTATTATAATCTTTTGTAAATTGCTCACTAATTAAGTAGCGATTTGTCACAAGAGTTCATACAGAACATTTGTAGAATACAGTTATACATTACGTACTGGATACATCTTAATATATGAAGTCACATCTTCCTGTAAATCTATTGATGATTATAAAATTTGTAAAGTGAGAATTGTATATTCTATGGAACTAAATAGAAGTATACTTTTACCACATCAAAATACATGCGAATGAGGAAGATGAAATTAAGATAATCAAGTCAGGAGTCCGAGGAATTATCCTAGTTATACGAATTGCTAAAACAATAGATCAGTGAACTTATACGTGAAAACGAGCGTATAAAATATCTACAATATTGGCTTTAACAAAATGAAATCTTGACTCGTATTTAAGATGTTAACGAAGAAAACTACCAACTGAAATATAATATCGTTGAACAACGCATGATAAATAAACAAGCCGTTGAGAAATTGTACAATAACGAGACACAAATTAATAGTATAAAAAAATTATCAAGAGCCAAAAATATGGAGCACATTAAAAATTATGTGGACGACCCAGAAGTTCAAGAGTTCTTTTTCGCTTTAAACAATGCTTAGATAAAAACTGATTCCTAATACGATATGTCACAGTACTTCAACTCCAAAGCATAAGCGGCAACATATTACCACGAGATGATTGAAATATTGGAATACAATAGGAGGTAGGAGTTACTTCGTAGTGTTGTATGGACTTTGATCAACTAATAATAATGAGACAAAATATATAATGATTTCTAATGATATCTATGTTGGATTTTTAATCATTTCATCTTTCGTCAATACATCATAACTACTTCCACAAATCCAAACTTAGAACACGATGAAGTTAATAAGAAGTTCAAACAAAATATAATTTTGGTTCTATTGGAGGGTTGGGTTTGGGTGTTCCTGGATACAAGCAGCTACGCCGGGGTCCACGGGTCCTGCCAGATGATAATAAAAATATATTTGTTAAACAATCCACTTCAAACGATAAACAGTTGCTGTAAATAAACAGATGATAGAGTTACTAGCTCTTATTATTCTCTATAGTTAAAGTAAATTAAATAAATAGTAATTTATAACAAAATATGGTATTTAAACATCATTTTTATCCAACAGAACTAATATAGATATATTTGATAACAAATACACAGTTATTTGTCCAAAAACTATGCGAAGTTTACTAAAAGAAAATATCAACTGACATTGTTATTTAGAGTGATGGAGAAATATACAAAACTTTCTATTCTATATTTATGTATGTTATAGAGTAATGTAATGGAAAAAATGATTTTATTACCACCTTCACTCCAAATATTATTTTCAACTATTTTGTGCTACAAGAACTGTGTAATCTTAAGCTATTATATTTATATTATTTTGGTCAGACAGCACATTTTCCTCATTCCAAAACAGAAAGTTCTTAATCATAATTTTTTCATTAAAAGTGTAAAACATGAAATCAAAAATCATGTGTTTTAAATCACGTCCAGGGGATTCTCTTTCCTCGTCATTTGATGATGAATCTTCGTCAATCGTTCGAATCATAGCCCAACTTATCCGATCTATATATTGTAGCTCTTCTAAATTGAACGTTCTTGATTTGAAAATATTAAAAGTTTTAGATATATTTTTCTTAGTACTGTTAATAACATTTTAGATCAGGTAACTAAAAAATTCTGGAATTTTAGAATTATACGTTAGCTCATTGACCTCATTGTTCACTAATTTGTAACTAACAAAAAATATTTATCAAACTATAAATCCTGATAATATATTGTGTTTTAATCCATTCAAAACGCGTAGAGTATTTTTTTAAATTAAGATATACATTTTAGCCTCTAAACCTTGTTATAATCACATAATATTAATCTGAAAATGTGAGGTGGAAATAATATTTGATCATAACTTATATTTCAATCATTATAAGTGTCATTCCCATGTGTACAAGTAATACAATTGAAGATAGTCGAACAAAATGTAGGTTATTTATTTGTTAAATTGATCAAATTATTTTTATATAATGGGCATGCCTGGACTAAATAAATAAGATCAACGACTATACTAAGATGAGACGTATCAGTATCTGATGTCAAATTAACAATTCATGGGAGCGTTAAAATCTATATTTTATTTTTCGGACTAATAAAATTTGGAAGTTAAAGTTGTAATCAACCACAACCGTGCTATTATTAGGTAACCCTAAGGATTAATTATTAGAATATCTTATCGATTTTGAAATTCAAATTACAACTCTTAACAATATTTAAATCACTTAGAAGAATGGTTAATAATTTTAGTGGATTAATAAGCTTCCAAAATATAAATGCTTTCAAGGACACTTAGACATGCAGCTCATTACCAGCCCTGGTTGACAATGTAAGCTTGATTTATTACGAACAATAAAAACTAATTGTTCTAAAACAGAGGTGGTACTCTTAATTTAGTAAATTTGTAGTTGGTTTCAGTGTTCTTAGGTAAATTTACAGGATTTTTGGTTGCACAGTGCAGTAGCCTCTTATAAATCTTCAATTTTGGAACACTTATCCCAAAATCTTAGTTCTAAACAGTGTTCAAAACGATTAGATTTTTAATGCTTCTAAGCCTAAACCACAGCTTAATTTATGATTTGTACTTGTTCTGTAATAATTCAGAATCTCCAGTACTCTTATAGTGGTAGTTACAACAACGAGTGAATCTGTACGAGATATAAATCAAGAGCAGTGTTGGTTCAGTGTCTATACAAATTAATGGCTTGTCATTGATGCTTATAGAACGTTTAACGCGCAAATAAATCAATCTGTTGGACGTGATTCGTAAAGTTATCTTGCTTTAATAATTCTGTACTTATTAAAGTTAATTTTAAGCTAAAATCTATCCATTCTAGGAAATAACTGTGTAAAATTAAGATTCAAACGGCAGCTGATTATTTCTTGCATTACACAGTCAACTATCAGGTCATGTGGATATTCCGCTCTTGAATTATGAATTGTCGGTTTCATTCTTAAATTGGAGGGGATAAAATTTATTTCATGCCTATCTCGGCCTTACCATGACAAATACCGATTTTAAGAGTTATTTCCATACCACTATTATTGAAGCAGATTATCATTTTACAATTTGGTGTAATTGTTAACATGTTAATAATGAAGGAGTATTTAGCATGAATAACACAAAATATTAAAGCTGGTCGTATATTCCCAATAGAACCAAACTTAGTTTTAAGTTTAGCTATTGGTTAAAAGAAATTTTAATCAATTACGTTAGTGAAGTGGTTAATATTAAAATATATTCCAAACATATACGATTGTATAAAATAAGTAATAAAATAGAAATTTTATGGGAGCATTAATAATGTCACTGAATATAAAAGAAACTAAATGTGAAGCCATAGTATATTTTATCAATTCTACTGATTCTTAATAATAGTAGAAAGCTACAACTGAAATCGAAACTATTTTAAGTGTATAGGCACTTTAAAATACTATATTACTGATTTATGTAACAAATTCAGATTAATAAGACGCGAGCAATGCAAATGACATAAAGGAAACACTTAAGTTGAGTCATTTCAAAAATATTCAAAAAATTCAATGTTGTTCTACAAATGATTCTGACAAAGAGTTGGATGATGGAATGCAATGGTTAAGTTTAATCCTCAAAAGTAGACAAGTAGTTGTGTAGTGAACACACAGTTATTTAAGTGACAACACAAGTACAACATTCATTTTAATCACATTTACCAATCAATAAGGTGTCCCAAAACGACGGTTTTGCGGTTTTTGATCGACGGTTTCGACGGTTTTTACGACGGTGGTGCATTTTTGACCAACGGCGGTTTTTAACCGTTTTTTCGGATTTTCCCCTATTTTCGAGCTAAAAAGTGCATTGACCGGGAATTGAACCAGCGACCAAAGGTATATCTACCTTCGAAAACCGTATTTTGATTGACTGAGATTGGGAAACCGCGATTTGTTTGACGCCAAAAACCGGCGTGACGACGGTTTTTAATCAAAATGGGACACCTTACCAATCAAGTCGCTATATTCATAATTTTCCAATTTTTATCTCCACTTCCCAAATGAAGTGTCACATCGAGGTGGATGTGTAGAACGCGCGTGTAATTTTGTCCTTGCTTTCCGTTTTGAATCCTGTTTCTTTTTCGTTGGGTGTAGTTCTATCAATTGTTTACGCCTTCATTTCGAAGCCTGCTTTAATCGCTTTTGGAGCAATTTTTATCTTCCTTTCTGTTTGTATTCTCTCTTACTAGTTGACTTTTATTTGCGCAGATTTCAGCGCGAAGATGATTTTCGCGCCATGCTGCATCTCGGACGAGTTCTACGAACAGCTCCGGAACCAAACCGCGAAATTGAGCGGAAAGGACGAGGAAACGGTTCCACTTTAAGCGTTTTACCAAGTACAGAGCGAGCTATATTAAGAACTGGAAAACGGAGAGAAGGAGTGAGATGTACAATATATCTTATTTACTTATATCTTACTTTTTACTTATATCTTATTTACAATTGAGAATGCACTATTTAATGTGAATGTTAACCTCTAATGATGCTGCTCTGATATCAATTAATGACTATAAATGTGAATGTGTTCTAAAAATGCAGTGCATAGCCATATTTTCTTGTTTAAAACGAAGTCAAATTTCTGAGATTCATTATAAAAACGCAGAGATTCAAAAATAGTTAGATATAGTTCAACCACAAGTAGTGCTCTGAAATGCATCAAAATACTCCTCGTTCCATAGAATTGTCTATCTGTTGTAATTCTCTAAACCATTTGTTATTTACCAATAATATATTTGATAAGGATGGATTCACGTTCACTGGATACTGCTGAGCTAAAATAGCGTCGTTATATTTAGCGAAAAGAAATTGCACTATATAACTTAACTACAATTACTTTGAGAAATTAATTCTTAAACACCCCCTCACTTGGATCTCTTTTACTTTTTGTTAAGAATCACACTGAGCCATTCGAGCCCTTGATAGAGACCTTCTCCTGTCTTTGCGCAACACGCTTGGGCGTGCCAGTCGCGATTGCGAAAACTGTTTAGTGCCAGCTTTTCGGAAAGATCGGACAACGACATCGCCTTTGGAAGATCTTGTTTGTTGGCGAACACCAAAAGAGAAGCGTCTTTAAGCTGGTCTTCAGTCATCAGCTTTTGAAGTTCGTCTCTTGCGTCTTGGATTCTAAGCGGATCTTTATCTGCGGAGTCGACTACATAGATAATTGCATCAGTGTTTTGGTAGTAGTGAACCCATAAAGGACGGATAACATCTTGACCGCCGACATCCCACATGGTGAACTTGATGTTTTTGTACTCGACCTTCTCCACGTTGAAGCCAATGGTGGGAATGGCGACGACCGCTTCGCCTAGGCTAAGTTTGTAGAGAATTGTAGTCTTACCAGCTGCGTCGAGACCTACCATAAGAATACGAATATCCTTCTTGGAAAAGAGCTTGCCGAATATTTCGGAAAATTGTGAACCCATTTGTTACTGGAAGGAAGTGGGCGAAGTTGATTGGGTTTCATATAATGTTATTATCTACCCTTTTTAGCGTGTTTAAATATTTTTTCCAATTCAATATAAATTCAAATTAAAGCATGTTTGATGCAATCAAAAGTAGCAATGTGCTCAGAAACTCATAAATAAAATATATAGCCATGTAAATAAAGGTAACCTAGCTATTGGCCCAAAGGAACTTGCTGACTGCAAGGTGGTTTTTTAGTGTGAATTCGATTGGGTTGGAGTGAAAACTTTCAGATATTCTAGAAATGCAGTGTATAACCATATTTTCTAGTTTAAAACGAAGTCAAATTTCTGAGATTCATTATAAAAACGCAGAGATTCAAAAATAGTTAGATATAGTTCAACCACAAGTAGTGCTCTGAAATGCATCAAAATACTCCTCGTTCCATAGAATTGTCTATCTGTTGTAATTCTCTAAACCATTTGTTATTTACCAATAATATATTTGATAAGGATGGATTCACGTTCACTGGATACTGCTGAGCTAAAATAGCGTCGTTATATTTAGCGAAAAGAAATTGCACTATATAACTTAACTACAATTACTTTGAGAAATTAATTCTTAAACACCCCCTCACTTGGATCTCTTTTACTTTTTGTTAAGAATCACACTGAGCCATTCGAGCCCTTGATAGAGACCTTCTCCTGTCTTTGCGCAACACGCTTGGGCGTGCCAGTCGCGATTGCGAAAACTGTTTAGTGCCAGCTTTTCGGAAAGATCGGACAACGACATCGCCTTTGGAAGATCTTGTTTGTTGGCGAACACCAAAAGAGAAGCGTCTTTAAGCTGGTCTTCAGTCATCAGCTTTTGAAGTTCATCTCTTGCGTCTTGGATTCTAAGCGGATCTTTATCTGCTGAGTCGACCACATAGATGATTGCATCAGTGTTTTGGTAGTAGTGAACCCATAAAGGACGGATAACATCTTGACCGCCGACATCCCACATGGTGAACTTGATGTTTTTGTACTCGACCTTCTCCACGTTGAAGCCAATGGTGGGAATGGCGACGACCGCTTCGCCTAGGCTAAGCTTGTAGAGGATTGTAGTCTTACCAGCTGCGTCGAGACCTACCATAAGAATACGAATATCCTTCTTGGAAAAGAGCTTGCCGAATATTTCGGAAAATTGTGAACCCATTTGTAACTGGAAGGAAGTGGGCGAAGTTGATTGGGTTTCATAAAATGTTATTATCTACCCTTTTTAGCGTGTTTAAATATTTTTTCCAATTCAATATAAATACAAATTAAAGCATGTTTGATGCAATCAAAAGTAGCGATGTGCTCAGAAACTCATAAATGAAATATATAGCCATATAAATAAAGGTAACCTAGCTATTGGCCCAAAGGAACTCGCTGACTGCAAGGTGGTTTTTTAGTGTGAATTCGATTGGGTTGGAGTGAAAACTTTCAGATATTCTAGAAATGCAGCGCATAGTCATATTTTCTAGTTTAAAACGAAGTCAAATTTCTGAGATTCATTATAAAAACGCAGAGATTCAAAAATGGTTAGATATAGTTCAACAGCAAATAGCTCTGAAATAAACCATATTAAATAGAATGCCATACCGGTGGTAATTCTCTAAGCCATTTGTTCTTTACCAATTATTATTCTGATAATGATAGATTCATGTTCACTGGATATTGATGAGCTGAATGGCCTTGTAATGTTTCGCGAGAAGGAAATGAACCATATGACTAAACAAATATGACTTTGAGAAATTAATTCTAAAACACCCCTCACTTGGATCTCTTTTACTTTTTGTTAAGAATCACACTGAGCCATTCGAGCCCTTGATAGAGGCCTTCTCCTGTCTTTGCGCAACACGCTTGGGCGTGCCAGTCGCGATTGCGAAAACTGTTTAGTGCCAGCTTTTCGGAAAGATCGGACAACGACATCGCCTTTGGAAGATCTTGTTTGTTGGCGAACACCAAAAGAGAAGCGTCTTTAAGCTGGTCTTCAGTCATCAGCTTTTGAAGTTCATCTCTTGCGTCTTGGATTCTAAGCGGATCTTTATCTGCGGAGTCGACTACATAGATAATTGCATCAGTGTTTTGGTAGTAGTGAACCCATAAAGGACGGATAACATCTTGACCGCCGACATCCCACATGGTGAACTTGATGTTTTTGTACTCGACCTTCTCCACGTTGAAGCCAATGGTGGGAATGGCGACGACCGCTTCGCCTAGGCTAAGTTTGTAGAGAATTGTAGTCTTACCAGCTGCGTCGAGACCTACCATAAGAATACGAATATCCTTCTTGGAAAAGAGCTTGCCGAATATTTCGGAAAATTGTGAACCCATTTGTTACTGGAAGGAAGTGGGCGAAGTTGATTGGGTTTCATATAATGTTATTATCTACCCTTTTTAGCGTGTTTAAATATTTTTTCCAATTCAATATAAATTCAAATTAAAGCATGTTTGATGCAATCAAAAGTAGCAATGTGCTCAGAAACTCATAAATAAAATATATAGCCATGTAAATAAAGGTAACCTAGCTATTGGCCCAAAGGAACTTGCTGACTGCAAGGTGGTTTTTTAGTGTGAATTCGATTGGGTTGGAGTGAAAACTTTCAGATATTCTAGAAATGCAGTGTATAACCATATTTTCTAGTTTAAAACGAAGTCAAATTTCTGAGATTCATTATAAAAACGCAGAGATTCAAAAATAGTTAGATATAGTTCAACCACAAGTAGTGCTCTGAAATGCATCAAAATACTCCTCGTTCCATAGAATTGTCTATCTGTTGTAATTCTCTAAACCATTTGTTATTTACCAATAATATATTTGATAAGGATGGATTCACGTTCACTGGATACTGCTGAGCTAAAATAGCGTCGTTATATTTAGCGAAAAGAAATTGCACTATATAACTTAACTACAATTACTTTGAGAAATTAATTCTTAAACACCCCCTCACTTAGATCTCTTTTACTTTTTGTTAAGAATCACACTGAGCCATTCGAGCCCTTGATAGAGACCTTCTCCTGTCTTTGCGCAACACGCTTGGGCGTGCCAGTCGCGATTGCGAAAACTGTTTAGTGCCAGCTTTTCGGAAAGATCGGACAACGACATCGCCTTTGGAAGATCTTGTTTGTTGGCGAACACCAAAAGAGAAGCGTCTTTAAGCTGGTCTTCAGTCATCAGCTTTTGAAGTTCGTCTCTTGCGTCTTGGATTCTAAGCGGATCTTTATCTGATGAAAATATAAAGGATGTAGAACCCGGTAGTAAACCATCCACTCAAATACAAAAAACAAATCCCCTTATCAAATCTAATTCAGTATTCATCAACCGAATTAAATTCGACAAGAGCTTTCGCTTAAATATACTATACATCTAAAAAACTATCTATCCAAATTATTTTATCGCAAAATCCCGCAAGACGCCGCTAACCCGGAGGTGTTACGGTCGGCTGCCTGATCTGACATCGCGGTTGGTCAGAACTGTCTAGAAATAGACTTTTCTTCCATAATTCAAGAATTAACTTTACTTTTTTAATTATATATTAAACAAACATGACATAAGATAACTTATCACATAATGAATTTCAAGAATAAGATCCATGGATGATATTAATGGATAAATTATTCGAAGATCTTTAAAAATATGAATAAAATACTGTAGAATATTTAGAAGTATCATTAAAGATACTATTACTTCGAGAATGTATAGAATAAATGAAGGATGATAAAAAAATAATTGAATTATTACATGAGTTGTAGGAGTTGCATAAGAAGTTCATATGAAAAAATTATTTTTTAGATCAATCATCTCCATCTTCCTTTAACAGACCAATTACAATTACTTATATACGCATTAGTTGCATAATCATGTGTAATTTTCATTGTTTTCAAATCAGGTTCCGCATACAGCACATCACAACCTCCTCCTGAGTTAGCTCCTCTCTTGACTGTAACTGAATAATGAAACACTTCTAACATTACTATTGCATATGTTACAGTTGGCTATCCTCCTCCACTTATACCAATTGTTCCATAACAAGTAACAAAATCACCTTATTTATACCAACCTGGACCACTTGAATATAAATTATATACATATGTTTCTAAATTACTCACTCTCGTTCCTATTGTTATTATATTGTTATTTATATTTGTTATATGTCCATTTACATTAAATATATCTTATTTATTTTTTGTGTTATCAGTTTGTAACGTCGTAATCTTACCACCAAAAGTTAAATTAGTTTAGTCTTATTCATTAGCTCTTGTAGTTAAACTTGTTATATTATTTTTGTTAGTTGTGTTATCAGTCTCTAGCGCAGCAATCTTCGGAACAGCTTCGTTCATTCTCCATTTGTTATTAAAGTCAACCATAGGCATCATATCTCCGACATTAATATCTAACAAATCCAATCTCCTAGTTACACCTTCCAAATCAACTGCTTCTAGTTTATCCAATCTATTCCAAGCATCTGCAAAGTTATCATTTATTTATGCAAAGTTTCCTGTATGAATTCCTAAAATAGTATCCTAAGTTGTATTTAAAGTTTCTATGTCAGTGCATCTTGTTTTTAAATTTGCGGCATCAATTTTCAAAGCGCTTATGTCAGCTTTATTAGTTGTGTTATCATTTGTTAAACTTACTATGCTATTTGACTATTGTGTATTCAAATTGTCAATTACTTACAATCTACTAAAAGCTGTATTCATACCATTATTTAAAGTTGTTGTGCTATTTTATAAATTCGTTATATTTGTATTTTATGTGGTATTCATTATATCAACATTATCAGCTCTTGTCTTCAAAGTACTCAACTAGCCGCCATACAAATTAAAACCTGTATCAACGTACGTTTTATCGCTTTTCAATCCCAAACTTGTATCCATTTATGTTTTAGTATATACATCTACCGCATTTGCTTTTAAACTTAATTTAGAATCAACATCAGATATACTATATGTAGTTATCTAATCAGCCTTGCTCGAACCAAGCTATAAAATTCCTGTATTCAATTAAGTATTTGTATCAGTCTATGCAACAAAATACGCATCAACCTCTAATTTAGTGTACGTAGTTTCTTTATCAGCCTTTCCTGTTTGCAAGTCAGTTATCTAACCTTACAAACCCGCATCGGTAATACCTTGGCCTACCTCAAACTTTTTCAAATTAGTAGCAACCTATGCAGCATCAACTTTAATCGTTGTCTACTCAGCTTTTACAGAAGCCATATCACTTGTCAACATCGCACTATCTCCCTCAAGCTTTACGACTTAACTTTATAACGTGCTTATCAAACCACTATTAGCTGTACTAGTAGCCGCCGCCGCTGTTGCACTAGCTTACGCCGCAGCGATACCAACATCCATTGCAATACATTACGTTTAAAGTATTCCAACACTTGTAGCCAACCCGATAATAGAACTCTCAGAAGCAAAGCCTGTTATCTCAGAATGAGTTACGTAATCATTATTTATTTTGTGTACACAAGGTCCGATCACATCGAGTCTCTCTTAATGTTCTTTTACTAAGTCAGTTAACGTTTTATTTATATCAGCCTGCAATACAAAATTCGAATCATATTCGATAAATTTATTATCAACCTTGTTTAATATAGTTTGATAATAATTCTACAACTCAGTGTTCATCAATGTTTAATTAGCTTCAAACAACTCTAAATTTTATATTCTAGTCAAATGGTTTTCTAGTTCATTTGCTTGTTATGTGTATTTAGTTGTAAATTCTTAATTAGCTATGTCTTGGTTATTTTTAAATTCAATCAAATTATTTATTTGCTAAGTTTTCATAATCAAATTTATGTTAATATTTTCGATACTGTTTTTAAAATATTGACTCTATCTAAGTAGCTCGTTCATATTTAAATAAATGTCCATCGAGTTTATAGTTAACTTTTTTGCAACCTCGATCGAGTTAGACTATAAATTAGTTATTGTAAAATCTTGTATCGTTTTACCTTCTAGTTAATTTAAATCAAATAACATATTAGTCTTACCGTTTTGAGTGTTTATGTAGTAAGTGTCTTCAACAGCATAGTTGTCAAATTCTATTTTAGAGTCATTGAAGTTAATTTTTTATAAACCATTTACTATTTGTTAGCATTTAAGTGTATTGCGATTAGGATCGCGAATTATTTCTAATGACATATTAACTTAAATATAAAAAATAATCACTTACTACAAATTGTTTACTACATTTCAAGTTAACTTACCTTAATCCTTTTGTTATCAATACTAAAGCAATTAAAATATAAATATTTTCCAGATTATCTTGGGATAACTTCTTTGACCTTATTATTCATAAGCTTATACATTTTTTGCTCAGAAGCTTCATAGTAGTATTTATCAAATTTATATTCATTATATTCGGTTAATTATGTCAACTGCATTATACTTATCAGCTAAAAAAGTAAATCACTTCTTCTAGAAATGTTTAACAAGTCCTGAACCGCCTTCTATTACTTTATTAACCATTGAGCCGAATGGGAGACTAGAAATTAATTTCTATGCAGGAGAGCGAATTACATTCCACAATTTGCCAAGTCCCGCCTTAAATTTTTACCACCCCGTTTATTTAGGTTATTTCATCCCTCCGTTTAACATTTCTTTTGAAGGGACAAACGGTTTAAACGGCTGTCTAAACTCATCTCGTATTTTGTACAAATTATTTAGTGTTGAAACTGATTCGCGAGCGAACGGTTTATAATCTTCTGGTACTTTTTATTCAATAACCTAATCGGCAAGTTCATTTGCTTTTTCTTTTAATGATTACTGTAAATCAACTGACATTTTAATTGATGTGTAAAAAATAAGTTCTCATTTTACAAATAGCCTCATTAAAATATTTGGTCGTTAATCATTTTTTATATTCAACTATCGATCTCCGTTTAAAGTATATTCAATCGCGTTTACATTATATTCAAAATTTAATATACAATCTCTGTCTATTTTAGTCCAAACAAAAATTGCGTTATTAATTGTTTCAAGACTTGTTCTATAAGCATGAAGCATACCAAATTTATTACGATTAATTTTCAAATCATAATTATAACATAAGACATGAGTATCTCCTGGTATTTGTTTTCCAATTACACCATTAGCTTGACATAATGCAACATTTTCAAAAGGTTAATTAAACTTAAATGATTTAACATCACCTGTTAAATAAATAAAAATTTGTTTCTTAGAATGTATAGCCGTCACTCCGCTATCTGACTCCTCTCGAAAGGAGCTTGCTAAATAGAATCTCATTTAAAGTATATACTAAATATTTACTAACTCATTATCTTAATCTGTAATGTAAAAATCTAATGGCATACTATCCTAGAGCTTAATGTGCAAGTCCATGTTTTTACTTTAATAGCTCAACGAAAACATTGTCAATATTTACAAAACATTTGAGCTAAATTATGGTTTAAATTAATTAGTGACAGGGTCTTGATAATAGCTTTATAAACTACATGCTAATTTATCACATTTAATCTATAATAAATTACAACTTAAAATACTATTATTTAAAACATCTCCCTATTCGACCGCTCTCCATAAACGAGTGCCATATAATTTTTAGTTACAACCTACAAATCTAAAAAGATTTCCTGTGCAAAGCATAATATAATCTTCGTATCCTGTTTTAAATTCAATTTTAAATGCTTTTTTATTAGTATCACTTATTTATATTGTACAATATTCATTAAATTTAGGATCAGCTGTCATTTTCGCAGCAAAATCTTCCATAGTCAGATATCTAAATCTATCAAATCTAATACTAGATACTTATGTGAGATCATTTTAATAAATGTAAATATTCCCATCAGCACCGAAAATATCTTCTGTAATACGTATGCTAAGTAAACTGGTATAATCACCCTATTTGAAATGTGGAGGTCCGTTTAGAGTTAACTTTCCGTTTAAATCAGACAACACAGTCGTGTCAAACATTCCGTTAATCATTTTACATTGAATTTAAAAAATAGAATCAAAAAATAAATCACATATATTATCTCAGTAAAGGATTATCAACAATAATTTTAGGTTTAGTTTATGGTTGAACTTATGGTTGAACTTATGGTTGAACTTATGGTTGAACTTATGGTTGAACTTATGGCTAAACAGGTTAGGGCTAAATTTATGGCTGAGCTTGAACTTGAGCTAATTCTTAAGCTTTAAGCGCATTATATTTTTAAATTTCTTGATAAATCAAATCAGTACGATCAGTTGTTTAAGGCTAAATCACATAAGCAAGTTTGTATTACTTCTTTTTATCATCCCATATATAATCTTTGTCGGCTTTTTTGCTAACAGGCTTTTAATCTTTGTTTGATAAGTCCTTATAAGATTACCATCCCTTTGCTGTCTTTCTCCAAACTTTACCGGGAATATCGTCAGGTTTTATTTATTCACCTTATTCATCAATTTAGATAACACGTTTGATAGGTTGTAATGCCCATCCTTTACTAGGGTACCATTTATATTCCTTTCCTTCAACATTTGATTCGGGTTGTATATCCTTATTTAATCTCCATCCAACTTCGCGCTGCATCTATAATATTTAATATAATTTAAAAAAATCATTCCTCCTCTTGCAAAATGTTCTATTACATCAAATTATATGCATTAATTAACAGGTTACTATCAACTCCATATTTCATAGCAGTGTCGAATACCTTTTGCTAAGTGACATCATTACTTTTTTCAAGCTCCCTAGCAGCCGCGTCTAACAAATTATATTATGTTGACATTTTAAGTTTTGAGTTTTCAATTTAACTTAATCTTTTTTATAAATTATTATAATCTTCTTGTACAAATCTACTTCGTTCAGCAGCCGAAATCCTTTCATCTTTTAATAAATCATCTAAAGCGTCTATACGTAATTTATATTCATCGACCTCTTCTAAAATTTTTTGTTAAATTATTGGATTAGCTTTTTCGAAATGTTTTTAAACTGATTCTCGATACGGACCTAAATGCTAAAAATCTTGGTCATAGCTATTATTTGCAATGCTTTATAAACGTTTCGAGATACCGTGTTCTGTGATAAATAATTTGTTGTATGTGTCCATGTTTTAATTAAAGAATTGATTCAATTATTTTTAAACGTCCATTTATTTATTTAGAGGTTGAGTCATGTCTTTAGATTTAGCGTACAATTCTTTATGTGTATTTCTTGTCTTTAAAAGTTATTCCTCATATTTTTTATGAACATTTTCTAAATTACCTATTAATTATTTATCTAATTATGTAAATTAATGTTTAGATTAGTTACGATATTCAAACATTTCTTCGACTTTGGTATTTTCTTCAATGTACTTTGCTTTTTATGCTTAATAACTATTTTCAAGTTATTTATTAAGCTTCTCGTTAATGTCATAATTGTATTTGAATTCAAACATCTTTCTTTCAAAATCTTATTAACGTTAAATATACTATTCTCGCTCGTTCATTTATTAAGCTGTTTCATTACGCCGTTACATTTCAACTTCTAATTGAGCTTTTATACGAGATTTTTAAATCGCTAGTGATAAAGTGAATCCGTATTTTTGTTATTAATAATCTAAATCAGTGGCTATCTCAGGCTAATCTAAAGGCAATTCTTGAAAATTTTCGTCACAAAACGTTATCTATAAACCTTTGAACAATTGTTCTTTAGTCATTGTGCTGATAATATCTCCGCTAACAGATACGCGAGAAAATGGTGCAACATCTAGTTAACGTTTAAGTATAACATATTTTTTATATTTAGCTAATTGCATTTACTTAGATATATACGGACAGGTTACGTACAAAGTTTCAACAAAGTTTACACAAAACTTATAATTAAAAGTTAGTGAACAAGTTTATGTTTTGGTATCGTATACACTTTCAAGCATTTCATTTGGTTTGACACCCATTAATTTAGCTAGCCAATAATTTTTAGGAGTTATTATCAAATGTATTTTCAAACAACTAAATATATACCGTATCCTACCTGTTTTAATAAAGAAAGCTGAATCGTATATTACTTTAAGCGACTCAGTTTCTTATTGCACAAATTATTCGTGAATCAGAGTGCCAATATCTGCTATGTATTAAAGTTCGGTCTATCTTACGCCAAACTTATCTAAAACCACTTTTAAATTTATGTTCTTTTGTATACTTGTTCCGTGTTCATCCATTCCGATGTACTCAATATACAAATCAAATTCTGTATCATTTAACAATTTTCCTGGCATAGTAAATTCTACAGTTGGCTAGATATCATATTCATCCTTATCTATTTTGATCATGTCGCTGTAATATTCTTGGTTAGTGTATAAGAACTCATTGTTGTCAAGGCCTTAATAATAAATTATCATTTAAATTTAGTTTAAAAAATAAATCAGATTCTAAATTCCTTAGTATTTATCTAACCGTTTTTAAGATCGTATATCAATAAGCTGTCGTAAAATGTGATGGCTTCGATATTTAATGCGTTAGCGCCTTTATTTTAAGGTCTTAAATTTGCGTCTGCGAGGTCTTAAATAGTTTGCGCTTCAGTTGCCCTGCTACCACTACGATATTCTACTAAACTATATTTAAATCTAAGGCTGTTGATAGTACCGTTGAAACCATCTCCCACAACGTCCGAGGAATATTCGTCCATGCTAAACTATTCTAAGCTAGAATATGTAAAAGCATATCTAGATATCCATTCGAACACATTACTAAAACTTGGAGCCAAACCTTTTGTGAACTATTAATTAGCATTTGTTGATCTGATGATTTCATTACGAATAGATTGCAAATCATTTATGTCTTGGTGATACAAAACAATATCACCGCCTCGAATTACGTTATGTGTTCCGAAGAAAACAAAGTCTTAAGATTTAGGTAAAAATAACGCCGCAATTGCAGCATGATCCAATGCATTAGAAACTGCTGCTGTTCCTTTACCAGCGTCTATTTTTGAAGTTCCTGTTAAAGTTAATGTAGCGTTGTTTAATTTATTTTAGTTATTTACATACGCAAGTATTTGAGCAGCGGATAACGATGTATAACGTTAGTGTAAATATGTCGAATCAGCATCATTAAAATCTCTTCTATATAAACCTAATCCAGCGTGTGCGATACTTCCTCTCTTAGAACTTGTTTCATTATCCAGCTACATACCAGTGAAGTTAGCAGTCATAGGCCTTGTTTCACACATAATCCCGTTTTGGGCTACCGAACCATCTTTGTTCGCATCAACTCCACTTTAAACAACGTTAGATGTTTTACGAACATATACCAAATCAATTGCTCCAATACCTGTGTAGTTAACATCGAACACATTGCTAGACGCGAAACAATTTGCCATGTCATAATTTTATAAAGTTATCATAACCTTAAGCCCTTAACTTTTAACTGTATTTGAGTAAAAGTTTTTATCATAAGCGAAACCGTTATTTAACATCATAAACGATATAAAGAAATCTTTTCTAAATATCCAGGTGAATGAATTGTCAGCATTCTTTTGTATATTTGGATTTAATTTGTTATTCCAATTCGTGTGAGAAGTAAATATATCAACTAACTTATCAGTCGCTCCACTTGTTTCGTCGTAAGGAAGAACATACTCATCAAATATAATCGAATCACCTTCGAACCAAGTTTAATTCAAAGTATCTTGGTAGTCTTTTGGCAAGTACATTTGTTAGAATACACTTTTTCTAAATACTTCAGTGGTTTTCAGCTCACCGTTGTAATTAATGATTGATTCATAAATTGGAAAAGCCGAGTTCATAGCAGTTGTGCAAATTGCTTTTGGAGGGTCGAATAATAATGTTTGAGCTGTTGTAGTATATACAATGGTAGCTTTTTAGAACCAAATTAAATTATTTTACATATAATATCTTCCGATAGAGTTTGCTGTCATAGGTATACCAAACTACATTGTGTATTTGATTCCGCTATTAGTTGTAGACAACACTGCGCTATTCAAACATTAGATTTCCCATTCAAGTTAGCTTTAGTTTTTGTTTTTGATTAAATTATTTTTGAAGTCTATTGTGTTACAACCTGAACGAGTTGCTGTAATTAATTTCAAAGAGGTTCCGTCGTGAGAAGATGAAATGACTACCTCATTAGATAAAGACTCAACCGATTTAACAGACGCGGCTACAATTTTAAGATCACTATTCATTTTAATGTACGCGTAAAAAATAGTTTTGATAAATCATTTCATTAAAAATACTGGAACATAACCGGGAGGCATATCAAGTCCAAATAAATAATTGTCTTCAATATGGGTGATAATTGATTTGTCATGTAGTTTTAATTAATTAGGTCGTATTTTATAAGTCATTTTAGAATCTTCTTTTAAAAATGTGTTCGCGGTACTTGCTTTAATTCTGTAAAATACATCATTAGATAAATTTTCATCAAGCGCATCATAAACACTGACGACATTATCTTTTTAGTTAACAGCGGCTTAAATGCTATCAAATGTGTAATGATTTGTGTTTTCAAGCTCGTAACTATAATATTCTTTTGAAGGCTCTTTAGCAAATTTTAGTTAATAACATTTTCTATGATACGCTGGAATACCCCAAGGATATCCGCGTTGTAATTTAAATGTTTAAGCGTATTATTTAAAATCAAATGGCTCTGGGATAAGTTAATAAAAGCTGCCAATTTTATTAATAATTTTGTAGGTACCTTTGCTCCATTTTCCTTCGCGCTTCTTTTCTAATTTATTTTTAAGTAAAAGTACTTTAACTAAATCTCCGATATAAAAATCATAAACATTATTTAATTCGTCGTTCTAAGCCTATTTTACTAAATTTACGTCATCAACTTGCTCACGAGTTATATTAACAGGCGTCTTATCATAAAGTCCAATAACTTTTTCAAAATTGTGATATTTAATAAGATTATCCAAAATAGTTTCGAGTTGGCTTTGTGTTATGTGTATTTAACCTTGGTGATGTTGGTTTTCATTAACGATAAGTTCTTGTATGGCTCTCTAGATTCTAAATCTAAGATACCTGCAAATGCTGTTGATAGGAGCTAATTATAAATCATCGAAAAGCACAACTCGATGTGCTATGTCATGTTCAACTAAATATTCATCAAATATTCCTTTATACTCTCCTCCGAAATCAGATGTTAAAGTTACTATATCAGGCTCTAGGTCAAGCTCAACTAAATATTTTTGTAAAATTTTTATGTGCTCAAGGGTCTATGCAGGGGTTTTGTTTGGTAACAATTTTAAGTGAAGCATATGACACGCAGGGTTATAAAAGATGCTTACAAATTATGTATCAACTTTTTCTTTCATATATTTACTCTCACGTATATCCAACAAGTCAGCTTACCAGCTATCGTATTAGTTTACAAAAACTAATTTCTACTAAGTCATTATAATTAAGCACAAAAAATAAATACTAATCAAAATGCGCTACAAGATTTAAATAACCCACAGCCGTTTGAGATTGAAAACATTTCCTCAAACACATCTAGAAGCTGCTTTTTATTGCCTTTGAATATTTATTCTATTAACTACAACGCCAAAACTTTTTCGTTAGTTGTCAAAGGAGTTTGTTTAAAGAATTGTTGAACTTTTTCGAACACAATCTATTGCCTGTAGGCTCCCAGTTTGGTCCCTTGTATTGTATATTCGGCCACGGCCATAAGCTACAAAATTAACAAATCAATAATTTAATAAGGGTCCTAATTTAATGCGATAATGTTTGCGATAACTTATTCACATTTGTCATTGAAATCGTTTAGCTATTTTTAGGTCGCAACAGTTTGTTTTAAAGTTTCTTGTTTGATGTTATCTATAAAGCCAATTGCTTAAGTCGCTACATCAGTTTTTATGACAGGAGGTTTTTGGACAACGCTTTGAACAACATTCGACACGGTTGATACAATTGAAGGTAAGCTCGCGATAGTTGAATACATATTTAAATTTATTAAAAAATTGTATATTAAAATTTTCATTTAAGCTTTTAATTAAAATTTAAATAAATGGCAGTGATCGGTTGTGATTAGATATATAAAAAGTTATATCTAAAATCATCCTTTTTAGACATATCAGTTTCGTTATAGCCTGTAATGTTTTAATACATTTTTATGAAATCGTTTACATTGAAGTTAACGGAGTCTAGAGATGTAATGCAATCGTAAAGCAATTTCAATTTATCAATTGGAACGCCCTTGAACACTAGAAAGCTATTAAATTACATTTTAAACGAATACTACAAATTACCTGGCGAATGCAAACTAATACAAGATAGAAATAAACCTTAGTGACGGCGAATACATAATAAATTATAAAAAGAGTTGTTTAAAGTAGACGAGTACAACCGGCTTCCAGCTAAATCGTCCAGTAACAAAATGATCTTGGGCCTCCTCGTCATATATCCGTCAAATTTACCTCCAGATATATCAGATAAAACTTGGACGATATTTTAGTTATGTTCTTTAAAAAGTAATTCGGGGTAATTATCCTTAAATTTATTCAAAGCCTCTAATGACTTAACTATCAAATCATATTGCGGGTGTTGTTTAAGTTATTGTTGCAAATGTATTAGCTAAATTTTATTGTATTTTTGATTATAAATATCAATCGCAATTGTTCGCAAGAATTTTTATATATTGAGTGTTTAATAAAAAGTCTCGTTCATTTCTTTTATTGAATCTACTAAGTTCAATATATTTTAGTCAGTACCTTGAATTAATATTTTCTTGTCTTTATTCGCCAGAGAGTTATCTGTGTTTATCGAAGGTGATATCAAAATGTGATGAGTAATTTTACCATTATTTATTTCGGGTTTATCTAAATCATACGTTGTTTAGTTAGAATATTTAATTACAGCTTCTGCCAACTTTTACATGTTTGTTGATTTGCCACATCCGGGGGCTCCTAGAAACCCCACTAAGCTGAACGATGTAATAGGTAAATCACATCCATTCAGCGTCTCGATTCCATCGGATGTCAAGTTGTTCATTTATAATGGAGTATAAAAAATAATTTGATTAATCATTTGTTATAATTGTTTTGTTAAAGTTTAGACAAATAAACGCTAACATTTTTACCTAAAGTGTTTTTGATAGAGTATTTTTAGTTTCCTCTATCATTTGTTAAAGTTATTTTTAAATATTGATCTAACATTAAACTATAAAGTTCATTTGTGTTTTAGTCGATGAAATAATTTTCAAAAGCATGTTTGCCATATGACTTTAATTAAATACAGCTAGAAGGTAATTATTAAAAATATTCGGCAGAATGTCCCTTGTAAGATGTTTTGTTTTTATTATTATCACTAGCGGAAACGTAACGCAAATTTTCTAAGCAGTTGTTTTATCTGTTCCGATCGATGTGGTCAACTTAAAAGTTTGTTGGCTTCAAACCAAGGAAAGCATTTGCTACTAAGCTATGCACAGAAAAAGTTGACCAGCCTGATTCGTTCTTTAAATTAATCATAAAGTATCCCTTGCTTAAAATGAGTTTAGCTTCTACTTTTTAACTCACGCAAATAATTCTTCCTATATTTGTTACGACATAGTCTGGAAACCCTATAATAAAACGACCTTGCTCGACGACGTTTTTAACTTGATCTTTGTTTGCTTCTATGAAATCATTTTCATCAAAGCTTTCGGTGAACTCTTCAGAATAAATTTCTAAGTCTTCCAAACTTTCGAGTTGGCTGATATCACTTTCGATTGGTGAAACGTTGAGTTTAGTTTACATATATAACCTATAGGTAAAAAAGTATCATTTTTATAAAAAGCCGTACGAAAGAAGTTTATTAATTTGACTCAAAATATCAAGAATCTTTATATTAGCTTCCTATAATGCTTCTATTTGTTTTTACATGGCTTCTTGTTTGGTAAGTTCTTCGGTGTCTTACATTTACTATTAAACTAAAAAAGTATGTTTTCATAAAGTACTATGCGAAAAAAGTCTTGTGGGAAAGCTAAAAAATAATTTGTTTGAACTCATTCGAAGTTAAAACCTTCAAAGTCTACGACACTAACTTAACGTTAATGGAATTTTGGAACATGCTCTTTGACAAGCGACTTTAGCTTAAGAGTTTCAACTAACTCTTCCTTAACAAGCATTGGACACGATATGTTGTAGTATTCGATCATTTCTCCATTCTCAGTAATAGTTGATTGCAATTTGTTTTCAATAACAAAATACTAGAATTGACCTTTCTCTTTCTTAGGAGCAATCTTGTTCGCAAATGTTTATCCATCGCATTTGATTTAGTGTACTGGTTTGTTCTCTTTAAAATAAATAATTCTTAATACAGAAATGTTATAGCCAAACTAGGTTTTGAATGCAACGTTGGCATCTACATACACAATCACGTTATCGAAATCCTTGTCACACATAGACATCACTTTAACTCTATTCAAGAATTTTTCATCTTGAACTTTCTATTGAATTTTTGGTTGAGCTTTTATTAAGTTGTTGATTGAGAATTTTTGAGAATAGCTTGACATGACCTTTATTAACTTATTATTAAAAAAATATATTCTATCAAATCATTTCTTGCTATTTCTCAAGAAGTCTTCGAGAATTTATTTGATGTAACGTTTCTCAAATTGTTTTTCAAATTTATTTAGTGGAAACTTTATTTCTCTAAAGAAATTGTCCATTGTTTTAACTTCTAAGCCCTTGAATTAGAACACAGGCTTGTTAGCACACAAATCAAAGGTTGTTGTGTTATGATGATTGAAAAGGTTTTCATAAAGTTTTATGTAATCACCTTCGTACTTTTCATTACACTCTTTATCAATAGCTCCGATTGAGGCGCCTTTCATTCGAATGTGATAATCAACTGTGATAGATTTATCAGAATCGCGTTAGACAACTAACCTTGCGCAATAAACTTTCTTGGCAACATATACAGCTTGGTCTGCGTAAAGCACTTTGCCTAGGTCGCTATCGTAATCAGTATGGAATTGACCCATGTTTTCACCGATCAAATCTCTGTTATATTTTTCAAAGTATTTTTGTTTAAGTATTTCAATAGAGTCTATTTCAATTTACATCGAATCTGTGTCTTGATAAAATATAGGAAGCTTGTTATCATCGGCCAAACACATAACTTCGTTCATAATGCGTTTTGATGTGCTTAATATCAAGCTGCCGATATATGTGAACGCATAGCTGTCGCAAACTTCTTGGCGAATTGTTACGATGTATTTGTTACCAACTTATTCTGTGCTAACTATATTTGATCCTTGTTTTAAAACTAATTTAGCAAACCCCTGCGAATCAACTAACTCGACTTTTGTGTCATGAATGCATTCGATTGTCTTTCCATATGCTGAGTTTAAAATAAGTTTGTATATGACTTGAATTGGGTTTTTGATTGATTTGTAATGTTTGCGTTTATTAAACATTTATGTAACAACTTCCTATATTTTGTAGTTGCGAGTTTCAAAATAAATACCAGAAATTATTTCGTAATCAACTCCTTAAAACTCTACAAGGTCTTAGAGTGAGATGGAGTCGTAGTAGTAACACTTGTTTTCATCAAAGTTGTTATTGAACTATCTTACGCCATTTTCGTCGATTTCACTTACTAATGGGAAGTTTCTTGGAATAAAGTTGGATGTTCTTTTAAGCTTAACTTGTAAATACAGTGTGTTTTAGTCTTTACTATTTTTGTCTAAAGTTATTTATTTTAAGTTATTTATGTTGTTGTAATATTCGATCATATTTTAATTAAGACATTTTGGAACGCCTGTTGGATAATAACATCTAGCCATTGCGGAAGGGTATAATGAAACGGCATCGAAGTCTTGTATTTTTTGGTTGTACAGTTTAACTCGTTGATTCTAACACACCATCGTCCTGCCTCCAATAATAAATTGTTGAAGATATTATCTCAAAACACCGCTTACCTCGTAACAGTCCTCAAAGCATCCAAGCTATTTTTAGATATCGATTGCCAACGATGAAATTGTTAAATAGTTAAATAAATCAATATCAAGCCCTTGTTCTTTGTATTCGTTCTTTAAGTTTTCTCTAAATTGATAAACAGCCTTAGCTAAAATTATTACGTCTTGTTTACAGTAAAATTCGCAGTATTTAAACATATCAAAATGCTCTTCATCAAGCATTGCGTCGGCTTTTTGTAATGATGTTCTAAATTAGCTTTCGGAAGCTTTTATGTATTTACAGGCTTCTTTGATGTCTCCGACGTTGCCTAGGTAAAGCTCTTCTGTGTAGTAATCGTATGGAAAGATTTCTTTGACAAGCTTTTCTTGTTCAGCTTTTGTAAAGAACATTTTAGGCATCTTGGCCACAGATGTTGAAGCATCAAATAGTCGCATACTGTCTCTAAAAGTTAGGACACAACTTTTGAGATAAATTTTAAATTGAATTTATTTAGTGCCCTATTGAATTAAATCTTGCACTTTGTACTTAGAAGACAATATAAACTTCGAATCATATGGTAAATTAAAGTACTGTATCATGATTTAAGGCTTTGATTTGGTTTCTAAATCAAGGTTACTATAATATCTTTCTAATTCGTCGACTAATTAGTTTATCGAACGAGCCGTTGTAACTGTTTCGCCGTAATCTTCGGTATAGCATAACATAAAAGGTTTGTGTGGAATACTTTTCAATTCACCGTTAACTAGCTCTTTGGTATGGGTTTCGTAATCAGCAAATATTATTTTGTCGAATTTATGTTGAGATTTTGGTTTGCATTCAAACAATTTTGCATATTGAGCTGGCTATTAAGGAGCTGAGATTTGTTATTTTGATACTTGTTTATAGTTGTAGATATTTAAGTCCTCAATACTTTCTAATAAATTATTGGAATGCATTTTCTAAATGATTTAGCCAATGTAAGTTGAAGAGCCTTTCAAACGTGAAACAAAGTAGCCATTTTTTATTCGCTCGCAATTCGGGTTTAATAAAAACTTTTGATTATCAGAGTATGTGTTGTAGTTGTCAATCCACCAGGAGCTTATTTCAACGCAATCGTTAATAAAATAGTGGCCATCAAATAATGCAATGCGAACTTTTGGAGGAGGTAATGGACTAACGTCTTTTGGTTAGTTTATGTAAATAGTTTTTGAACCAGAATTTACTTTGTAGTCGTTGATAATAACATATCCAAGACCAATGATCTTTTTCAAGTTCAATACAGCTAAATATGAGACGTCTTTACAAACCTAAATCTCTATGTTATTTAATTCTTCGCTTGTGTATTATCCACTAATTTTCAAACAATGTATAAAACATTATGTTTAACTTATTTCAATATGTTATTCAAGAGTTGATCCGATTTGATATCTGCTCAAGTCTAGCTGAGGAATTTTGTTAAGATAATTTAAATAGGCACCTTTCTTACGATCGTACGTAACGGTTGTTGTTTAACCATTTGCTTTCATTTTTTGAAGTTGTTCTTTAGTAATTATTTCAACATAAAGTGCCTAGCAGATTGAGTAACCTATTTATTAATCACTGCCGACTTCGTCTTCTTAAATAATGTCTTGCGAATATTTATTTAAAAAGTCATATGCATATTTTATTAAACCGTTATCTATTGTGTACATACGAGTGATAAAGTCTACTACTCCGTTTGCATCGGTTTGTTTATACACAACTTTGATCACGCCTCCTTTATAATGTTGTAGAATGTTAGTACAATAAACTTAGAAGAAAGCCATCAGCTCGACGTTGTTAAATAGTAAAATTGAGTTAATGGCTTCTGCAATAGCTTCAAGTGAAAGTGATTTAAATATTTTGATTAACTCAGGTTTTTAAGCAATTAAATCTTGTTGCATTATTTCATGCTCGTTTAATTCGACAATGTGTTTAGTCTTTTCCTAAGAGGCTCTTTGTTAACGCGAGGTCAATCTTCCACCAAACTTTTTAGCAATCGTTCTTCCAGATTTATTTTGAGGCTTGTGTTAAGTTGGCTTGTCTTTTGAAGGAGCTTTGACTGATTTGCGTTTATTAGAATGTTGTTTAATTGTCGCAGCTATTTTTGCAATCGGCGAATTAGTTTTTGCTATTGATTAAGTTTATTGAGGAATATCTTCAAAATCTCCTATCAACAATTCGAGTCTGTCTATTTCGTTTGAAATCTCGGCAAGTCTTTTACGTTATGATTTCGGGGTGGCGTCATATTCAGCTTGTAATTTGACGAGTTGTCTTCTAAGCTCTTCGATAGTTGGCATTATTTATTACGCTGGCATTATTGTACTGTAGCGAAAAAAATCTATTCAGTCAAGTTGGTTGCTAATATATTTAATGAACTCATCAATATCGAAATGAATATCAGCTGAACCTGAATTTACATATTCGTAAAGTGTTTGCTCGGGATTATTCAACCAATTGGCGACATAGCGTTTGTAATAGCTATTTTTAGAATTGAATACAGCTAGATTTATACAATTAAGGTGGAACATATCACAACGCTCACTGTATTCTGAATTTAACATTCTGTGAATCATTTGATGTTTTACGTGAGGAGTTAGCTATTTGATTTCGGGACGCATTTATTTAAAGTATTAGACTTCGTCTTCGGTTACAGTTATTAGAACAAGATTGTCAGATTCGTTATGAAATTCGTTTGAGTCAATGTGATGTACAATGGCGCTTGGAATATCTGATTTTAAAACTATTTGGTGAATATTTTAGCCTTAAAATTTTAAATGTAAATCTTAAAACTCTGGCGTTATAATTAATGTATCGGCTTTGATATCATTTTCGTTTACGTATACAATCGGAATATAAAACGTGTACAGCAAGCAACCCGCTATTTGATATTGATCAGGATACATAATTAATATTTGAAGTGATTTATAAATTGCGATTGGAATTGTTTAGCTGGCGGCTCTGTATAAATTGATGTTAATTTTGCCTGCGTTGTTGAGAATGAACTTACAATTATTTAATACTTTTACATACTCTTTGATAATGTCGTTTGCAAAGTTGTCATCACGAATTATTTAAATAGAGTCCATACTCGGAATTATTTATTAAAGTTTATTATAAGGGGTCTCTTCAATAAAGTTCATCATATCATTGTACTGTTCGATTGTAAATTGTTGATTAACAATATTTGTTAAATTGCTCATAAACGTATTTGTGTCAATTAGTTTTAAAGATTGATGTTAATCAGTTAATTTAATAAATTTGGACAGCTCGTTGTAGTAATAGGTGTCTCTAGAATAATTTAAAGACACTATATATTGAAGTTATTATTTAGAGATTGTGACACGTTTTATTAAATTGTATTCGTACTTAAGTTTGTCAAGCAGCTCGCTTTGGGATGTGAATAGCTAAAAATGTTTGAATTCATCGTAAGTTAAACGCTATTGGAAAGGTGTTTAATCAAGAATTGGTTGAAATTGTTTTAACATAAACACCATGTCGATGGCTTGTCTTAAAGTTGATTGACTTAAAATATCAATACAAATTTAGTTTTAATAACTACTAATCTCAGGCAACTCAAATATTTCATTTGGTTATTCGTTAATGTTTTACAAATACGCCAGGATACGTTTAAATATAGGAATTAATGGTAACTATATTTTATTTAATTTTGGATCAGTTCTTTGTATAAAAGTTGTTAGCTTGATTTGTAATTCGTTGAAGAGCTCAGTGCTCATATGGAATTGTGATGGCAGGAAATCTATTGACATGTTTAATAGAACATTAAAAAAATAATATGTTTGTTCGTTCATTGTCTAACTCTTTCTTTAAGTTGTTCAACAGGTTGTTTACGTCGCTTCCAGTCATCAAATATTTTTCGGTCCTCTTCCGCACGACATTATTGAGGGTCTATGTTGTAGAAACTATTATCATAAAGAATTTCCGAGACGTCTATTAAATATATATTTTAATCAAGGTTTTCGATTTGATTTGTTAAATTGACTAAAGAAACTTTTAATTAATCATATGAATATTCTAATTTATTAAGTTTTTAATTTAATTTATCAGTCTTGTCTAATGAATATTCTAATTTATAATTAACTTTATTAATTTCAATTAATGTGTTTTCTATTTAAAACTAGGTCTCGATATGTTTATCAATGAGTGTTTGAATTTCACTTTCATTTATTTATGCCATTTCTATTTTATACTGTAACTAAAAAAATATGTTTCTAGTATTTATTGGAATCAATTTGATTGAAGTGGATTAATTAAAAGTATAAATATAAATATATATAATGTGCCCGTGACTGATGGGCTTTATAATATTTAATATTTTATTGATCAACAAATAATATATATATTTTGCTAGGTCTTTAACAAATAATATATATATTTTGCTAGGTCTTTAACAAAAAATATATATATTTTGCTAGGTCTTTAACAAATAATAACTATATATAACATCAAATAATATATATTTTTTATTATCATCACTGAGAATCCATCAAAAAGTCGTCAAAAGCTTTCCTGCCTGGGTAGGCTTTTCGGGGCGCGGTCAACCCCTTACACAAATTATTATTTTAAGACCCATCTAACACAGCCGGAACTTTATTTGACCGCCAATAAAGTTTGAGTCCATCGTGTTTTGACTTGTTGTCGTTAAATATATAATTCATGTATCGATTCTTATCTTTTAATGCGGGAATCGAACCGCCGTTGCTTCGCCATGCGCGCGAGTGTCATTCTCTCTCGGCTACGCATGGGTGAAATCATGTATACAATTTTCATATATAATATATTTTCATAAAAAATATAAATATTTTGAATATAATAATTATAAATAATAAATTAAATATATTGCTATGTATTTCAAAATACCACTTCAAAGCCCGACCAGAAACGCGATGCCAGCCGACCAACCGCGATGTCAGATCAGGCAGCCGACCGTAACACCTCCGGGTTAGCGGCGTCTTGCGGGATTTTGCGATAAAATAATTTGGATAGATAGTTTTTTAGATGTATAGTATATTTAAGCGAAAGCTCTTGTCGAATTTAATTTGGTTGTTGAATACTGAATTAGATTTGATAAGGGGATTTGTTTTTTGTATTTGAGTGGATGGTTTACTACCGGGTTCTACATCCTTTATATTTTCATCATTTATCTGCGGAGTCGACTACATAGATAATTGCATCAGTGTTTTGGTAGTAGTGAACCCATAAAGGACGGATAACATCTTGACCGCCGACATCCCACATGGTGAACTTGATGTTTTTGTACTCGACCTTCTCCACGTTGAAGCCAATGGTGGGAATGGCGACGACCGCTTCGCCTAGGCTAAGTTTGTAGAGAATTGTAGTCTTACCAGCTGCGTCGAGACCTACCATAAGAATACGAATATCCTTCTTGGAAAAGAGCTTGCCGAATATTTCGGAAAATTGTGAACCCATTTGTTACTGGAAGGAAGTGGGCGAAGTTGATTGGGTTTCATATAATGTTATTATCTACCCTTTTTAGCGTGTTTAAATATATTTTCCAATTCAATATAAATTCAAATTAAAGCATGTTTGATGCAATCAAAAGTAGCAATGTGCTCAGAAACTCATAAATAAAATATATAGCCATGTAAATAAAGGTAACCTAGCTATTGGCCCAAAGGAACTTGCTGACTGCAAGGTGGTTTTTTAGTGTGAATTCGATTGGGTTGGAGTGAAAACTTTCAGATATTCTAGAAATGCAGTGTATAACCATATTTTCTAGTTTAAAACGAAGTCAAATTTCTGAGATTCATTATAAAAACGCAGAGATTCAAAAATAGTTAGATATAGTTCAACCACAAGTAGTGCTCTGAAATGCATCAAAATACTCCTCGTTCCATAGAATTGTCTATCTGTTGTAATTCTCTAAACCATTTGTTATTTACCAATAATATATTTGATAAGGATGGATTCACGTTCACTGGATACTGCTGAGCTAAAATAGCGTCGTTATATTTAGCGAAAAGAAATTGCACTATATAACTTAACTACAATTACTTTGAGAAATTAATTCTTAAACACCCCCTCACTTGGATCTCTTTTACTTTTTGTTAAGAATCACACTGAGCCATTCGAGCCCTTGATAGAGACCTTCTCCTGTCTTTGCGCAACACGCTTGGGCGTGCCAGTCGCGATTGCGAAAACTGTTTAGTGCCAGCTTTTCGGAAAGATCGGACAACGACATCGCCTTTGGAAGATCTTGTTTGTTGGCGAACACCAAAAGAGAAGCGTCTTTAAGCTGGTCTTCAGTCATCAGCTTTTGAAGTTCATCTCTTGCGTCTTGGATTCTAAGCGGATCTTTATCTGCTGAGTCGACCACATAGATGATTGCATCAGTGTTTTGGTAGTAGTGAACCCATAAAGGACGGATAACATCTTGACCGCCGACATCCCACATGGTGAACTTGATGTTTTTGTACTCGACCTTCTCCACGTTGAAGCCAATGGTGGGAATGGCGACGACCGCTTCGCCTAGGCTAAGCTTGTAGAGGATTGTAGTCTTACCAGCTGCGTCGAGACCTACCATAAGAATACGAATATCCTTCTTGGAAAAGAGCTTGCCGAATATTTCGGAAAATTGTGAACCCATTTGTTACTGGAAGGAAGTGGGCGAAGTTGATTGGGTTTCATATAATGTTATTATCTACCCTTTTTAGCGTGTTTAAATATTTTTTCCAATTCAATATAAATTCAAATTAAAGCATGTTTGATGCAATCAAAAGTAGCAATGTGCTCAGAAACTCATAAATAAAATATATAGCCATGTAAATAAAGGTAACCTAGCTATTGGCCCAAAGGAACTTGCTGACTGCAAGGTGGTTTTTTAGTGTGAATTCGATTGGGTTGGAGTGAAAACTTTCAGATATTCTAGAAATGCAGTGTATAACCATATTTTCTAGTTTAAAACGAAGTCAAATTTCTGAGATTCATTATAAAAACGCAGAGATTCAAAAATAGTTAGATATAGTTCAACCACAAGTAGTGCTCTGAAATGCATCAAAATACTCCTCGTTCCATAGAATTGTCTATCTGTTGTAATTCTCTAAACCATTTGTTATTTACCAATAATATATTTGATAAGGATGGATTCACGTTCACTGGATACTGCTGAGCTAAAATAGCGTCGTTATATTTAGCGAAAAGAAATTGCACTATATAACTTAACTACAATTACTTTGAGAAATTAATTCTTAAACACCCCCTCACTTGGATCTCTTTTACTTTTTGTTAAGAATCACACTGAGCCATTCGAGCCCTTGATAGAGACCTTCTCCTGTCTTTGCGCAACACGCTTGGGCGTGCCAGTCGCGATTGCGAAAACTGTTTAGTGCCAGCTTTTCGGAAAGATCGGACAACGACATCGCCTTTGGAAGATCTTGTTTGTTGGCGAACACCAAAAGAGAAGCGTCTTTAAGCTGGTCTTCAGTCATCAGCTTTCTTACCTTTAATAAATTTGATAACCACATGGTTTTATTAAAGGAAGATAAAATATATATTGTTCACAAGTCTTCAATTTCGATAGCATCTTCATCAAATATAGTACCACTATCATTTTAAACACTAATTCTAAGTTTCTATATATTATCATAAAACAACTCAAAGGACAGACTTAAATTAAAATCGCTCCAGAAATTTCCTTAAATTTTAGCTTGTTAGCTCTGTGTATTTCTGTCCTATAATGCAATCATTATGTGATTAACGTTCGAGTTCGTTGTGGAAATATGAAAAGTGTCTTGTGGTGTTTTCATCTAAGAAACAGTACTATTTATTGGTTTAATAAAACTAAGAGATGGTAGTGGAGATCTTATGCCTTGATTTGAACACCGCGAAGCAACTAAATTATTCATTCTGAAGTGGATTGAAGTATTTATTATTCTTTTAACAATTTTCCATATTGATTATAAGTTAAATTTATTTGTAATTATTCTAAATAATTCGAATTGTTTAGTTTAAAATAGTACAACTTTAAATCGCAAAAACAATTAAATAGAAAGATAATCATTTGATCAATTTTAGTTATTTGGACTGTAAAATCAATTTAATTATTTAATTATTAATATTAACACATATATTAACACAAATTTTTAGTCCATCTAAAAACAAGGCAATGTTCGCGCAAACTCATTAAGAACCCTACCAGGTCTGTGATCATCAATATAATAGAAATCAGAATTCATTCGTGTGGCTTTCGCCTTCGACTTGAACGTGGCATCTTTCAATACCAAGTTCACCTTCGTAGCAGCTTTGAATATAAAGTGAAAGTGTGCGTGCTTCTTGTAGTGTTGTTTTATCATTTACTTTTAAAGTCATTTCTAGCACCGTTTGCTACCCACTTTAATAACCAATGAAACTTTATACTTCTTTAATGTCCGGCCTGAATTGGTGAATTAGGCGCATCAAAAGATCTTCAACTATTTTCTCCTCTTCAACGTGTCCAGAAAGTTATTTCATTTAGTTGATCGCGCTTCCTGTCCAGTTCAGGAATATGTAAATGCTGATCATGATTGAAAATATAGGGTCGCATAGCCCCCACATTCCTTTCAGATTCGAGCTCAGCATCGCGCTTATTAGTACCAATGAGTTGGACATGACATCGTTCCTACTATCGTCCCTGTATGCGAGAATTGCGTCCTGCTCAAGGGGGTTCTGCTTGGCCGCAATGTGGCACCCAATGCAAATTGCTAATTTCAGGAATATGGTGAAGATAACAATTCCCATCGGAACGTAGCCGAACACGACATCCTCGCTCATTCCACTGATCACTCGGAGGATTTATGAAAAGCATTTTGAAGCGAGAATGACCGAGCAAATTCCTTTTATACATGAATAGGACAACACACCCAGTGATTCATATCTTTGCGCGAATACGTATTAAATATTGGTTGGATTATTGTGATAGAGTGTTTGCTGATACTTTCCCGGCTGAATTCCGAACCTAGTGCGCTTAATTGACACAATAAGGATGATCCCCGAAATTATATCAAGAAATAGATCCATAACAGTTACCAAGATAGACATTGAATTAGAAACCAACATCGCAATGAGATTCACAGTCAATAACACGAAACTGGCCACAAAGCTGACAAGAATCATAATTCTACCGTTTCTCTTTGAATTATCTATTTTTACAACAGGATCGAAATGAGATTCCCATTAGGCCGGAAACATATTGTAAAGATCTTTATAAATATGGCATTGTGCTTGAGGGATAGATGCTGTGGTACTTTATGTTTGCTAGAGTTCACATGGCTCGAGCATGCTAAGAGCCTTTAAAAAGAGATTCTTCTTTATGTTTTGAATCGAAACTGGGTTCACTGAGTCTAAATGCGCCAAGCGTAAAGGGAGTTCTTCATAAAAAGTCTTAAATTCCAGATTCTATAAATGAGGACATAGTTCATAATCAGGCTAAACAGAGTCAGAATCATCTCCTTTAAGATTACAATTGCAGTAACGACATATTTAGTATTATTACTATTTATTTATATCATTGTAGATAGTATTATACTATATTGGCATTTTAGGAAATTTTTGTGATATTTATTCGTTCTGGTTATTAATATTAGGGTTAGCTAGTATATTGTCTGTATAACACATCTAGTTACTATCTTTAACTAAACTCTCACTAGACATTAAAGTGGTAAATTTAAAACATGCAGTTTCTGATAGTTATCAAAAAATACACTGTATAGCCCATGTTCTATTTTTTAAATCAATCTTTAAAAATATAACTACAGTACTGTATACAAAATATACAAATGTACTAAATAATAATGCATTCAACAATCAACAAGTTTTTAATAGCTCTCTGTATGCAATATAAGATATTAAAAGATTATAAATTGATTGAATTAAAATAATTGTATACGATGATACAAATTATTATTTTAATTTGTAATATTGTTAACTATTAATACATTATTGATATATATCGGCTCACATTGATAGTATTGCGTCCCTTCAGATGATTTTTTACATTAATGCTTTGCGTTTCAATTTTTCAAGTTTTAGATGAAATGTTAGGTATAAGTCTTATTAATATACGTAAATATCTCTTCAAAAATCAAGAAACGAATCTATTAATTTATGTGATATGATATATATGCATTCAACTCAGCTTCTCTATTTAGATAGATAGAAATCACACCATAAATTACGTCTATACTGCTGAACATCACATTTCCTTTCCTTTCTAAACCACCGATCAATGAGAAACCAACAACATTCCTCTCTAACCAAATATCTCGCACGACGTTATCACACGTCACACCTCCTCGCAGACTCTTCGTTAGCTCTTTTGGGCTAATCGAGTTTGTTTTGGAGATCTTTTTGTTGATAACAGCTTTTGGTTGAGCTGTACGTTTAATTGTGTATGAATCAAACATAACTCTTTCACTCTCTGAAGTTCACGTCTACATCTGGCACTTCGAATTCTTCTTCGAGTTTCCGTCTTCCGTTTTCGGTTTTGTAGATCTGAAGCAGTTTCTCAACGTCCAAATCCCCGAAAAACGCCTTCAACGCAGCGATTTCGGAGAAGTCGATCGGGTACTTGTCGTTTTTCTCGTCTTGGCGGTTCAGAATTCTAGTATCGATCAGCTTCTGTCTCTTGGAGGACACCAGCAAGAGCTTCAAGTGCAGCTTGAAATCGTTGTTCGAGAGCTGCTCGATGTGAGAGGGGTCGACGTTGAGTAGGCTGAAGGTCTTGATGATCTGCTTCTGGTTGCGCAGGATCTGCTGGTACTGGCTAGTAAGCTGCTTCACCGTGAACTTGGGCATGAAGTGGGCGTGAATCATAGCGAAGTCCTGTTTGTAAATCACGGAGTAGGTCCAGAGCGCGAGGATCTCTATGTAGTTCCACATGTGATTCTAGCGGATCTACACGTTCAGCTGCTTCTTTAGAATGTTCGCGTAGTAAGACTTGCACTGCGACGCAGTGCGAGAGTGGATCTGTGCGGCCACCTGGTCCCAGTTCACGTTTTGTTTGTTCTTTCTGTACTTTTCGGTGAGCTGGGTCAGTTTGGCTAGCTCTTCGCTGTTCCAGGGCACTTTGCTCATTATTGTGAGGTGGAATTACTCAATATTATATTAAATACATATATAAGTATAATTGCGAATTTGTATGTAAAATTCGATGTTTAATTCAAAATTTTTGAATTAGTATATGAAAGTTATATGAATTAGTTGTATAATTTCGCAATGCACACCTATTACGTAAAATCATAAAATATTAACAAATTTTGATATAAATAATACATAGAAAACATAGATTAAGTTAAAATAAACAATCAAACATACACATATACAGCCTGCACCTGTATATGTGATATTTAATATAATGTTAATAATAGCAAACTAATAAAAAACAATAAATAATTATCAAACACGAAACATAAATATTATATAATGAAGACACCAAGTAGGAACAGCCCAAGAGAAGCTAAAGTACGAAACCCAATAAAGGCACAGGAGAATCGAGCATTGACTCGTTCTTCTGAAAGCGCTTCTTCTAGACGAAGGAGCATACCTTTGATGTCCTCAAAGGTTTAGAACACGAGACCGAACCAGTATAAACGAAAGTTAAGTGAGTTGGATATATAATGAAGATTTTATATGTGTGTCACTCTGTGAAGTTCACTTCTACCTCTGGAACTGAGTAATTTTCGTCCATTTTTCGTCTTTTATTTTCAGTTTTATAGATTAAAAGCAGTATTTCAAAGTCCAGATCCAAGAAAAATGCTTTAATTGCTGCTTTTTCTGAAATATCTGCATCATATTTACTTTCTTCTTTAATTTAACGATATGATGATATTGCATCAAGAATCCTTTATCTTTTGGATGCAATTAAAAGGATCTAAAGGTGAAGCTTAAAATCATTATCAGAAAGCAATTAGATTAGTTATGGGTTTTAGATTATTTCCTTAAATACTTTATATATTTGCTTCTACTTCTTTAAAATTTGCAGATATTGACTTGAAAGCTACTTTGAACTGAACCTCGGCATGAAATTTTTTCGAATTAACGTAAAATCTTAATTATAGATAACCGCACATGTCCAGAGTGCAAGAATCTCTATATAATTCCACCTATGATTTTTTCGTATTTCTACATTTAACTACTTTTTTAAAATATTAGCATAATATGATTAGCATTAAGATGCAGTTCGAGATTAGATTTATTAAGAAACGTGAACCCAATTTACATTGGTATTATTAGTCCTATATGGTTCAGTAAGCAGCGTTAATTATGTTATTTCTGCTTTATTCCATGGTTTCTTACTCATTATACTGAAGTGGTATAGTTAAAAATGTACTAGTTAATGCTATTACCAAATATTAATATATTTGTATTTATTGTTATTTGTTTATTTTCGTTTGTTTCTTTGAAATAGAAAGTTAATGGAATTAATTTTATTGTATCTCATTGACATACTAAACTAAATCAAACACTATATTGTGTGAATCAAGATTTATATTTATATTGTTATACAATTTTTCAAATATTTTTAATATAGTATTGATTTAGGTGTATTTTGTGAAATTAAAATGATTTGATACCAATTGCAAATAATTATTATAAAATATTATATTCGATAACTGTAAGATAATTTGTGTTGCTATGAAGTTATTCAATTATATTGTAATATTATTGCACAGAGAATCTACTTTTGATTCTGTATCTAACTTATAGTACAGTATTAAAAGTACATTTATTCCCATTAATTAATTAATTTGTGTAATTGGTTGAATAAAGAAAAAAAGTTAATCAATCTGCTTCATCCAGTACTTCCTCTTTTATAATCTTCTCATCTTTTTCTTCAACAGCCACATTAACCAAGCTAACTTTTTATTCTACTTCTTCATTTTTAGCATTTTCTTTTTCGGTTACTTTCCTTTTTCCACTTTCCGATTCCAATTTAAGTTGGAGCATGATTCCTTTCCACTTCTCAACAACTTATTTGATTCCTTCGTCCCCTTTAACTGTCAAATAGAGATTTTCGTTCGTTTTCTGCACCTTGGTCACGAACCCGTTTATTTAATTGAGCTCAAAATTAAACAACAGTGGTGGAACTTATTAGCAGTTCATTATTACCTCCGCTCCAGTTATCTGATTGTTCGTAAACGTGGGAACGTTAAAATTGGATGTAAAATTCGATTTGAGCTCAGTCACGTTTTCCACTCCCACTGGGGTGTTATCAGGATACCAGAAGATAACTGGGGGCTGCTATTATAATTGTTGATTTACGCTTGGAACGCGGATTGTGGTGAAATTACCAGGAGAAGGAGAGAAATCGTAGACGCAGTCGTACTTGTTGCAATCAAAATCGATTTCGGTATACGCAGTTACTTTCTCAATTTAACGCGATAAATCTTCAACGAGCTCCTATGAAAAACATGTTGTAGATAAAGTGAACATGAATGGACCGAATTGAACGTTACTTGACACCTCAATGATCGGATCCGTCTTGCAGTGAATGTAATAACAACACTACTTACAGTTGCGAAGACGCATCTGCTGAGAAATAGCAGAAACCTTGCAATTTTCACAATCACGCATAAAAATGGAGCCAGAGCACGCACAAAGGACAAAACTGCAGTTTTTACAGTTGTCAATTGTAATAGCCTTCACACCATCCAGAAGAATTACCATACAATTAGTCAAGTCCTCCAAACGTAACTCAGAATTATTCACAGAACCGTGTGCACGCAAGAAATACTTATTTTACTGATTTGAAATCCTCAAGTTAGATAAATCAGTAGTTCCTTTCGGATACACCAGACGAACTGGGTATCTGGGTTTTTATTAAGATTATTACTGCTTCTGCTTTCCAAGATGCGCGGCTACCACCGGCAGCTTGTTCGTTTGCTACTTCATACAACATTTCATTGATTGAAGTGAATATTTTTGAAAAAATATAGTAAATTTTATATATTTACTTATATCTATTCAAAATTTGAAAATCCACCTCTAACACATGGATTAGGACCCAATCTTGCAAACTCGTGTTTATGACTCATCTCCGTCTGATATGAATCACCCACCATAAGCAGTATTAGAAGGCAACCCACTATCTTCGGGTTGGCGAACAGCTCCTGACACTGCATTTCCAGCATTCCTTACTTTGGAGCTAGATGGATTATATGAGGTATCATCTGTACAATTTGTTGCCCATGAATTATACGTTCCATAAGACGTCGAATTGTTTACAGCTTCTTCATCACCAGCCATAGAGTGGGTGAGACTTGGAGTCGTAAAGATGGGTACTGCAGCACAACACAACGCACGTGAACGAAAAACATTTAAATTTAGCATCAAAGCTAGACTTGTTAAATTTTAATTTTCAGATTATGTTAATTTAAAAAATTCTACTGGATAAATAAGTTTAACATCAGTTTAGGTTAGAGGCAAACGTGTAATAGGTTAATAATAAGTGCAATAACCAATGATAACCGAATAGATATAGAAGAAGGCATAGGAATGGTCAAAATACTTCGAACTCATTGAATAACATAAAATCAGACTTGATGAACTTATTTAAGATGCTGTTGATTGCGATGATTATATAAACGCTGATAGATATCTTGTAGCTATTAAAAAACTTGACGGATTAAAAGAAGCTCTTGAATAGCTTTAAATCCGCAAATTAGAAGCAATTAAACACCAAGATTTCAAAGCTGCTCAACAAATAAAATAAGCTACAACCTAGATATGTGATTTAATAGAAAAAGATTTGAATGAACAGATTATGATTCTCAATAACGAGAAAAAAGTTGCTCCTGTTTAATAGAAACCCGATCTTTAATAATCTGTAAATTAGTCTTAAATTTAACCACCAAGCCAAGTATCAAAAAGTCATATTGTTGATTAAATTAATGGAGTTAAAGCAGAAGCGGTTTCAAAAACTTAGGTTGCTGGTAGATCAGGATCACCACCTATTAACCAAATTAAATAACCCACTGGTGCTAAAAAGTTTGACTTTAATGATCCAAACATGGATCCATCTTAATTAAAAGCAAAAGATATGAACTTCAAAATGACAGAAGAAGAAGAAAGAAGGTATTAGGAGCTTATCAATGGAAAAATGAAAAAATAAAAATAAACGGACGAAGAGATATAATAGCAAATGGAATAAGTATTAAAGTCAAGGCCGGCTGAATTTTAATTAGATTTAATTGAATAAGAGGCTGCAAATTTAATAATAAGTAACACTAAGTTTCCAGTTAAACCGTTTAATTTTGAAGAATTTTCTGGTATCCTTACATCATTGTGGACAAAGGATGATAATAAGCCTGCCGAACTTACTGGAAAATAAATGGCCAGTGACGAATATGCTAATTTAACAAAAGATGGAATACCAGAAATGGTTATCCGTCTTTTATTTTCTAAGAATCTTGAACATGTTAGAGAAGGTGTGCGTTTTATAGATGCTTGTATCAAAAACGATTAACGTAGATGGGCGGTTGCTGCAATGTGGGCAGTCAAAATAGTTCATTAATAACCAAATTAAGCGATGCTAGCTGTGTGCTAATGGTTATATTCTAGAATATATTTAGCTCTTTTAAATAAGTACACAGATATGAAATATACCGATAAATTTACAATTAATTTGAGCTTTCCTAATGTAAGTGATCAGGTTTGTAAACAAAAAGATAATTCCGTTGTATTATGCTATTTTCGCTTAAAATATGTTCATAATATAGTTTTTGAAGACAACAAAGTAGAAGATTATTTAAATAACTTGATACCTAATAAAGTTGAATTTTATAATGATTTATTATTCTTAATGAGACCGTTAATAGAAAGATTAACATCTCCCACTAAACCTGCAAAAGTGGTTGCTACAAATGTTCTCGCAACGCTAAGTTCATTTTTATGCTTCTCACCTAAGAACTTTTTCAATATTTTGATATCAAAAGCTTAAATAGACAAACAAGTAAGAAATACTGATGATAATGCACTTGAGAGAGATTAGAAGTATTAGATGATTGTCGAAACTAGAGCAGTTTCTGCAAAGTCGTATATTCAGAATGCGCCTTGGTTAATAACTGAAACATCAGTAAAAGTTTTACTTGACTTTATAACATGGGTTCTGCCATACGCTCAACGAACTGACTTAAAAAATGCAACCATATTTCTGATAAAAGAAATATATTAATTTGAACAAGTTGATGGGGTAAAAATGGTAGTAACTCTTTTAAATAAAAATCTTAAATCAGCAACTCTCCTCAAAAATATCACTTAAGAACTTGTTGAATTAGATAAATAGCAAAGAGTACCGCCCTAAGTACTGTGGTCGCCAAGCCAACTTTGATTTCAAAAAATACTAACTATTTCAAAACTATTTTTTGTATTAATTTTAACTATATATTAACTCAATGTTTAGTAGCGTCTCCTTTCTATTTTATTACTTCTTCTAACCTTTTGGGCATAGAGTCAATCAAATGATTGATGATATCTAACGAGATTTACTCCAACGCCCTCTTTACTTCTTCATTTAATAAGTCATATGTGGTACATTCTTCAGGGGAAATGTTTGACTTCAGTGGATTCCAGCAGTGAAAAAGTGGATTTAAGTCTGGACTCATTACTGGAAAGCGATAGAGCTCAATGTTGTTAGCAGTATAAAAGTTTTTCATATACTTACTAAAATGTGTCGGGGCGTTATCTTGTTGCAACTTCAAGTTATGCTATTAAGTGATGGAAGTGTAACTTGTCTGAGAACTTAGGAATTGACAATTGAATTCATGGTCGTACCGCACGGCATAAACCATAATGGACCCTTATATCTATAGCTAATCGTACTATAGATCATGCACGAAAACAGTCCATATTTTACACTTCGAGAAAATACTTCGGATTCCACTCGTCTTTAGGTGTTCTGAGCGCTCTACTCGCTCGATTTGCATAGCATTTTGAGCGATACTCATCGGTATACTAAAAAGTTCTCCAATATTCAATTGGTTGTTTCAGGTTCATTCGAGCAAAGTTCAAACTTTCCAATTTATGCTTTTCGGTAAGTTTTGGCTTTATCTTAGCAACATAGAAGCTTAAACTGAATTTGGCCAGGAGACGAGATACCGTTGTTAGAGACATGGAAATTCCACGAAGGGCTTAGTATTTTTCAGCTATGATTCGTCGAGTTTCGAATCTATGGCTCTGGCGATCTTTAACAACGCGAAAATCTCAGCTTAGTCAAATTTTCTGACACTATTATCGGCATGAGAAGCTTCTAGCTTGCCTGTAACTTCAAAGTGCTTAAAATGGAATAAACAGTTTGGAGACTACATTGAAGGCAACAAGCAATGTATTTCTTGGTTGCAACAGTTTGTGATTCTGTTTCTCACATTCTCATCATTATGCGACGCTCTTGTATTGTGATCCGTCGGCTTCGTGTGTGCTTCGTCATTTGAAGGATGAAGTGAAAAAGAAATGAACCGCAGAATTAATTGAATATGTTATAATTAGCATAAATACAGTGATTTAATTTTCAAGCGCAATTATTACATAAACATTTGTTAAAATCAAAGTTGGCTCGGACACCACAGTAATATATGTTGAAGGAAACAAAAATGATAAAAATGATCAGCCTAGAATCGTCAGCTTAAAGTAAACTGCTGAAAAACAAATTGATCTAACTGATTTTCCACCTGGAGTGTGTTAATTTTGCACTCACGAAGTAACTAAGGATCTTAAAGAAGTAGAAGGAAAAATGTGGACTCATTTACTTAAAGATTGTTCATGTTGTTGTATTTGTCCAAGCTGTCATTAAGTTGTTGAAATATGTTATCTTCCCATGCACGTATGCGGAGACCGAGAATGTTCGGGATAAAAAGATTATGCGTATAAATTGGACTTGTGCGAACACTGTTAGCTTCCTTTTGAAGAAAGTCTATTATAATAACATGAAGCACAATGTTAGGTGAGCTTAAAAGGAGACCAACTTTTATGTCCTCTTTGTGGTGTTATTTTGGATGGCGGTGAAGATGCACTCATTCACTATTCAGAACTTAAGTGCTAAGCCAATCCCAGAACAAGTCAAGAGTTTTAGGACATCATAAAACAAAAAATGGATAAAAGAGGAGACTGAATGATTTGAAAGTATTAATCTATTTACCCATATAGATAATTATTTTTATAAGATTATTTATGAATTATCTCAAGTCACATAACTTGTATATGTGCTGCATCCGCTCCAGTATGTATTTCCATTAGAACATGTATATGACGGCCCATTATCGTTAGTAGAACAGCAAACTGACTTATCTGGACACCAATAATTACCACCATTCCAATATAGCCACGAAGCTTTATAATCATGATTACAAACACATTTGTTTGATTATAGAGAAGAACCAGCAACATTACAAACGCAAGAACTACCAGAGAGACTAGCGCCTGCAGGGCAAACACAAACTCCTCCACCCGACATAGACGATCCAGTAGCTGTACATACACATGCACCACTAGTTAACGTAGCTCCAGCCGGACACGTACAAACACCGCTTACTAAAGTTGTATAAGAAGGGGTACACGTACAAGTGCTTCCAGACATTAATGTGTATGCCGGCGTGCACACACAAACTCCTGATTACATCGTCGAATATGCCGGCTGACAAGTACACTAAGTAGCTGAGATTATAGAGTTCGTAGGACACGCGCAAACACCTGAGTTCATAAATGAGTTGGTGGGCGTACACTTGCAAACTCCTCCGATCATTGAACTATATGCTGGGGTACAAATACATGTACTTCCAGACATAGTGGAGTAAGCTGGAGTACATACACAAACTCCTCCAGAAAGCGCAGAATTAGCAGGCTAACACACGCACACACCTGAAGTTAAAATAGCGTTCGTTGTGCAGACGCAAACACCTCCAGTGAGAGTGGCGCCTGCGGTGCATACACATAATCCTCCGGATAAAGTGGCTCCAGCTGTACAAACGCAAACTCCATTAACCATCGTAGCTCCGGCCGTGCAGACGCATGTATTTCCAACCATGGTAGCTCCAGCGGTACACTGACATATTCCTGCAACTAAAGTTGATCCAACTGAGCAATTGCAGAGCCCTTGTGCCAAGTTAGCTCCAGCTACGCATGGACATGTCTACCCAGCTCCATATGAAGCTGGTTCGCTTGGTGAGAAGCTGAATCCGGCAAAGTTAATGTTTGTGGTTAAAACGTTAGCCGCACCGATAGTTGACTGAATAAAGCCGCAGTTCTGTGTTGTCCCAGCAGTTTTGATCTTAAAGTTAATTATATTCATTGTTACCTGGGCGCTTGCTTGGTAAATCAGGCCGTATGTGTTAGCTCCTGATAACTGACCGCTAATTGAAATATTGCTGATCAAAACTTGTCCAGTGCTTTGGTAAATGAGCCCGACTGCAATATTTGCGTTAACGTTTAAATTGAATGAGCAGTTTTCAATTGAAACATGAACCGCTTGATAACACAACCCGTAGTAGTTTGTTATTCCAGAACTTGAGGTAAATACAAACGAGCTTTGATTTACACTTAGTTTCTGCTCCAAAGTTCTTGAAATCCCATAAACGTTCTTAAAGTTGCTTGAGTCCGTTTACACATTGAAAACGGTGGAGAAAATACTAATCTCAAATTCTGGGCAGGTGTGAACCAGAATACTCGCGTTTTAGTTCGAGCCGTTTTTCAGGTTCAGATTAACAATTGAGTTCTGAACCTCAACGTTTTTGAAAACGTAGAAGAACAGGGCGAAAGTTGTTTATTATGTGTCAATGTTCAAGTTCAAATTCAAAGAGACAACGGACTAGTTCACTTGGCGGAAGATCACGTTCTACGTTTCAGTGCACGAAGAGAGAGTTGAAGCTTAATCAAACGTAAAAACAGTTGACATGTTCAGGCTAAGATTTTCCATGAAGGGGGACTCGTACACGTAATTGTAGCAAAAGTTGAACTCGGATATCGAAAACACCTGGTACTGCAAGAGCAAGATGAAGCTTATCATGAATGAAGTGGAGTATAGGTATTTTAATTGTATTATGATAAAAATCGTGCAAAACGATAAAATAGGCAATAGAGTTAAAATACACAAAATACAATAAAATACAGGAATAATTGTATAGGACAGTATTATAAAATAAATATTTAGTTAAAACTGAATTCTTTAAAATCACAATAAAATACATAATGTTTTTATTACATTAAGATTTTTTAGATTTGTTGAGATTATCAGTATAGGTATTTCATAATTTACTACAATCAATAGAATTCATTCAAGAATGCATATAAAGTTCGTATTATATACAATGGCACTAATATGGATCTATAATGGGACGATATACTACTCGTGCCAAAAAGTAAGAATGAAATCCTGCTTTCACTCCCTGTAATATTGGAAGTCTGTAAGGAACTTGCAGCTAATATATTTCAGGGGTTTGACAGAGTTTTTAGGAAGAAACTGATTTAAGAGTTATGTTCCCAGTTCCGAAGTCAATAATGATACGATATACTAGAAGCACTACGCGTTGCCGCTGATATGTGAAATAAAGCTGATACACTAGTCTCAAGATTCATACCAGCCATCCAAAAGATAGTTATAAAGATAACTTCCGAGTCAATAATGTTAGTTCAAATACCGAACTAACTTAGGTTGTCTGAGGAGGCTATTCAGAGTGACAATCATTGAAGATGAGGTATAATGTGGAGATTAGCTTGTGGTGTAACTAAGTGTGGATTTGTGGATTGCCATGATTTATGAGACGAAAATGGAATGTTTTAATTGAGCCTTAGTATCTGATGATAAGATTATAGTAAAGTGAGTCATTTTTATATTCTAATAATTCTTGAGATTATAATCTATTTCTTAACCATCTATATGATTTATGTTAAACATTGTTCTTAATATTCTACTATTTTGTTTATAAAAGTTAACATCAATACTTTACAATGTTGGTTGAAATTGGTGTAACTATAATTAGCATAAATATAATATTCTTAATTTTATATTATGGAAAAGTTAAAGTTTTGTGTAATTTGACATTTGAAGTGGTAATTGGAGTCTGTATCTTTAAAATTGATATCAAGTATAGAATTTGTGACAAATATAAATTAATAGATAAATAAATTAACCCAAATACTACAGAAATCCGCACAAAGATTGTATGCCATATATACAAGAGATCGCTCGCGTTTTACAAAGCAACCTATGCTTATATTGAGGAAAAATAGCGAACAGGAGCTAATGTACTGTTGGCCCCAAAATTGATATATTTTTTCATCTCTTTTATTTTCTCATATTTTGCACTTTCATAATTTATCTCAATACAGATTTATTTGATCATCTTCTCTATAACATAAACGGTAAATAGTATTAATATCTTGTTACTTTATATCATAGAGAATGGTCCGTAATAGCTGGTAGAAGAAATATAAAAATCACCCTATTTTCACTGTATTTTTCTGATGTCTGGTTGAGCAACTTTTTGTTGCATATCAAGTTAAAATTATATTGGTTAAGTACCAATTTAATCCAAAAATATTTATTAAATTTAGGTAAAATTCACTCTTTTTCGAATAATGTTAGTAGTACTTAAATTTTGTGGTTATCTTATTAGGATCGTAACTGGTAATTGTAGCATTTAATAATAAAGAAAATTAGCTTTTTATATTAAACGTTAGTTCACTACAAAATTATATATAAAAATTAATGAAGTAAAATATTAAACACATATAAATCAAATAATAATAGCATCAATTCAATTTATAATTTGGCAACTTTTCTGCGCAGAATTTGTAAGTTAGTTCCAGATATTTACCGATCATTAAAGATCAACCTAATTGGTGTAACATTCTTTTGACTCAAAGGTTATTCCACGTTTTTGAATAATAAATATCGCTTTAAAATTCAGATATACATTGCTGTCATGACCCTGTCGACTCAATTTTTTGTGCACAAAAATCTCACTAATAAGGTTTCAGTTAGTGAAGTGCATTTTCATACATGTGTAGCGAGAGTCGTTTGATAAGAAAAATATATTTCATTTAAATATTGATGTATTTATACGTTATTATAATATTTTCATAAATATCAATCCAAAATATTGATCCACTTCGTTTCTTTTATAGTATGAATGATTTTATTCATAATTAAAACTGAGTCGTATTGTGTGAATCGCAACTCATCGCAGAACAACCAGTACAAATTCTTGTCATTGACGACTCTTTCGCTTCTCCGTGTTAAGCTTTCCTCCATTTACAGCACTACCACCAAAATCTGTTTCTAATTGCATCTATCTGAATCTCCAAACTTCATTAATTCTTGACTTTGAAGTTATATGAGAAGCATATCGGAGATATAGTTGAGTCAACGCTTAATCAAAAAGTTCCAACGATTTTCGATGTTTCCAGATAAACAGTGTTGGTCCCCATAATTTCGGGGATTAATAATCATCATGGTAGCAACTCATATCTCAACAATTGGCACACCTATAAAAATTATCAAATGACTCACTTGATCAAAATCACAGATTGAAGTTCGAGTCCACTGATAACTGAAGCCACCAGATTGAAGCAGCTGGACATTTATCTGTTGTCTCATCGCTTTTCGTTGCTTTTGAAGCTAGTTCGTAAAAGCAGACAGTTTTAGCAACTTTTGACTTGTATTTTCATCATTAGGAATTGGAGTAGATTTTGCGTCAACATCTCATTAAACGTAATATATTATATATTTATAACAAAAACTCATGAACATGCCCAGGGCGCGAGCAAGTTCTTGTCCATATATACGGTAAAGTCTCACAAGTAGACTAGGTACCGAGTCTCACAAATAGAACAGAGTACAAATGACGAATATACTATTGATTTCCAAAGCTTATTCGTGAGATATCTCGTTTAGTCTTATTTGCCAACCACTCTGTTCTATTTGTGATACCCTAGGAAATTCTTTGTTTTAACTAATTTTATACATTTATTTAATAAACGCTCACCTTCATCAGCAGTATATTCTCTATCATTGAAAAAGAGTCAAGCCGTAATGAAGTGCCTTAAAATGATACCTCAGGTATGGTAACAGCATTTAATACAGCTGAAGTTCAAATTTTGTAGGAATATCCTATTTCTCCTGCAGCTCCTGTTGAACCTACCAAAGCCAAAGAAGTAGAACCACCAAGAAGTGTCCTTTCTAAACGTAAGATATTCACTGTTGAATTCAAGAAAAAAGTTATTGATTATTACATTTTATTACAGTCAAGTGTTAAGTCAAGTCCATGTTCAGCTATAACTAATACGATGAGATTCTTCTCAGTGTAGGACATAACTGAATTTAATATCAATAACTTCATGCGCAAGGATAACTTTGCAAAAATTATGAAATGCTCCTCAGATCAATAAAAAAAGTTCAAGATTAAAGAAAGAAAAAGCGACTATCCAACAATTGAAGCAAAGTTGCTAGAATTCTTTGAAGCAAGTGTTTGTGTGTGTTTGAACGATCTAAGAATCTAAGCTGGAGTTATCTTGAATTCTTTACCTCCTGATAGTAAAGAAAGAATTAACTTTGGAGGATCTAATTGCTATTTTCATAATTTTATATTTTAAAATAAGTTGGAGCTGCAGCTTTGAAAACTGCTGCTATAGATACTGCTTATTCCAGAGACAACTTCACTTTGATGCTGACATGTGCAGGAAATGGCAAAATTATAAAGCCGTTTATTATTTTCAAACGTATTGAAAATATACCATCAATAGATAAAGAGTTCTTTGATAACTTGAATAAATTGCCAATCGATCATCCAGCTACAGCCTATGCAACGGGTAATAAAAAAGGTTGGATGACTGGCAAAACAATGATACTCTTCATGTTAAACGTAATTTATCCGTACATTATATAGCACGGACATATATGTTGGACATTGGACAATTGCACATCTCATAACATCGTAAAAATATTATAATAGTATGAAACAGATTACAATTAAGTCTATTTGAGATTGAATCCTACAAAAAGAAATCTAGATATTGAAATTTTTTTTAAGTAATGAGATCGCATTGTCACATTATTTATGTTCCTAAAAATACTACTCCTTAAAACTAAGTTCTTGATGTATCGGTCAATGGGCCATTTAAAGCTTATTTGAGAGGGATTCATCATAGATACTGTGTAAGAGAACACAATAAAATATTGAATATGAATGCTCATGTTGGACATATTCCAGAAGAAGCCAATATAAAAATTCCTCCTCCTTAACGTAGAAATAGTTATTTTTAAATAATGGAAACGATAAGCTTGATTGATCCAAGTGTAGTAATTCATGGCTTTGAAAAAATTTAAATTCTAACCACATCAACTACAAAAACTCCTCCAAATTTGTATGTAGCGAGAGGAGGTTAGTAAATATTGGGATTTGCAGAATTTTCTCATCAAAGAACATTTTGGAATTGTTGTGTTAACGAAAATAATATAGGAATTAATCAAATATTGTTCCCGAGAGATGTTGACATTGCTATTAATGATGACGAGGATGAAGAAGATGAAGCTTTTGTTTTTGATGAAGAAGAAAATTAGGAGTGAAAATTTTAATACTTCAATATAATTACATTTATATAATTTTTTATCGCTTCAATTAATTAATTTATTCATGATCAACTCTGATCTATTCGTCATCAACTCTGTTCTATTCGTGAGATATCTCAAAATATCTGAAAACCACATGAAATGACAAATAAACTATTCATCTTCTCTAGTACTATTCGTGAGACTCGGCACCTAGTCTACTTGTGAGACTTTACCGTACATTTTAATAATCTTTATGATATGATTATATGAATAGTGAATTTAATTACTGTGATTATCAGTTTATTTACAAGTACTGAATTAAATTTAACTCATTTAATAATATTACAATCTACAAATATCTACAGATATTTGTGTTATAAATATCTATTTAGAGTAAATTAATGTTTAGGATTCCACTTCTTCACAAAAATATAATATGCTTTGCATCATCTCATTACAAAAAATTGTGGAGTTTAGTTACTCATCTAGTCTTAAATTGCGCTTGGGTCATTTAGAACGAGAAAATATGGCGTATATCGACTTTGTAGAATGCGGAAAATTTTGTATATGCAGTTTTATCCAATGGATCCCTAGTAGCGAGAGGCGAAAACGAAGAAATATTTGGTGTCAAGTATCAATTATAGTTTAAGTATCTAAATATTGACAATGTCCGTTCATTATATTGTGAACATGAATTGTTAGCTTATTTAGCAAATGATGGAAATCTATACCTCTAAGTATAATACGTTTAGTTCAAATTTGAGAAATTTACATCTCATAGTATTCCAGCTTACATAAAATAAATGCATCTAGTTGCTGATCAATTATTATTGTTAACAGCCAATGGAATTTACATTAAGGGTAGGTGTGGCGACTCACATTTCTGTGGTCAGTTGCCAACTGGCGAGTACAATGAATTCTCATAGTTGATTCGTGATAACATAGATGTAACTTAAATTGTTAGGATAGAGTACGAAGACGAATTTAATCGTTTTATTTTCATTTATATGAAAAACGGCGATGTTTACGCTTTGGGTTCTAACAATGACGGGATACTCCCATTAATCGCTGCTGACAGCGCCTATCAAAGATTAGTTGGAAACGGATATCAGAAAATAATGCTCGGCTTCAACTTGACAGAGTTTTCAGATGTGTCTTATTACATCAAAGATAATAACTTTTATCAGTATGTAAAGAATACGAAATAACAGCACCTACTATACAAAAATGTACTTGACTTCTACATTGACGTTACTGAGAATGACTACTTAACGATTTATTTACTCACGAACACTTCACTCGTCCATATATTCGAATTTCAGGAGTCAAAAAGTAAACTGGATTTCTTCTGCATTAAATCACCTTTAGATCTGAATTGTGTTAAAAGACAAAATATACTTCAAGTTGATTGCTACGATGAAAATCAAATTCTGCTTCAAAACGAGTTTTGCAAAGTTGCTGACTGTGTATCACCTTTGACTGGAGTTTGGTAAAGCGATTGCTAAGCAGATTCATGTTTAAAAAATAACACCACATGCCTGGCTCTATATTGCGAAAATTACAACACTAAAGAGTGCTATGTTATTCACGACAAAGAGATTCTTGAGGAGAAACTTGAAAATGGGTAGGACTTCATGCTGATGAGGAATTTTTTAGTACAGACTTAATAGCATATAGTAAAAGCCGATAAAGTTAAATTATCGGCCGGTGCGAGCGCTGGAATCGCTGTTGCTATTTGCATTGTGGTATTTATGATTGTTTTGATCATCGTGTTTGCAATCTATTAAAGAAAATAAATATAAATAGCAAATACAATCCCTACTATATAAATTGCAAAAAACACTGAATGAGTGAACTAAAAAATTATATTAATTGTATTTAATTGTTGTCATTTTTTAACTATTATATTCTCCTATCGTATTTGATAACGACCTAATATTTTCATATATTTTCAATCTGTTTAAAGACACATTACATATCATTACATCGTCACACAAGGATTTTAATAGCACACAGATAAAATAGTAACCGAATGAGGCAGAGTAGCATTATATACTAAAAATATTTAGTTCTAAAATTAATATACTGAAGACATTTATTAGTTACAATACAGAGCGATTTAAATCAAATTCAGGCAGACTTGATAAGTTTAATTGAAGACTTGCACCCAGAGATTTGACAAATCAAAAATTAATATACTAGCCAAGTAATTTGAACTTTGTTATAATACTGATTCACTTATTAAGTGAACATTGGGCTTATGACAAGATTGACTTTAAATATATTCTCGTTCTTGCAAAAACGAGTTTTTAACCAACTTTCTGCATTTTTATATTCCGGTTTATAATTATAAAAAGTTAGTTCATTATCTTCACATTTTTTTCATTTTAATTCTCAAATCTAATTTAAAACAACAAATAATATTTTTAAACGCAACCACTCCAAACGAACCAAACGGATCTTCTTCTTAAATATTCGGATTCCGTTTTCAACTCGGAACTGGAGCTCCAAAACGAATCTGATTTAAGATTCATTTCCGATCTGAAAATAAACAGATTGACGTTGATTGACTGTGAAAACGTTAATTATGAACAAATTCCAAGTAACGTAAAATAACTGATCATCAAAAACAAGAATGAATTCGATTTAAACGGAATTCAAACTGTTTAACTGCAAATGCTAATTGTTGATAAATGCAAGAACTTCAAACTCGACAAAAATAAATGGGAAGAAATGGAGATCCTCAAACTGAGCAACGAACTTCCATTAAATAATTAAGTTTAAAACTTAAATAATTAACGTGAAGGTGTGTATTAAATAAACCTGAATTAATTGATTAAATTGAGACAGTTATGTCTTAAAAATATAAAAATAACAAAATTTACAGCGGGAGAGAACATCACTCATCTTGACCTCAGCCATAATAAACTTACCAATATTAACACCTGCTAACAGATGAAAGAACTCGTTCGTGTAAATTTACAACATAATAAAATTAAATGCATCGACGCACTCAAATCCAACACAAAAATAAAAGAACTATTCATTAATAACAACTTAATACAGTCAATCCAAGCATTAGATGAAAATTTAAACCTAGAATTTCTCGATGCATCATGTAACAAAATTTGTAGAATTGATTCTCTAAAAAATTTATAATAATTAGAATATTTATTCCTCAACAATAACAATATTAACAATATTTCAAGTTTGGAAGACTTAATCTAAATTAAGCATCTAGAAATATCAAATAATATACTTAATGATATTTCAAGTATAAAATACATGACCGATATAACTATTTTAGCACTTAATAACAACAAGATAACATCAATTGAAGCATTAGGTACATTGGTCAATATTGAAACACTGTATCTTCATTGTAATAAAATCAAGACTATTTCTTCTCTTAACACATTAAAACACGTTACAAATATATAAATACAAAACAACAAAATTAAAGATATTTCTGTGATTTAAGAGTTGCCTATACTGTAAGGTTTTAACGCTAGTTCAAATAAAATTAAAGATGTTTCGACCCTTCAAAACTGTTTGAACATTTAAGTTGTGAATTTGGAAAATAATCTGATATCACAAATTCCTAAATTATGTCATTAATTAAAAATGTTAAATCTTTCAAAGAACAAAATTTTGAGTATAGCAAATCTAGCAGATACAGAATAAATTCAGTTCATTAATCTGCAAAGTAATTATATTTGTGAGTTTGAATAACTACTTAAATGGAAAAAAGCTAATTTTGAATGGATATGTTTCCAAAATATTCTTGATACGGATTTCATAAATTAATATCAATTTGAATTGATAAAAGGTTAAAACGCAAATAAATTTGTTGCAGATTTAAATACAAAATAACAACTTTCATACAAAGCATTTAAAGACAATTATGTATAATTTTAAACAGAAAAATATAAAAATATTGTTATATCATAAATTGACAACAACAAATTTGGAAAAACTCTTTCAGTATAAGATGATAAGATGATGTTTGAATTTGGATTTACTCAATAATATGAAAATTGTAATAGGCTTATCTTTATAAAATGTGAGAATATCAGCCTCTCCAATTCTCCTTTGAACGTATTTAGTTTAACTTTAAATAGTTGCCATTTAAAGTCATTGGAGGGAATTTAAACCATGAGAATTTTAGTAGTTTTGAATATATCTGATAATTAAATTGAAAATTTGGATCCGTTAAGTTCTCTTGTAAATATAAAACATTTATTTGCGAACAATAACTAAATTATTTATATGGACGCTGTATTGAAATTAAAAAATCTAACTTACATCAATATTATGAATAACAAAATTTCTCCTAAATAAATTGCAAGAATAATAGCCTAAAATATAAGATAATCGTTTTTATTGGGTTAAAGAGCTATGTTACCCAAAGACATTTTAATTTACAGACGATACATAGCAGTTAAGCACTCTAATAATCAAATATTATAGATGAAACAAAGAAAGAACATTATAGTTAAGTATAAGTTCATAAAAACAAAATATACTACAAGGCTCCACGAAAATATTCTTAAACTCACAATAATCGCAAATATGTTCGTTCGTTTCGTTTAAGAATTGAACTGGTGGTGAATAAAATATAAACTGTTTCGATCTTAAATATTATTTATTTTGATCTTTTTCGGATAACGTAAAGTAGTTTCTCTATTAAAGTTAAAATAATTATTAAAATAAAATCACTCTTGTTGATTAGTTAAAAACGATGAGCTTTTCTAATAAGTATCAGTTTAATATAATTCAAGACTTTTTGCTTTGCTTATATCCTCGCACTTATTTTTCACGAAATCGGCGAAAGATATGGATCTCTATTCACTCGCTTTAACCAATAAATCAAGAAATAAATGGTCGAATGCTTTGTTCTATTTTCTGTATTATTTAACTTGATCGGTCGTTTGGAGTGGAATAAATATTATTATGCATCTTAATTAGTAATATTATATTATTGTTATTTTATACGTTTAATACCTTTTAATGGTACTATTTAATAGTACAGTATTATTTAACGCATCAAATAGAAGCAAGAACAAATAATTAAGTGTTGAACTTATAGACTAATTATAATTTAGTAATAATAAATTACTAATAAATTACTATTATTAATTATAATTTATAGATTAGAAAACACTTTCATACAAGTACAGTTATATTGCTGTTGAATGAGTCATGCTATCTAAATCAGATTAGTCAAGCAGTTAGTTATGACGTTTTTTACTTTTTCACAGTAAATACTTAAAGTTACAATATATAGAAAATAATTCTAATTCCACTTCAAACATATGAAGAAAATTTCTTGGAGTTAAAATGAAATAAATAAGCTAACTGTAATTACTGAAAACAACCGTAAATATGAAAAGAAGATAGACTGGGATCATATTGCTGCGTAAATTCCGACGCGTACCGCTTCTCAATGTAAATCATATTATGCGAATGTGCTAAAGAAGACTTTGGACGTGTAAATTCGGCAGAATCACAAATGGAATCGTGTGGAGTTAATAGTGCTTTGGGAATTTTGCACGGCTTACAACAAGGATTATGTGCTGATATAGAAGAATTTCATTCCAAATTTGTCCGTGAAGCAGATTTCGAGCCAGTTCATTCAAATTTAGTAAAAGCAGCAGGAAATGCAGCGCATTTTCAAGCATATTCTTAAACAACCTTCTTACATCCAGTCAATATCTGACTCTCAATTCAGAATGCACTGGTGGATCCTGCGCATGGTCTGCCGTCGTCTGTCCATGATGTCTCCTCCTCCTACGAATCCAAATTATCAATTATTTTTAGAACTGAATAAGTCCTTACCACCGGGTAACTTTCCGGTCATTGACATCTCAGAAAAACTCGCGATTGACGCATTTTTCCTAAAAATTGACCCATTCGATTTAATTCCGATTTATTTGAACGAAGAAAAGAGGAGGGGATTCGAGAACGAAGAATATTTCGTTCCAGATTACCAAGGAAGTTTCGAGGACAAATGAAAAGTTTAGATAAATGGAAAAAGGGGAAATTTAAAGCTAAACATGAATTCATGAGCATTAATTTTATCAACATTTTAATTGAACAGCTGTTAAAGTATTTTTGCGGTCAAAAATTAGTTGAGAGGTTTATTTTATGTTATTAATTATTGATCAAAAATTTCTATATCGTTGAATACTATGTAGCCATTTTAAAGACTTTTTAGGAAGACTTTTTAGTTCGTTAATTCCAATTTAACCAAGAATTTCTAAGTTATTTCATGTTTCTTATACTCTCAACAATACATTAAACCCACGGTAACTCATGTAATAATAAAAGTATTCACAATGTTTGCAACTAAATGATTTACTTAATTATAAGAATTATTCATCCACTCCACATATTGTTGTATTAGTAGATGAATAATATTACAAGTCAATCTGAGTTTGCTGAATACAATTTCACTACAATTTAAAAGTTGTTAAATTAGATAAAAAATGGAGAACTATAAATATTGAATAGTAACAAGCTAAAAAATATAGAATTCTTACAAGATTTCCAAATTTAAAAGTTATCACTCATATAATGCAAAAATATAATTCCAATATTGAAAAGCTGCACTATTAAAGAATTGACTATATAAAATTCTGATCTTAAAAATGTTGAAGGTTTATATATTGAAAATTTAGAAATTCTTGATGTATCAGCAAATATTGAATTGAGAAATTATAGCTTTGACAAGTTTAAATAGTTAAAACAACTTAACATATCATATACGAATCGGGATGATATTTCTAATCTTTAGCTGCCACAACTTCGAATACTTGACTTAAGTTAAAATAATTTAAGTGATTTAACGCCACTTTAATTATTAGTAAACTTAGAAGAGCTAAATTTATCAACTAATGAGGAAATTATTGACACTGATCCAATTTAATAGTTAAAAAACCTAACAAAATTGAATTTTTCATTCTGTTATCTTTCTATTACTTTAAAATTTGATTAATTAACTAATTTAGTTGAATTGGATATATCAGCCAATAATAGTGTAGATTTATCGTCACTTTAGTATTTAAGCAATCTTAAAAAGTTGTATATTGCAGAAACGTAAATAAATAACATTGATATTTTATAATCGTTAAATAACTTAGAAGAATTAGATATTTCTAGAAACGAAATAGATAATATAAACACTTTGAAACATTTGGTTAATCTAAGAAGCATAAATTTATCTGATACTTAGGTGACAAATATAGAAGCATTACTACAACTTGTTCATTTGAAAGAAATAGATATATCAGGAAACCCAGATATCGACTTCTAACCTCTTAAAAAAATAATAAAACTTCAACGATTATGTTTGTGCAGAAATAATTTAAGTAATATTTCATTTATAAGTGGACTACTAAGCTTGGAACATCTTAACTTATAATTTAATGAAAATCTTGATATAGTTTCTCTTTCATACTTAGTAAATCTTACTACTTTAGATATTTCATATTGTGCAATTAAGAATATTTAATCTCTGAAAACATTAGTCAAATTAATAGAATTTAATGCAATAGATACAAAAATCAAAGATATTTCAATACTTAAATAGTTCAAGTATTTAAAAGAACTGAATCTATCTTGCAATCTAGGAATAAACATAATAGACTTATAATATTTAACACAACTTACAAAGTTAATATTAAATGAATGTGATTTACATGATATATCAGTGTTAAGACCTTTAGTTAACTTAGAATATTTAGAAATATCAAATAATAGCATATTTTACTTTTATCCGATAAGAGATTTAGACGTGAATGTAGAATTCGAAGACAATTTAATCGTTGAATCTTCTGATTTCTTCACATTTTTTGATGTTAAAAATAAATCATAATTCATTAATAGACATACAAAACCGAACAAGTAAGAAATATAACTAGCTGGAAATATGAAGAAAGTTGACACAACAACATGTTACATTCGAGATATTAACACCAGATATAAAAATTATTTATCAAGGAAGAAAATGGTGGTAACAACAATTACCTCATTAAAATAGAAGCAACAGGACATACTACTGTCACTGACTAATAAAGTAGTATAACTCTATATAAAAATGGACGAATAATAATATCAGTGATAAAATATAATATATTTAAATTCATTCAGAGAAACTGAAATATATAATTATAAGAGAACGATATTCAATTGAAATCTATTGAAGGTTTCGCTACGTTATCATTAACCACTATTATTATTTGTATTGTTGGATTGTTGCTGTTGAGTGAGTCATGTTATTATTAATCACTAATTTATTTTTATAAACTTACAAGAAATTCAATCTATTAATATATCTATATAATTTTTAATAAATTCTCCACTCCGCAAATGTCGAATACAATCAAAATCCAGCTCCGTGTGCGTCCGCCCGGTGCAAACCCGGCGATGCAGTTCGACCCGAACGAAAAGCCGCTGTACAACATAGACTACAACGACGAGGTCATGCAGCTGGTGGGCGCGAACCAGAACTACAACTTCAAGTTCAACCATATTTTTGACGCGAAATCCACGCAGGAAGAGGTGTACGACCACTTGGTGAAGCCGATGATGGGCGACTTCCTGGCCGGCTTCAACTGCTGTGTGTTTTGCTACGGTCAGACTGGTTCAGGTAAGACGTATACCTAGACTGGCGGGAACGGTTCGTACAACGACCGCGGTCTCATGCCGCGTGCGCTTGAGCAGTTATTCTAGTAAATAGAGCTATCCAAAGATCGCAACTTCGATGTGTACTTATCCTACGCTCAGATTCTGAACGAAGGCGGCTTCGACCTCTTATCTCAATCCGGTTAGCCGGTATCAGGTTAACGTACTCACGAATAACTAGCGCGAATTCAGCTCCTGGAGTCGGAGGCGAATGTAATCCGCGTGAGGAATCTGAGCGCTTTCCCGGCCACGTCCGTAGAAGAGGCCCTGAACGTCCTTTGGAACGGAGACATGAACAGACTCGTAACTGCTACATCTCAGAATTAATCGTCCACCCGTTCCCACTGCATATTCACAATAAATTTACATTCCAGGCCAAACGGGAGCGAGGTAATTAGAAAGTCAAAGTTCCACTTCGTGGATCTGGCCGGTTCTGAAAGAGTTAGTTAAACTGGAAGCGAAGGACTTATTTTAAGTTAAGCGCGTTACATTAACGTGAGCTTGTTCCACCTGGAAACGGTTATTCAAGCACTAGCTAGGGCCCAGAAAGACCCAAGTATGCACGTACCTTACAGGAATTCACTTATGACACTGTACTTAAAGGACTCGCTGGGCGGGAACTGCAAAACGGCCATGCTCGCTACAGTTGCAGTTGAACAGAAAAACATACCAGAAAGCATATCAACCTGCTAGTTCGCAATGCAAGTGGGATCGATTTCTAACCTTGCAACTATTAACGAGGAAATAGACCCGAAGCTGCTCATTTAAAAATTAAAGTAAGAAAATAAGCTGTTAAAAGAAGAACTAAAACTACTTAAAGAAGGTGAGGGAGCTAACTGCCAGAAAGACCTGTCTCAAGAAGAAGAGGAGGACGTGAAGCAAAAAGTGCGCGAATTCCTGGCCGACACTTAGAAGTAAACTCTGGACGTTGGTAGCTGGTTCAGATTATAATTCGCAATTAGGTACATGCGATAATTGTACAACGAGAAGCAGGGCGGTCCATCGTCACCAACCACCGCGTAGCCCCTTGACGAGAACGAGCTCACGAGACTGAAAAAAATCTTGTAGCAGCGTGACGCCGAAATCGATATTTTAACTCAAATGGTGGGTGGTGACTAGCCTAAACCTTAACCGCATTAAGCTAAGCATGCTGGGCCAATGTACGACTACGACAACATCGACACGACCTACGAATCTCAGAACGGGTCCACGCGTGAGTTGAAGTTCGTTCCCGAAAGCGAGTCAACGCCCAAATCCAGGCCATAATCTGCTTCCAAATAATAGTAAACAGCCATTCTGGACAGGCCAGTTGCTTAAAACGTTCCAGACTCAGTTCCTCGGCCACCTGTTAAGGAGAAGAAGCTATCCGAAGCCGAACAGTACCTAAACATACTGAGTTCAGCCGGTAACATTTGCAAAATTGACCTGTCAAAACTGAGCCTGAACCAACTTAAAAACGAGGAACAGGTCATTTTCGCCCAGTTTTAGTCAAAATACTACAACGCCGAACGGCTCAATTCGGATAAAGAAACACTTTAAACCCTCTACAAAGACGCAAAACTTCAGGCGAACTCAATTATTTAACTAAAATCTCAGGCAGAAAAGATGAAAACGGAACTATTACAGCTTGTTCAAAAACTTGGAAGTGAAACGGAGGAAACGGATTTTATTAAAGAACAACTGTAAAAAGTGAACTCGGAATATTAACTGAAGGTGCGCGCACTAAAAGAAACGCAAGTTCAACTTAAATCGGTTGAAGCGGATCTTAACGTTAACAAGGACAAAATGAAGAAGGACTTCATCAGGTGGTACTAATACGCAGTACAGTACTTACAGAACTAACAACCAGCCAAAATCGAAACACACAAAAAAGGAGCTGGAAGCATAGACTAAGAAATAGACGACGAAATACAGGCGTTCTACAACCTGAAGAAGAAAGCAGGCATGTGAAAATTTGGTATATTTGTACCTATTTGTAATAAATTATTTATATTAACTCTAAATTATTTCAAAAGTACCAAACTAATAGAATTAGCTAATCATGAAGAGCAAGGTCATCCAAAGCGACTTCAACAGAATTACTTCAAATAGGCAGCATGTGGAGTTGTTGGGGAAGAAAGAGTTCCTGATGCAGCTAAGCATCCTCCAAACCGCAGAGTACCTCACGAGACGCAAGCCAAGTCTTGATAAAGCAGATAGCTGCGCCGTATAGATGGGACTCAAAGCAGTATCCACTTTCTTCAAAGACAGCTAGCTAGCGCGCCTCCATAACATATACGCCGCCGAGCTGGAAAGAAGGGCCTACGAAGACTACGAAGAAAAAATATGCAAGTTTAGCTTCGAAGACATTTTGTGATTACTGTATATAATTGTTAATTATTATACAAAACTTTTACAAATAATAATTCAAAATTTAAAGACGTTTAAAACTTAATTAAAATGTTGTATATCGTTCGCTTTTGCAAATTGTGTAACTATTTCTTCAAAATTGATTAAAGTAACTAAATGAAAAACAATCACTGAACTTTCATCTCAGACTGTCCAATAACTGGAACAGTTTTCTTTAAATTTTATTAATATATTTCAATCTCGCGTTGTTGCCCCGCCCGAATTCCATCAAGCGTTTATTAAAACTATTCTTGTTCAGCCTTTGAAATGCAACAAAAAGAGAACACAGCTGGCGGCGCGTACTCCTACTGAGAACGACGGAATGAGCTTCCAGGGTGAATATGCGCTATGTTGAATGCAGAATGGCCAAAGGGTGAGCTACCATGCCCAAAATTTGAGTGAGAAGCGCACCCAGGACTATGAGAAGAGTGAAAACCAGAATGCGAATGAGAGCTCGAGTGGAAAGATGAATGACTGTGATGTGGCATTATGGAGTGGAATAATAATTATAAATTTTCGCAAACTTGCCGATTTCATAAGCAGTATCATAAATAATCTGGCAATTTTGAAGTTGTATATGAGAATATCATTTCATCTTTATTAATTTCTTAAATGTATTTCAAAGATTACATCGAGATATAAGTAACGCTAGATTATACCTTTTTACACATTTCTAACAGAATTAAAGTTCATAATTCCAAATCAAGTGTTGAAAAGTACAAATTAAGTATATTTACTATATTAACTATATTTACATTATAATACTACATATAAGAAGACAGATATTAATTAGTATTTTTTAAATTGTTTATATAAGAATGATTATTATTTTAGATTATTATTTAAGTTATTGATTAGTACACGCTGTTTATTTGAGATATCCAACAATCAAATTTTACTTGTTTTATCTTAAATTATCTGCCGAAATCTAAGTCAATTCGATTCAAAGATATTTTTATCTGGCGAGTGTAATGCGATAATTTAGCAGTTGTGATTTATAATTCCAATCATTCCAATCATTCATTTGGTTGATAAATGTACAAATCAAAAGTTCCACTAAAGTATACAGAGCCAACCGTTGTGTGTGAGATAGTATCGTGTTATAACATCTCAATTGTCTCCGAATCAAGTGTTCATTGTATAATTGTTTGATCCAAATTCAGTATCATTCTTTTAGTTATTTCAGGTAAGAACAATACTTATTTGCAGTTTATTTACAGCTTATAGTTTAAATCACCGTCATACAATAGTACAATATTAATAGACTAATGTGCTGATATACTACTATTTACACATAAATCTAAAATATCTTACGTTCCCAAATACAACATCAGCAATCTACATCTATTGAAATATCAAATGAGTTTCTGTTTTCTGCAGCAGATTAATTTAGCTGCATGCAGATACTCCGCTCCATAACGACGATGCTGTGGACCGAATCCGAAGTTCAGAAGCTGCGTGAAGCTACGTCCTCCCTCACTGCCCAAAAAGGATAGATTAACTGGAAAGTGGTCTCCCAGCACATTTCCACCAGGTCACCTGTCTAGTGCAAGTCCTACTACGCGAACGTGCTGAAGAAGACGCTAGACGTGGAGATCAACCGCCACCACATGTGGACGCGAAAGGAAGTGGTCACGCTCTGGACCTACTATTGCGTCTACGGAAACGACTACTGCACCATCCAGAAGCTGATGGCGAATTTCACTGTGAAACAGATTTCGAGCCAGGTGGTGCAGATCATCACGAAGAGCAAGGTCATCCAAAGCGACTTCAACAGAATTACTTCAAATAGGCAGCATGTGGAGTTGTTGGGGAAGAAAGAGTTCCTGATGCAGCTAAGCATCCTCCAAACCGCAGAGTACCTCACGAGACGCAAGCCAAGTCTTGATAAAGCAGATAGCTGCGCCGTATAGATGGGACTCAAAGCAGTATCCACTTTCTTCAAAGACAGCTAGCTAGCGCGCCTCCATAACATATACGCCGCCGAGCTGGAAAGAAGGGCCTACGAAGACTACGAAGAAAAAATATGCAAGTTTAGCTTCGAAGACATTTTGTGATTACTGTATATAATTGTTAATTATTATACAAAACTTTTACAAATAATAATTCAAAATTTAAAGACGTTTAAAACTTAATTAAAATGTTGTATATCGTTCGCTTTTGCAAATTTACATAAACCGTTGTTCAATTTATTCATCTTCATTCTTTTTTATGTTAGCATATTGAAACTGATCATTGTCTCAGTAACTTACTAAGATATCTAGAATTTAAACCTAAAATTATTACTTACAAAAACATTCCCCTTATAAACAGATCATTCTAAAAATAATGTAACCCCCTTACAAACAAAACAATAACAAACTGCGTCCAATATACTCCCTCACTCAGTTTTATCGTCCCGTTCGAGCGGTGTGACCATAATGTGCCTCAGAACCGCCCCCAAAACCGCCGCGATCGCCAAAACGGTGCAGAAAACGACTAAAATTCTCGCCCCGTCGTTTTCTGGGGTCGGATTCGGAAAATATTCCACTTTAAAACGAACATTTTGTATTTAATTCGAGTTTGAGGTGATTTTAACGTGAATTGCGTTCTGGTTGTTAAAATCGGCCCTGAAATCGATCACTTCAGAAGAGTTAATTAAGTGGTCGCAAGTGGTATATAATGAGGAGAAGCACAGAGAGGTGTTAAATACATTTTCAGTAGTTACACGCACATTGTCTAATCGCAAAGCGTTGTGAACCGCGTAGTGCATGATAGCGCCAGGAAGAACGTCCACGCTGAAAAACTCGGCTGCGGGAACCATTGACAAACTCAATACGTTAACAAGAAATTACGTTTGGAGTGGATAAATTATCATTTAAGTGAGGAAAAATGTTAATATACTATATTTTCATTCAGAAGATTCATACGAAAAATCACATGACTCAACAGCAACAATAACATCCAACAATACATCCAAACGCAATAAATATATACTGGTTATTTTACTATAGTTAAGTAAAAATAATATATAATCTGATGATTCTTGTGGTTGATAATTTTCCAGTTGATTAAAATGGCTTCATCTTTGTTTCCAATCTAAGTGATTCCGCTTCCTCATTTAGATTAAATAGTTTTTTACTAATAACATAAATGACTGGATAAAATTAATTAGTATTTTACTATAGTTTTAAAAGATATTACTTTGTCAATCAAACATCAATGTCATCAAACATCGAAAAAGAAGTTATTAGGAAATATATGGGAACATTCCATCTTCTTCTCAAATATCCACTTATCCATACTTTGAACTGAACACTATCACAAACTAATCTCAATATTATTCTTCATCTACATAAGACTTATGTAGATGAGGAATCATCTATACTTGTATAACGTAAACGTGTTTCACTTTTAGGCGAACGGATCTAGAACGCGTTCATTTTGAAAAATATTTTGTTGTGGCTTTAACCAATGTTGCAAAAATGATGTCAAACATACCTCTTGTAAAAGTGGTACGGTTTGATGCACGTCAAATGATAATTATATAAAATACTATATGATAATTAAATATTACCACTCCAAGGTATTCTTCACTTATTATAAATTTAAATTATAATTATACAGTATATACTGTAAATGAATATATATCTATTCTATTCTTATATAGATATATAGAGATATATAGAGATATATAGAGTAACTAATAAAATTATAAGAACAATTTGATCAAGCTGATAAAAATTAAGAAGGTCCATAAAAAATAATGAATATATATTCAAAGTGAGAACAAAAGTTATTATTTAAATAATTTCTTAATATTTAGCATTTAATATTATAAAGGAACCCACTTCATCCAAATGAAAGTATAAGGTAATGTGTAAATACCTCACAGTAAATACCAGCTAAAACCTTCATTTAGAACCATATATTCCCAACATGGGGGTAATATAGTGTTATATTAAAGATGAGTTATATTAAAGATGATTCCGAATCATCTTATGTCCTAAGATGAAAAATATCAAATTCATCGAATCAACAAAGTTGAAATATGACAAATATATTATCATTCGAGCCTAAATTAGTTGAAAACACTGAAATAGTATTTTAACTAAATATACATCTAGTATTGTACTATTAAGAAATTAATTAAAAGCTATATAAAGTTAAATATAAGTTTCATACATATAAAGTACAATAAAAAGGTGAAAAAGTTCAGATACAGAATCAAAAGTACAGTTATGGGAGGTGGAATTGCTTTTTCTTGTTTACTATGTGAGTAATTATATATTAAAATATTTTGCCACTTCTAATGCGGATGACAAATTCCAATAAATAATCTCAAGTTGGAGATTATTCATGAACTACTCATTAACACAAGAGGGCCAAAAATATGATTTCGATCGTATTAGACCATAATCGACTATTCAAAGTCGGTATTTAATATTCCAAAAAGGAAAAATAGAAATTACCACATGCAATAAAAGGACGGCAATGACAAAATAAACGCGGTAGAAGATGTTTAGGGAAGGTCAACTAATTCACTTAACAAACTTAGGCAGTTCTGAAGCGTTTGTATTCTCTTCATTTCTGGGTCCAACGGATGAATTCATAAAATATTGTACCAATCTGAACTAGTTATATCACTTGTTTAAGATGTCCCTGTAATTTCTAAGTTTTAGTCAACAAAACTAATTTATGAAAGATTTTATCTCGAAAATATATGGTAGTTAAGCCTGATTGGAGAAAAGAATAAGAGGATCCAATGATTGGTATACGGACGCAATATGTAATTTATAACTAGTAGCGCAAACACTGGACCTGCAGAGGACCTCGGTGTTCATCTTCAACTGGGTCAATCTGAACGATTTTAGGTATTTCTTAATCACGAAAAACAATGGAGGACTTTTTCTTTCAATCTCAACCAGGAGCTCAAGATGAAGTATTGGTACTTCGCTTAATTAGAATTATAATTCAGGTAGTTACAGTCGCTTTCATTCTCAATATTCAAATAATGAATGCATTTTTGTTTCTTGAAGAATGGAATCAAGTGGGTTAGTCGGGCCCAGCATTAAATAATATATTGATGCTACTCTAAAACAACAGTTATTTTACTTATGATCTTCCACTTCCATTTCATAATGAAAAATCAATTTTCTTGATTGTTAAATTATACAACGTTAGGTAAAGTTGAAACTTATTATTGAAGTATATACAGAGTTATATACGTTAATTATTGTAGCACAGCTATCCAAGGCTCAACCAGGCCTTGATGTGATTGAAGCACTTTACAAATCAATAGTAAATAGAGTTAATGAGTGTATTGATGAGGAGGGAGAACACACTCATTATTGAGCCGGGCAGTGATATAAGTAAGATTCAAATAATAAACTTCATTCTTCTTCCTAATTCAAAAAAGCATTTCGAGGGCCCACCACTGTAGATTATTTACTAAAATGAATCATTTATAATAATTTATAACATTTGTACCTCATATATTTATTTGCTAAGAGAACATCAAAATTTCTAAAATGATTGATTGTTATTTGTAATTTACAAAATGGAATGTACTTTAAATTATTTAAACGAAAATTATTTAAATACTAATGAATAAGAAATGTACAAATAATAAAAATACGAATCTAACAAAAATACAAAAAATATACAAATGATGATCGGTGCTTTTATTATCTATATAAATATGTGAAATACATTTACCTCCTCTAATGAAGCGAATAGCATGGACCTAATCAGAAATATAATAGTTAGTTCAACTAACCTAATATAATAGAGTCGAAAATAAGTAGATAAAATGGAATTTAGTTGCAGAGTAGATTCCAACTCGTTCCGCTTCTTAATGTAAGTCATATTACGCAAATGTACTGAAGAAAAATATGGACGTTGAAATTAGACAAAATCATATGTGGAACCGAGTAGAAATACTTGCATTATGGGTGTTTTGTGTTATTCATAACAAGGATTTCAATTTAATTTAATAGAACTTCATGTCTAAATTCACTGTAAAGCAAATATCAAGTCAGTATGTTTAGATAGCTAAGAAATAGCAATAAATGTACTCATTATTCAAGAAAATATTGAGTGATCCTAGTCAAGTGTAAACGATTTCTGAAGCTGACTTTAAAATGTAATGGTGGATTTTGAGAATGGTGATCAGGAGAATGTAAATGATTAATGTGAGGATTTTGCAGCGTGTCAATGATGAGATTCCAGAAACAAAGTATTCACTAGATTTAGCAGAACTACCAGCTATGAACGCATTTTTCCTTGATATTGATCCGCATGATTTGATCGGTACTTACTAAGCTGAAGAAATCCGAAGGGGTCTTGACAAAGAGCCTTTTTACATCCCATAAGATAAAGATAATTTTATGAAATGAAATGAATATGGTTCAATTATTATTTATTATTTTGTGTACAATTACATATATAATGCCATCTAAATCACAATTAACTTGTAATTTGGTCATTTTGGACATTAAAGATCCAGATTCTAATAATAAGTAATATTAAAAAGATAAATAATAATTAAAGATAAGCGCTGTTCCGGTGAAATTGGCCAGTGTTTGGTGTGATATACTATCATATATTATCTATATAAATTAATAAATTCGTATTATATTAGCTAAATATTAATAATTATATTATATTATTAAGCCGGCCAATTTCACCGAACCAGCCAAATTCTAAATTAAATCTAAAGCAAACCATCGTCTCCGATCTGATCGGGTTCTTACCATTTCAATCGTTAATTTCCGTTGAACAGCGATTAAAAGGTTAATTATTTACTACATTACTTTGAATTGACACACCCACTTATTACTCACACAAATCCTCTATTCTCTATTTCGATATATATTTACGAAAAATGTTATTCAGCTTTTTGTTTTGCTAATTGTACATTAGTCTACTGTATTTTTTCAAGGTTATTCTCTAAGTGGTAATTAGCTTGTTGCCAATTGATCAGTTCAGATTCCTACTTTTGTAGAAGTTGTTTTTAAATTTATAGTTATTTCTTCAGTTAATTTAGAACATTTTCTTATGTAGTTTCGTTTTGTGATGTTGGAGACATTTTAAATTCTTTGATGATTTTCTGAACTTCATTTTCAGCAGTAACTACAGCTTATAAATATTAATTTTCACTATCATATATTTACTTTGTATTATTTAGCTGTTGAATAGTTGCTTCTTAATGCTGTATTAGCTTATTATTTATTTTTAGTTATTGTTGATTTAATCTATGAGTTAGTGTAGCCTATTTCGCCTATTTATTGTTATTTCTTTCTTGCTTTTCGTTTGGTTTCATATTAGGTTTTATTGTTGATTCATTTGATATATTTAATGATTTTGTTTTAGCTTATGGAATCACAAATGACATTTTATGGAAGGTGTGGAGTAAAAATTACTGTTATTAATTCGATTAAATAGAAATATTGGAAAATGCGAAAGTACTTTTAACTTTTGTTGACAACGAATTAATAAAGGTGTCTGTAAGTGAACTGTAAAAGGGGGCTGTATGTGAATTTAACATTGTAAATCCCTTTTGTATTTACTAGATTTATTAGAGCTTTTGAGCTTTGTATGACCATTAAAATATATTATATTTTACTTACTCTATTGGTAATTTATGCTAAATACATAAATAAACTTGAAATTTGATTAAATTTTCAGAAAATTTTTAGAAAAGGTGTCTGCAACTGAAATAAAAAACCAAATCTGACACATAAAATATACCAAACTGAGTCCGATTTGCTCTCACTTATAGACACCCTGACTATTTTTGAAAACTGCTCGGGTGTCTGTATTCGAACAAGAGTAGGTCTCAATTCGAGGTTATGTAGTATAATTTTGAAGCTTTATGTATACTATAGACTTATAAACAACTAAAAATTAAATAACCACTCCAACTTCTAACTCCACTAATTTTGGTTAAAACAATGCAATGTACTTCCATTCAATATTTGCATTGTTATCAATCGTAGAATAACAATTAAATTTATAATCGTTTTGATCATCGACTATAGAATATTTTGAACTACTCTACTGTGATAAATATAGCGGTAAAAAATCTATAAATGGTAAAAATCTATAAAATATTAGATTAAAATTATCCACTCAACGTTTTGTTAGAGAGATATTATTCTAAAATAATATAATTCACTCTTTAATTAATTCATTTGTGAAAACTGGCTTAATATTTGGGAACGTAAAACGGTTAATTCTAAAGCCCGCGCCTTCTTTCTTCTTCTTTGTAAATCGGAATCAAATCGTTTATTTCAATTTCCAAGAAGAACATGTTCATTGACTTTACCTCGAAAATGTCAACTGGAAAATTACTTACTGGTACATTATCTTGTTTATTATTTATTTTTACGTCTATTAGCTTCTTACGGCGAGCAGCAGCCTGGAGAATCCACCACTGCATTTAAAAATCCTTTTAGCTTAGCTTTTGTATGTACAAGGGATTAACGAGGATCTGCTTGAATATCTAATACATCTCTTATTATTTATTCTAAATTTGAATAAACTGGCTCGAGATTTATTTTACTGACATGTTCGGAATGTAATTCTACTAAATGAACGCATAATCCTTGTCAAAGTTAACAACAATGCCCAGAGCGCAATGATCTCAACCCTGTTCCACCTGTGATTCTAACGAATTTACACATCCAAAGTCTTTTTCAACACGTTGGCGTAATACGACTTGCACTACGACGCCGTCCTGGACGGTATCTGCGCGGCCACCACGTCCCAGTATATCTTCTTGTCGAACTTGCGGCTGTGTTCGGTCAGCTAGGTCAGGCGCTCTATTTCTGGTGTAGTCCAAGACACTTTCCTCATATTGGGGAGTGTGAATAAAATAATTCATCTATATGCACATATTGAAATACTATTTAATAAAATATTTATTCTTCTATATACTGATTATAGTAATTATTAAAAGTACAATTATAACTTGTGCTGGACATGAAAACTTATGTATTGTCGCTATTTTTACTAAGTATATCTAACCCGATCTTTTACAATCTTTGTGAAATATAATGTACATTTTTAATACACAACAGATACAGTGAAGTAAACTATCAAATTATCAAACGTATGTATACTGAAAAGTTATTTACATTTAAATTTGTTGTATAAATTAATTCCAAGGTAGTTATGTTTTATTATGTTAGTTTATTTAGGTGGGGTATTCAAAAAGATGCATTTTTTAAATAAATCAGTGTTTTCACTTTTAATTATCTTCTGTATCCTAATTGTAGAAGGTTCTAATCAAATCCTCTTGTGATTAATCTTTTGTAGTTTCGGTTTATTTCAGTTCTATCTCTTGTTTATTCTTCTCGTTTTTCATCCACTTCCTCTTTGATTTGTTGTTCTTTTTAAATTTCATTTTAATTATATTCTGTTACAACTTCTTTTTATTCTGGAACTGTTTCATCAGGTGAAATTTCAGTCTTTTGCTCATTTTCTTTTGTTTGAGTTTCTTTTTTCAAATCCGGTTCAAATTTAATATTCTCTTCTACTATTTGTTCTTATTTTGATTCAGCTTTCTGTAAAGAATCAATATTATTATTCAATTTTTGTTCATTTACTTTTTATGGAGTTTATTCGATTTTTACTTCAATTTTCTGTTGTTCGGATTAAATCGGTTCTTCAGGAATTTCGAATGAAACAACAGTTGGGAAGCCCCGCTTCTCAAGGCTTCCATTGAGCCTGTCAAGGAATACCTTTTCGTTGTTGTCGAAGCTCTTCGTATACTCAGCTTGAGTGCGGGCCATTTCCTTCTTCGCATTTTGGAATCTCATGTTGTGCATTGAGAGGGTGATCACATTCAGTAATTGTGGGAGGCTGAAGTTGTCCTTGAGCATTCCGGGCACCATTTGCGCTTTATTCGTCTTCTTAATACGTTGAAGTAGTTCAAGAGCTTTATTGTTCGCTTGAATGAACTCCTGCTTGGTTGCAATATCGCACTTGTTCACGAAGATGAACACCAGTTAATCCTCGGTTAATTGTTGAACATATTTGTTCAGGAAATTAACAGATTCCGGTTTACAAGCGTTAACAATGAAAATAACGCTGTGGGATTTTACGAATTAATTAGAGTCGTGAATCTGAAGGCCTAGAATTTAATCGGTTTTCGTTTTTATGAATGTTTGCAAAACTGAGGATACTGGAGATGGAGGGAGCTCGGTGAAGGGACACTGGCCGAGATCCAGAGCACAAGTGGTTTTTCCGGATTGCTTTTCACCATAAACAGCAATTGAAAGCCACTATGAAATAGAAACAGATTTAATACTTTAAGTATAAGAAGCTGCTTATTTTTACTGTTATGGAGTTAAGGGATGCACGTTGAAAATAGTTGACATATCATGAAGCGAAAATCTTAAAATATTATGGTATTACATAGTGTTACGTGCTTTAAAATATATTTCACTTCACATGTTATAAAATAGAAATTTAGAAATAAACAACTGTCACAAACTATCATAATTTACAAGTGTTTCTGAAGATATGTTTCTTCTTATCGCTTCTTGAGAATAAACGCCAATAAGCTAATGAGGATCAACGTCCAAAAAGAATGCATTCTTCGATTTTTGTTCAAAGTCATTGTTAAACAATAAAATATCCAATGTTTACTGTTACGAAGTATAATTTGCTGCTCGAGCTGTCGAATGTCTAATGGCTGCTAAAAGAATTTGCCACTGCTACCGAAAATCTTATTCCGAAAGATTCTGGATGTAATCAGGCTTTCTAAGGAGTTTCTTGAAAGTACAGTAGATGGTTTACTGCTTCTACTGAATCTGGCTAAACTAGCTTGAAATTTGCTTAACCGATAAATTTGGAATGTAGTTCTTCTGGATGAAGGCGTAGTCTTTGTCAAAGTTGGCGCACAATGCCCAAAGTGCAATAATCTCTGCTCGGTTCCATTTGTGGTTCTAACGAATTTATACATCCAAAGTCTTTTTCAACACATTGGCGTAATACGACTTGCACTACGACGCCGTCCTGGACGGTATCTGCGCGGCCACCACGTCCCAGTCGATCTTCTTGTCGAACTTGCGGCTGTGCTCGGTCAGTTGTGTCAAGCGCTCTATTTCTGGCGTAGTCCAAGACACTTTCCTCATATAAATGAAGTGAATTCTATTTTGGGACAGTTGTATGTAAATTGATTACTATGAACATCTTAAAATATAATAATCTATTTTTCAATACTTTTTACGCATATTACTATAATTCAATTAAATACAGTGATAACAATCTATTTCTTCTACAAATTTTAAATTTCAATAAACTTTTTCAATCTGCACTATGTATATACGTTCGCATTCAATTATGATATTATATACTGGACACACTGACACAACAATTAGCACTTTAGATTAGTTAAATAATTGTATAATTGTAAATGAAGCATAGATATACTATGTAAAATACTATCATATACTATGTAAAATTGTAAATAATGACATATACGATAACTTTATGCGAACGTTCAATTTTGAATAACATGAATTTGAATACTTTTCATCTTATTTTTCAGTATAATAAAGTTATTAATTCTAGAGTATCACAATATATTTTCAATGATTACAGGAAATGTATGGAAATGTTATTTTATTTATTGATTATATTTAGAATGAAAGGAAAGAAATAGATGGTACCTGATATCTAACTTTATAGCCAATGGCATGTCATCAACGGGCTTCCAAGATTGGAAAGCGGCAACTCTATTCCATAGAAACGCAGATGGTACGACCCATATATCTCGACTTGCATGAAGCAGCCGCGTTACGCCCCTGAATGTTTGTACCAGAGTCGTTGCTTATTTTGGCTGCGGAGGTACGCCTTAGTACATAGGTGTATCTAAAACGAATGATTTTTCGCGTGAACTAACAGTTTCCTGTACAGAAGAATAAACTAGTGAAAATGAAAGTGTACTTAACTTAGTTAAGTTGGATATGAAATAAATACTTTTTTAAATATTTGTTATTTTATACATTGTAAGCAAAGTTTAGGATACATAATAAATTATACTTAAAGTTTAAAATGAGCTCATACATTTCACTTTACAAGCTAATACAGCAGTTACAGTTACATTATTAATGGTGACAAACTATCATAATTTACAAGTGTTTCTGAAGATATGTTTCTTCTTATCGCTTCTTGAGAATAAACGCCAATAAGCTAATGAGGATCAACGTCCAAAAAGAATGCATTCTTCGATTTTTGTTCAAAGTCATTGTTAAACAATAAAATATCCAATGTTTACTGTTACGAAGTATAATTTGCTGCTCGAGCTGTCGAATGTCTAATGGCTGCTAAAAGAATTTGCCACTGCTACCGAAAATCTTATTCCGAAAGATTCTGGATGTAATCAGGCTTTCTAAGGAGTTTCTTGAAAGTACAGTAGATGGTTTACTGCTTCTACTGAATCTGGCTAAACTAGCTTGAAATTTGCTTAACCGATAAATTTGGAATGTAGTTCTTCTGGATGAAGGCGTAGTCTTTGTCAAAGTTGGCGCACAATGCCCAAAGTGCAATAATCTCTGCTCGGTTCCATTTGTGGTTCTAACGAATTTATACATCCAAAGTCTTTTTCAACACATTGGCGTAATACGACTTGCACTACGACGCCGTCCTGGACGGTATCTGCGCGGCCACCACGTCCCAGTCGATCTTCTTGTCGAACTTGCGGCTGTGCTCGGTCAGTTGTGTCAAGCGCTCTATTTCTGGCGTAGTCCAAGACACTTTCCTCATATAAATGAAGTGAATTCTATTTTGGGACAGTTGTATGTAAATTGATTACTATGAACATCTTAAAATATAATAATCTATTTTTCAATACTTTTTACGCATATTACTATAATTCAATTAAATACAGTGATAACAATCTATTTCTTCTACAAATTTTAAATTTCAATAAACTTTTTCAATCTGCACTATGTATATACGTTCGCATTCAATTATGATATTATATACTGGACACACTGACACAACAATTAGCACTTTAGATTAGTTAAATAATTGTATAATTGTAAATGAAGCATAGATATACTATGTAAAATACTATCATATACTATGTAAAATTGTAAATAATGACATATACGATAACTTTATGCGAACGTTCAATTTTGAATAACATGAATTTGAATACTTTTCATCTTATTTTTCAGTATAATAAAGTTATTAATTCTAGAGTATCACAATATATTTTCAATGATTACAGGAAATGTATGGAAATGTTATTTTATTTATTGATTATATTTAGAATGAAAGGAAAGAAATAGATGGTACCTGATATCTAACTTTATAGCCAATGGCATGTCATCAACGGGCTTCCAAGATTGGAAAGCGGCAACTCTATTCCATAGAAACGCAGATGGTACGACCCATATATCTCGACTTGCATGAAGCAGCCGCGTTACGCCCCTGAATGTTTGTACCCGAGTCGTTGCTTATTTTGGCTGCGGAGGTACGCCTTAGTACATAGGTGTATCTAAAACGAATGATTTTTCGCGTGAACTAACAGTTTCCTGTACAGAAGAATAAACTAGTGAAAATGAAAGTGTACTTAACTTAGTTAAGTTGGATATGAAATAAATACTTTTTTAAATATTTGTTATTTTATACATTGTAAGCAAAGTTTAGGATACATAATAAATTATACTTAAAGTTTAAAATGAGCTCATACATTTCACTTTACAAGCTAATACAGCAGTTACAGTTACATTATTAATGGTGACAAACTATCATAATTTACAAGTGTTTCTGAAGATATGTTTCTTCTTATCGCTTCTTGAGAATAAACGCCAATAAGCTAATGAGGATCAACGTCCAAAAAGAATGCATTCTTCGATTTTTGTTCAAAGTCATTGTTAAACAATAAAATATCCAATGTTTACTGTTACGAAGTATAATTTGCTGCTCGAGCTGTCGAATGTCTAATGGCTGCTAAAAGAATTTGCCACTGCTACCGAAAATCTTATTCCGAAAGATTCTGGATGTAATCAGGCTTTCTAAGGAGTTTCTTGAAAGTACAGTAGATGGTTTACTGCTTCTACTGAATCTGGCTAAACTAGCTTGAAATTTGCTTAACCGATAAATTTGGAATGTAGTTCTTCTGGATGAAGGCGTAGTCTTTGTCAAAGTTGGCGCACAATGCCCAAAGTGCAATAATCTCTGCTCGGTTCCATTTGTGGTTCTAACGAATTTATACATCCAAAGTCTTTTTCAACACATTGGCGTAATACGACTTGCACTACGACGCCGTCCTGGACGGTATCTGCGCGGCCACCACGTCCCAGTCGATCTTCTTGTCGAACTTGCGGCTGTGCTCGGTCAGTTGTGTCAAGCGCTCTATTTCTGGCGTAGTCCAAGACACTTTCCTCATATAAATGAAGTGAATTCTATTTTGGGACAGTTGTATGTAAATTGATTACTATGAACATCTTAAAATATAATAATCTATTTTTCAATACTTTTTACGCATATTACTATAATTCAATTAAATACAGTGATAACAATCTATTTCTTCTACAAATTTTAAATTTCAATAAACTTTTTCAATCTGCACTATGTATATACGTTCGCATTCAATTATGATATTATATACTGGACACACTGACACAACAATTAGCACTTTAGATTAGTTAAATAATTGTATAATTGTAAATGAAGCATAGATATACTATGTAAAATACTATCATATACTATGTAAAATTGTAAATAATGACATATACGATAACTTTATGCGAACGTTCAATTTTGAATAACATGAATTTGAATACTTTTCATCTTATTTTTCAGTATAATAAAGTTATTAATTCTAGAGTATCACAATATATTTTCAATGATTACAGGAAATGTATGGAAATGTTATTTTATTTATTGATTATATTTAGAATGAAAGGAAAGAAATAGATGGTACCTGATATCTAACTTTATAGCCAATGGCATGTCATCAACGGGCTTCCAAGATTGGAAAGCGGCAACTCTATTCCATAGAAACGCAGATGGTACGACCCATATATCTCGACTTGCATGAAGCAGCCGCGTTACGCCCCTGAATGTTTGTACCAGAGTCGTTGCTTATTTTGGCTGCGGAGGTACGCCTTAGTACATAGGTGTATCTAAAACGAATGATTTTTCGCGTGAACTAACAGTTTCCTGTACAGAAGAATAAACTAGTGAAAATGAAAGTGTACTTAACTTAGTTAAGTTGGATATGAAATAAATACTTTTTTAAATATTTGTTATTTTATACATTGTAAGCAAAGTTTAGGATACATAATAAATTATACTTAAAGTTTAAAATGAGCTCATACATTTCACTTTACAAGCTAATACAGCAGTTACAGTTACATTATTAATGGTGACAAACTATCATAATTTACAAGTGTTTCTGAAGATATGTTTCTTCTTATCGCTTCTTGAGAATAAACGCCAATAAGCTAATGAGGATCAACGTCCAAAAAGAATGCATTCTTCGATTTTTGTTCAAAGTCATTGTTAAACAATAAAATATCCAATGTTTACTGTTACGAAGTATAATTTGCTGCTCGAGCTGTCGAATGTCTAATGGCTGCTAAAAGAATTTGCCACTGCTACCGAAAATCTTATTCCGAAAGATTCTGGATGTAATCAGGCTTTCTAAGGAGTTTCTTGAAAGTACAGTAGATGGTTTACTGCTTCTACTGAATCTGGCTAAACTAGCTTGAAATTTGCTTAACCGATAAATTTGGAATGTAGTTCTTCTGGATGAAGGCGTAGTCTTTGTCAAAGTTGGCGCACAATGCCCAAAGTGCAATAATCTCTGCTCGGTTCCATTTGTGGTTCTAACGAATTTATACATCCAAAGTCTTTTTCAACACATTGGCGTAATACGACTTGCACTACGACGCCGTCCTGGACGGTATCTGCGCGGCCACCACGTCCCAGTATATCTTCTTGTCGAACTTGCGGCTGTGCTCGGTCAGTTGTGTCAAGCGCTCTATTTCTGGCGTATCGAATATAAGTTGAATACTTTGAAAATAACGTATATAGTAAAGTAAAAGTTAATATTGTAATTAATATTTACCTGTATATAAAGTTTCACAACACTTTGACATATTATATTATTTGGTACAGTGATAGTTACAAATGAATACTTCTTTTTTAAACACTAAAACTCACTGGAACAGCGGTTGAACCTGAATTTGTGGGGCTATGTTACTAATTGTGGGTCTTTCTTATTTTTGAATACTTTCTTTCTTAACAATTGGGACATTTCGGTTTATAGCACTTTAATTTCTGTTATTTTCTGTTTTGTTGTTTATTTTTGTGTTTTAATTGTCAATCGTGTTTTATTCCACTTCTGATTTATCTTTCTTTGATTCTTCATTTGAAACACTTATTTCGGGTATTTGTTTCTCGCTTGGTTCTTAATTTGAACTTTCTTTTTTGATGTTCATTGTTGCGTCATTATTATCTTTTTAAAATTATTGTTATTATTACACAATTTCTTATTTATCTATTTAGTAGTTTAAATAATCAATCTAATCATCATTTGAAATGTTTTATTCAAGTCTTTATTCTGCTCGTATTTCTTCTATTTTAATTATTTCTTATTTCAGGATTTCAAGTTTGACTTCTTTAACATTATTTTACACATTATTTTTAGATTTCAACAAGTTATCCATAAATATCTTCTCGTTGTTCTGCACTTTTAATTCGATTAGTTTTTTGAAGTGGGAGTTCGTGGCCGTTTAAATCTCGTTCTCGTTAACAAGTTGTATTTGCGGAATGCACTTTTATTAGAGGCTCTCGTTCAAACAGTTGAAGAACAAACGATTGTTATTAAAAAGATTACATTTGAACTCCCTTTCACAACGAATTACATTCACTCTCGCGTTCTCAAAACGCATTTTGTTTATTGACAAAGTGATTACATTTTAGAGCATCGGAAAACTGCTGTTGTTTTACAGTTTACAGAGGAGGATTTAAGGTCTGGGAGATATTAAGGACTGTAAATTTAAGGTTGAGGCATATGATTGAGAGAATTACTCGGGGGTGGCGAGATCGCACTTATTTAAGAGAATAAAAACTAACTAAGACTCGTGCAAGTACTAAATGAATTATTTGAGATATTCAGTTGAATCAGGTTATTGGGCATTGACAATGAAAAGTACAGTGTTGGTCAAAACAAAATCAGTAGCGTCGTGAATCGTAAAACTAATCGCTTGCTGATTCGGAGTTATAATCACTGATTATAATACCGAAGACGAAGGAGAGGGAGGAAGCTCCGTAAAAGGACACTGTCCCAAGTCCAAAGCACAAGTGGTCTTTCCGGATTGCTTAGCGCCGAAAATCGCTATGGAAAGCTGCTAAGCGGAAACTTTTGTGCTTTTTATAAATACTGAGTAAGCATTGGCTTGTTTCTGCTGCTGAGGTGATAAATTGTGAACATTAAAGAGTGTTGACATTTAATGGTGTGAAAATATATTGCATTCGCTATAATACAATTTTAAATTTATATTTTCGTGATTTCAATTAGAAAAGATAAGTGTAATCAAAATGTTATGTAAATGAAATTTACAGAAATATCAGAAATATCTTATAAGTAAATTTTTAAATGTAAATTGAATCATTTAAAATCAGTTTCTTCATTTTTGTTATTATTAGGCTAAGGTGCGTTTTTGCGTCTTTTTAACGCAAAAAGACGCAAAAAGACCCACTACCCCTGCGTCTTTTGGGCAATAGTACGAAGGATATAACTTTTTTGCGTTATTGGTTGCGTCTTTTTTGACCAGGTACTGCGTTAGCTTACTTAGCACTTTCTCTTGAACTACTTTAACTTGTTTGAGACGTGAATTGAAGAAGGTGTAAAATGCTTGTTTAACTCATTTTAGCATTTCTGACATTATTATACTTTTCATTATGATCTAATCTAGCTTGTGATATTGACTTTGCTTGTAAACTGTATTATCTACATTATTTCACATACTTACACTACAAAACTACCAGATAAGTTAAGATATCAAAAAATACGTCTTTAAAGACGCAAAGGGGGAAGATAATACAATTAAGGAAAATAATACGACAAAAAAGACGCAAAAACGCACCTTATTATTAGCTAATTGTAGTAGTGTTGAAATTTTCAATTTCGTGTAATTTTGGCCTGTTGGGTGTTATTTTCGTTAATTTAATATATAAAAATAAATTTCTACTAACCTTAACCACTCCAATGCAATCAATCATCAGAAAAAATAGTTGTAACGGAAGTAACTTGACTAATGCGACTGTTGACAGATAAAAAGTTGAGACAGTTTTTATTCGTGTACCTCTTCATTCTTAATTTTATCAGTCATAAGTGTGTATAAATAATAGTTATTTGAAATTAACAAAACACTTTTTTGTTGATGGAGATATTTGTTATGGATTTAATAATAGTAGAAAAATATCAGCAGATCTACATTCAGTATTATTTTTGAATTGTAAATTCAGTTAACATTAAGGTGCAGCAAATCATAATGGTGCCAACCCTCTTATCTACATTGAGACCATAGACGAGTCGTGTAAATAGTTTGTTATTGCTGAAAAAACCGCCGGACGTTCAGTAATCGAATTAACAATTAAATTTTTATGCGAACAGTTAAAAGATATTTAAATATCTGAAGAGGAAAAATAAGAACTTATTTTGGCATTCGTTCAACGACAAGAAATAGCAAGTGAAGAAGTTTTTGAAGCATTTAGTGCTTCTGGATTTGATTGCTCAGAATATATAGAAAAGGTAATGATCAATAAATCTAGTTTATCCGATGATAATATATTGATAAAGTTAGTCCAGTACAAGTAAGATATTTCAAAATTTGCTTAAAAAAGAGGTATATCAAACGAGAAAATATTACTAACTCTAATGCAATCTGGTCTTGATTACTCTTCTTTCGTGAGATCTAATAAGGTTTCTAATGTTCAGATTTTGCAAGCAGTTTCTTAATCTGATCTTTCTTTATTGGAAAAACAAAAATTTCTCTCAAAGTACACAGATGTGAATCTTGAGTAGAAAGAAATCAACGGTGCTTTGATAAGACGCGAGTTTGAATTAACAAGCGAACGTGTGATCTAATTTGTGAACAACAAGTAAAACGAAATCGCACTGGAACTGGCGTTTAAAGATGCTATTATTTAACAACAAAATAACGAAGATAACGCTGTCAAGATATAAATATCTGAATTACAGCAAATAATTCTAGAACTAAAATAACATAATCTAAACATTCAACAGGAATATTAACAAAAAATGGCGGATAATAATGCATAATATGCTAGAGAACTAATTATATGCAAAGACGAAATTGAAAAACTCAAAATAGAATACAAAAAAGATCTTTCAAACGAATACACAAAATATGTTGATGAAATTTAAAAGCTGAAATAGACAAATGAAATTGATAGACAAAATTTTGAAAAAATTCAATAATTGTAATAAGTATAGTAATGTGCTTCCTCAAAAGTAGAAATAGACTTAAGTGATACAATAAACGTGACAATAGCCAATTAATTGTAAATAGAATGCGATTAACTCAGAAAATAACTTGGTGACGAAAAGTAATCTCATGATTTTTAGTTTTCAATGATGTAATAATAAATTTAGTTCTAAAATTAAAGAAATACAGAAGTTCAAATGTAACTGATAGAAGAAAAGAAATAAAGATTATAATTTTTCAATTAACTTTAACTTAAATAATCAGATATTACTAAATATCTTGAATCTACTGTTAAAGAATAAGCTGCACGAATTGTGCAACTAGAAAGCAAAAATCAAACTCTTCAAAATACTTTGAGCGACTTGAAGGAGCAAATTGAGAAGTTGGATATTTAAGAGCTGAAGCAGTCTATTAATAACAAAGAGATATAACTTAATGGTAAAGATAAATACATCACAAAGTTATAGGAAGAAATAGAGAAGATCAACGTGAATCAACTTCAAGATAAACAGATAGAAAAGGTTTTAAAACTTCTTAAAACTGTTTCAGAATGACAACAATAAATAAATATATATATATATATAAGTCTCAATGAAGTCTGTTTGTGCCGTCTCGAGGAAGTGAAATGAATATATATATATATATATATATATATTCATTTCACTTCCTCGAGACGGCACAAACGAACGACTGTGAGACTTTCGAAAGCAAAACATGGGCTCTCGCACGCCAGTGTTTCCACTTTCAAAACGGGCTCAACCCGTATATGTATATATAAACATGACTCACTCAACAAACTATATAAACTGCTCCGAAACTTCGCGGCAATTAATAAACTTAAATGTTCGCCGTTTATATGAAATTTCAAACTGAAATGAATAGATAAATACATCACACGTTTTTGGTTTGTTTGAAGAAAAATAAAATATTTAGAAGAAGTGAAAACTAATGATGATTTAATCCACTCCAAATGTAATCTATAATTAGAAAAAATGGTAGCAATGGAATAAATCCAGAAACTATGAATTAAGCTGAGAATCAAAATGTTGAGACTGCGTTTGTTCGGTTGCCATTGCATAATTAATTTTATTAATATATGCTGAGTACACGTCTTGGTCATTTGAAACTAACAAAACACTTCTTTGCGGACTGTGATATATGTTATGGATTCAATTTTATAGATGATGTATATTCGCGGATCAAAACCGTAGTTTTTCTGAATTGCAAATTTAATAAATATAATGAAGTTGTACACTACGATGGAGCCAACCCCCAAATCCACATCGAGACTATCGACGAGTCATGCCGCACCTTCACCGCCGCCGAGAAAGCCGCCGGCCGCTCCGTCACCGAACTCACTATAAAAGTTCTCTGCGAACAACTAAAACCAATTAATATTCTAGAGGCCGAGAAAACGGAACTGATAAACGGATTTATTCAGAGGAGAAACACCCCGAATGAAGAAGTTCTGACCGCTTTGTGCGCGTCTGGGTTTGACTGTTCGGATTTTGTTCTAAAGAAGGGAATAACGAATGATTAAGTTACAACAGCGATGATAAATTAAAATATAGCCAATGAAACAGCAATTATCACTTTAGTTAAATCTAAACTGGATACCACAGCATTCGCTCAGAATAAAGGGTTATCAAACGATTAAATAATTATAATTTTAGCTTTAAATGCTATTGACGTTTCAGATTTTGCACAAAAGAAAGGATTAACTTAAGAGCAAGTTACACTGACTATGAAAAACAACGGTTTATCCAACGATTAAATTCTTATAACATTAATTAAATCCAGTTTCGATGCATCCACCTTCATGTAAGAAAAGGGAATTACTAATGAACAAATAATAACGCTTTTAGCGAAAAATAGCTTAGACTACATTGATTACGCGCAAAAGAAGGGAATATCTAACGATTAGGTATTGATAGCTTTAGCTTAGAATAACATCGATGTTCAAGATTTCGCCCAGAAGAAAAGAATCGCAAACGATAACGTGTTAATCACACTTGCTAAAAATAATCTTGATTGCTCAGATTTCGCCTAGAAGAAGGGAATAACTAACGACAACGTAATTAGCATCCTGATTAAGTAAGATGTTGATATATCTGCCTTCGTATAATAGACAGGAATGACCAATGACTAGATTACGAATGCATTGATTGATTCTGAGTTCTGTACACTCGAAAGTGCTCTTATTGCTTTGGTTAAATCTAAACAAGATATTTGTACATTTGTTGAAAATTATGGACTATCTAATGACTAGACTTTGATTTTGTTAGGTAAGTAAAATCTGGATTGCGTTGGTTTCGCTTCAAAGAAAGGAATTTCGGACGACTATGTTATATTGCTTCTAGCCAGAAACAACATCAACGTTTCAGATTTCGCTCAAAAGAAAAAGTTATCTATTGAATAGGTTTTGGTCACTCTCATGAATAATAATTTTGACTACCAGTCCTTTGTTCAGTCAAACAATATATCGAATACGCAAGTGATATCTGCTGCGTCCAAGTGCAATAAGACCCTTCAAGAAAAGCAAGCTATTCTTTTCAAGTACACCGAACTATAGCTCGAGTAGAAGGAAATCAACGGCGCTTTGATAAAACGCGAATTTGAGTTGACAATTGAACGTGTGATCAAGTTTTTGAACAACAAGCAAAATTAAATCATACTGGAGCTCGCCTTCAAGGATACTCTTCTGGAGTCGAAACCAAACAAGGAAGACTCTGCGGCGAATGAAATAAAAGAGTTGAAGTAAAAGAACTAAGAACTTCAAAAGTAGCTTGTTGAGATTTAAATGGATTATGAACAACAAATCGCAGAAATAAAAACTGGATATACAGCTGAGCTCATCAAATGCAAGAATGAACTTAAAGTTTAGAAAAATGAATATTTGTAAGACCTTCAGAAAGAATATAAAGTAGAGATCGAGTTGAAAAATACTATTGAAGGTAAAAGCTTAAACTAAAATATACTAGTTGAACTACAGAATCAAGAAATAGATATATACTATACAATAGCAAATTAACTGCAAATGGAATGCGAATAACTTAAGCAACAACTTATTGAAGAAAAGTAGTTCTATGATAAAAAATAAGAACTTATATTGTAATTATTAGCTACGACCTCAACTAGAAACACAGAACTTTAAATGCAGCTAACTGAAGAAAAAACTCAACGACTACAGTTCTTCTCATAGCTGCAATAAAAATAGTCTGAGATTATAAAATCACTCGAATGTAATATCAAAGATTAAGCAGCCAGAATAGTGCATCTTGAGAATGAAAACCAATCTCTTCAAAATACTTTAATTACTTTAAAGGAATAAATCGAGAAGTTGAATGTTTCAGAGTATCAGAAGCGCATTGATTTACAAAACAAATAGCTTGAAGATAAAGACAATTATATCACAAAGTTAAAAGATAAAATTGAAACCATCAATGTGAATTAACTTCAAGATAAACAAATTGAAAAGGTGTTGAGTCTTCTCAAAACCCTTGACGTTTCAAAATGAGATTTCGTTTATTTTCACTTTCAATAATTATTCTTCTAATAACCAGTTTAAATTTAAAATCGTTTAATTTTTCATTTGGTTCAGCGTTTTGCACCCGTTCATCTTTCAACAATCTTTATTTCTGAGATTATATTATTCATTCATTTTCAAATACTAAAACGAGAAAGAGTATAACAGTTTAGTATCAAGTCAATTTATTATAGAACTCTTGAGGATTTGGTTAGTTAAATTCATAAATTTGTTAAAAGTCAAACCAACAAATATTAACGCGTAAAAACGGAGCACGTAAAAAGACATAGCGGATAAGTCTTAGAGAAAGCTGCTATTTTTACGTGCGCGTCTCAAATACGTGAGTATGTAGTTAATTTCACTTATTAATAAAACTCAAGTTTTATTCTGCTTTATTGAGTAAGTTTAGTTTTTAGTCAATAAGAGGTGGAATAATATAATTTAATACCTAATATATCATAAACACTAATTACGTTTGAAATTGCCATGGCGCTTTAAATGATACCATAAATATGCGATTTGTGAAAAGCTTGATAAGTAAAGACTCATTTATAATTGCGTGCTCGCACAGCGTTAGCACGATAAAGACGTACGTTTGTTTGACGAACGCACGAGTATTACATAAGTATAGCTCATTTATAATATAAATACAAATAGTACAAAATGCATGTCTAATTTTATATAAACACCATTTATATATAAATGTTGAACAAACACTAAGCCTAACTATCTCATTCGTAAGTTATGAAAATAATGTGCTTGAAAAACCTGTCACTTTATAAATTAGAATTGTTAAAAAGAGATTTCACTTACTGAACAATAGAAGGATTGATTGCTGCATCTGATGATTGCTAAGAAGTGTCATCTTGAATTTATTAAGATATGCCACATAATTCCTCTTTCAGAAACAGATGTCGAGCGATTTTTTCTTATCTTGGTTTAATTTAAAGACAAAACAATTTGTATCTGTACAAATAATTAATAATAATTGAAATGAAATAGTTATTGTATAGTCTCGTCGGCTTGATATAACAAAACTTGGCTTGATATTCGTAACTTGATATTTTTAGTTAAATAATGTAGTAAATTATATTATAAGATAGCAGAATATATAGCTAGATAATTATAAAAATATACATAACAATTTTACAATCAAATTCAGAAGTTGTTTTGGTACTTTGGGAAATAGAATGGCTCGATATCGTATCCACGCCTGACTTCTTCAGGTTTGTACACCTCCATAAGCGAGTTTGGATGAATGTCCTAAAAGAATGCTTTAATTGCAGGAAGTTCGGCTATATCCACTGGATACTGAGTATACGGAACTTCTTCGTTGGATTTCTTGAAAAATTGTACATCTATCATCTTCATGCGTCTCCAGCCAATTTACACAATGTACCATTCCATTTTGAACTCATTTTCAGTCAAAGTACACAAAAATTTTGAATCAGTCAACGCTTTCTAGAAATGTGAATATATTTCCAATTATTTTCTTGCAATCTGTGAGAATTAACTTGCGATTTGTTTCACAGTGAACTTCTTCATGAACTTATTCTGGATAAGTTCGTAGTCTCTGTTATAAACTATACCAAAGGTCCACAATGCGAAAATTTCAATTCGGTTCCACTTGTGATTTTATCGGATTTCAATGTCCAACGTTTTCTTCAATACATTTGCATAATATGATTTACATTGTGAAGCTGTTCTTTTCGGTAATCGCTTTGATACAGCCTCCCAATTTATAAGTCTGTTTTTATTCCTGTACTCGTTCGTTACTTTTGTGAGTATTTAGATCTCAGCCTCGGTCCAGCCAACTCTCTTCATTGGAGCGAGATACTGATATGTTTCAACTGAGAGTAAAATAAATTAAAATATAATAAAGAAACAAAGCAGAAAGAACAAAGCAAAATATTTCTGCATAACATTCACATATATTATCTTTGAAAAACCAGAATTATTTATCTCTATTTTAAGTGTACATATAACTTATTACCATGTCCCAAAAATTATATATTCGGCGATTCACTATATACTGTTAAAATTTGTGTTTTCTTGTAAAATTGTTATACAGCTTTAAATATATATTAATATTAATTATAAAACATAAAACAGCATAAATTCAGTTTAACATGAATATAATTTGGTTATTAACTTAAGACAACAACATAGAAATGCACTTAACTTTCCCTTGATGCATTAATTTTATGCAATATCGAAAGCTAACTTATAGTGTAAATATCATCTTAAATCACTAAAATTAAGAAGCAAAAACATAAATAACATGATCCGAATTTTAAACAATTTATTATAACAGAATCAACAAATAAAAATAATTAAAATAATTAAAATTATCTTCTATTATCTAAACACCTGGATTCGATTTAGTTCTCTCACTTCTTCAAAGCGACTCTTATTTCCTAGATAAGGTTAATTCCAAATTAAACGAAGCTCCACAGATAAAGTGCGCCCATCAAAACGATTATGATTGCACAAACAACCTTCCTCCCAATTTTGATGTCGTTTATGAACAGATCTTCGTCCATCGGATTCACTTCCTGAGCCGTTTCATATTTTTGCCCTTCGTTCAACTTTTATATGTTTTCATAAGCGTCCTCGTTCTGCACGAACTTTATTTAATCCATGAACCTGTACTTGGCCTTTGTTTAGGAGTGGAAGTACCAGAGAAGTACTGGCTGTAATACACATATGAAGAATCCGGCCGAGGCTGAAAATAATCCGTAGACCGTTAAAATGGAGGGAATCTGAGCCACAACCCCACATGAAGTGCAAAACACGATTGATAAGAGTAGTGTCCAAAGGAATCCCGTTTTCTTCACTAATTAGAGTAGGCCGAATTTAAGGGGCTAGAATGAAACTGGGACACCAACAACGAGCAAAATGGAGTAAGCAATATACAATAAATCAACAACGGGAGTGTAGCAGGGGTCGAAGGAGTCGTAGAGGTTCACCTTGTTCAAGTTGCCGAACATTACCGCAGATAAGAAACCAATCACTATATACGCTAAAGATGAGATTGAAACAGCTATTCTACTTTATAATTGAACGTAATTCTTCTTCGGAAGTGGAGGGCCCGGAATCTGCTGAATAAGTTACGGAATGAAACTGTGAATCTAAAACATGCACTAAAAGGTAGGGAAATACTTCGCAAACAACTTGATCTGATGACCAAAATTGCCTGTAAAGGCTGCTATCTTGTAAAACTCAGTATCGTTCTCGAACTCGCACATCTTCTTCGAATCCCAACTCTCAGCAAAGTAAATTAACACAGAAAATATTAAAATAAGAATCAATAATCCAGATAAGGTGAAAATCTTGTGCAAAAACTAAGTTGACTTGAATAAACAGAAGAAAATGCAAATAAAGGAGACAACTGCAGCTGTAGCTGCTTTCGAAAACTCCTTATTAAATATATTACGCGTAAAACTAATAATTGAGTCTGAAGATATTTAAATCAAACACGCACAGTGACCAATGTAGTAAATAGTGTAAAATACACTCGTCACCTTCATAATTGGTTTTCCAATGGCTCTTTCTGATAATGTAGCATATGATGTTGATTTTGTATAGTGTGAAGCTTCAACCACATAGTATAAAGCTGCAAACACAAATAACCAACATACAACAAATTAAATAATTGCACTACCATAGCCTAAGTCATGAATTATATACGGAAGACTTAATAGAGAAGGGCCAAGCATTTGTATCACTAAACCTATTGATAATTCGATTTTGTTTTCCATGATTGTGATTGGAGTGTAACATTATTGTAATCAAGAAATCAAGAATTTTATAATTCGACAAAAAATCAATTTAATAACAAGTTAAAACTAGTAACCTTGTCTTATCTATTTAAACAATACAACAACCGGATAATACAATCTTGGAACCAAGCAGACGAATGAAGGCTAAAAACTAACGAAAGTTTTTCAAAAAACCATAAGGAAATTATTATTTGAGTTTAGAAAATTGTTAATGAATAAGAATTAACAACTTCAATCAATAAATCCACATTGAGATCATCAACGAGTCGAGATAACATTAAATTCCTTAAGCAAAAGTTGTAGAAGTTGTTACAAAAGCTGCTTTGCCCATAGAGGATAAAAATTATATTTTAATGAAGTATTTAAATTTGGAGATTAAAGATTAGCATGAAGATATTCAGACTACGCTTATTAAACAAGAATATGAGCTTGTTAATAATCCAGTTGTTCAATTCGTAAATAATAGGACACGGGAACTTACTCTAGAACTAACCCTTAAACAAATGATGCTCGATGGGTAAAAAGATAATGATTAAAAGGCAGCTCAAACAATTTATTAATAAAAAATTAGAATATAAGAGCTTGAAAAGTTTCTAATTGACGAAAAAATATAGCATGAATAAATAACAAATTAGAAAGGTCAAGCTCAATAAAATGAACTAACAAAATGCAAATTAGAAATAGAGGAAATGAAAGTATAGTATGCAAAAGATCTTAAATTACAATAGTTAAAACATTAAAAAGAAATAGAACGTCTGAAGTAAACAATAGAAGCAGATAAATAGAACGAACAATAAATAATAGCACTTTAGTAGCAATAAAATGTGTTGTAAATAGATATTAATGATACAGTAGCAAATTAATTACAACAAGAATGCAACTAATTAAAATAACAGTTATTGGACGAAAAGTAAAACCATGATGATCAGTACGCCATTATGGTGGATTAACTATAACGTAAAAACTAAAGATAAGCTGAGATATAAAAACTACTCAATGAAGAAAAAACTTTAAGACTATAATACTTCCAGAATAGAGTGGTAATGAATAAGGTGCTTTAATATTATAGCTTGAAAGTGAAAATCAGTCCCTTCATAATAATCTAAGTGCCTTAAAAGAGTAAATAGAAAAGCTGAATATATCCGAGTAATAATAAACAATCGAGAAGCTTAATATTGAACTCCAAAGCAAAAATTATCAAAATTATCAAAAATTAGTACATCTAGTAATTAACTGAATAACTTAACGTCAAATAGGACAGACAGTAGGACAGACAGATTGATGAGGTTTTGGCCTACCTCAAAAACTTGACCATTTCTAAGTGAAATCGTTCATAATTAGATATTTAAAATATTTTTTAAAAATATATTATCATACCTATTAGTAAATCAAGAGTATTTTCAGAAAAAATTCCGAAGGCTACCAGGATTTTTTACAGTATATATTGAAATCAGAAACATAAAATGAAAAAATATTATTTAAAAGTGATGTTTATACTAAAATTTCGGTCTTCTTTAATCATTAATAGAGTTATTTTTTATCTATTTTCAACCTTTCAATCTTTTGCTCATTCTCTTTTAGAGTTAACGATAAATATGTTACTTATTTAAACTCCACTATGTCAAATATAACTATATTATTTCTTAGAGTTTATTTCCGTTTTTTAAGAAAACGAATATCTAAATGAAAACTGAAACGCTAAAACGGCGCCTGATACTTCGCGCCAATTAATAAACTTAATTTAAACGTTTATTCTGAAGCCGTTTTTGAATTTCAAATTGAAATGAATAGTTTTTGGTTCGTTTGAAGAAAAATAAATAAACAACAATAAATAAATATATATATATATAAGTCTCAATGAAGTCTGTTTGTGCCGTCTCGAGGAAGTGAAATGAATATATATATATATATATATTCATTTCACTTCCTCGAGACGGCACAAACGAACGACTGTGAGACTTTCGAAAGCAAAACATGGGCTCTCGCACGCCAGTGTTTCCACTTTCAAAACGGGCTCAACCCGTATATGTATATATAAACATGACTCACTCAACAAACTATATAAACTGCTCCGAAACTTCGCGGCAATTAATAAACTTAAATGTTCGCCGTTTATATGAAATTTCAAACTGAAATGAATAGATAAATACATCACACGTTTTTGGTTTGTTTGAAGAAAAATAAAATATTTAGAAGAAGTGAAAACTAATGATGATTTAATCCACTCCAAATGTAATCTATAATTAGAGAAAATGGTTATAGCTATGGAATAAATCCAGAAACTATGAATTAAGCTGAGAATTAAAATGTTGAGACTGCGTTTGTTCGGTTGCCATTGCATAATTATTTTGAACAATTTTTGCTGAGTACACGACAAGGTCATTTGAAACTAACAAAACACTTCTTTACAGACTGTAATATTTGCTTTGGATTTGATGATGAAGATAAAGTGTTTTCAGGGGTCAAAACCGCTATTTTTCTAAATTGCAAATTTAACTCAAGAAACGGAAACGCACATTACAACGGCGCGAATCCACAAATCCACATCGAGACCATCGACGACTCCTGCCGCACCTTTGCCACTTCCGAGAAAGCCGCTGGCCGCTCCGTCACCGAACTCACGATCAAAGTTCTCTGCGAACAACTGAAAATCATAAATATTCCAGAAACTGAGAAACTTGAACTAATAAACGGTTTTATTCAGAGGAGAAACACCCCGAACGAAGAAGTTCTGACCGCTTTGCGCGCGTCTGGGCTCGATTATTCTGAATTACTCGCTTAAAAAGGATTAAAAGATGAGCAAATAATAATTGAACTGGCGAAATAAAACTTGGACTTTGTTGGATTCGCACAAAAGAAGGGAATAAGTGACGAACAGATTTTAATCGCATTGGTGAAGAATAACGTTGACTGTTCAGATTTAATGCAGAAGAAAGAATGGAATAACGACCAAGTTTTAAACGTTTTAGTAAAATCAGCGGTTGATATTTCCGGATTCGTACAAAAGAAGGGAAATAGTATTGATTAAGTTACAACGGCAATGATAAATTAAAATGTAGCCAATGAAACAGCAATTATCACATTAGTAAAATCTAAACTTGATACCACAGCATTCGCTTAGAATAAAGGGCTATCAGATGACCAAATTATGATAATTTTGGAAAGTAACCACGTTGACTTGACTGATTTCGCAAATAAGAAAGGAATTACAAACGATTAGACAATAATCTTATTTGTTAAAAATTCTGTAAATATTTCAAATTTTATTTAAACCAGGGGAATAACAAACGATCACGTAATTGTAACTCTCGCAAATAATAACATTGATTGTTCAGATTTTGCGCAGAAGAAAAGTATATCTAATGACTAAGTTCTAATTATTCTCGCCAAAAATAGAATTGACGTTTCTGATTTCGCTTAGAAGAAAGGAATAAGCTAAGAGTAAGTTTTGTTGGTGATTATGAAAAACAACTTATACTACGTTGGTCTGAGCTTTGGGTTATCAAATGACCAAATAGTTATAACTCTAGCTTAAAACGCAGTTGACTTGTCAGATTTCGCTCAAAAGAACGAACTATCTTAAGATCAGGTAATACTGACAATGAAAAACAACGGTTTGTCCAACGATTAAATTCTGATAACTTTGGTTAAGTCTAAATACGATACCGCCGCTTTTATACAAGAAAATAACATTACAGATGAAGAAGTAATTATTCTTTTGGCGAAAAATAGCTTGGACTACATTGATTATGCGCAAAAGAAGGGAATATCTAACGATCAGGTTTTGATAGCTTTAGCTTAGAATAATATTGACGTCTAGGATTTTGCTCAAAAGAAAGGAATCACAAATGATAATGTGTTGACAATTCTTGCAAAGAATAATCTTGATTGCTCAGATTTCGCCCAGAAGAAGAGCATAAGCAACGATAACGTAATAAGCATTTTGATGAGGTAAGATGTTGATATATCTGCCTTCATATAAAAGAAGGGGATGACTAACGACTAGATCGCAACAGTAATGATTAGTTCTGGTTTATCTAATGAAAAGGCTTTAGCTACTTTGGTTAAGCTAAATCTTGATGTATGTATATTTGTTCAAAAGAGAGGATTGACTAATGACTAGACTTTGATTCTGTTAGGTAAGTAAAATCTGGATTGCGTCGATTTCGCTTCCAAGAAAGGAATTTCAGACGATCAAGTTATATTGCTTCTAGCCAGAAACAGCATCAACGTTTCTGATTTCGCTCAAAAGAAAAAGTTATCCATTGAATAGGTTTTGGTCACTCTAATGGACAACAACTTCAACTATTAATCCTTTGTTCAGTCTAACAATATTTCAAACACGCAAGTGATATCTGCAGCTTCCAAGTGCAATAAGTCCCTTCAAGAAAAGCAAGCCATTCTTTCCAAGTACACCGAACTATAGCTTGAGTAGAAAGAAATTAACGGCGCTTTGATAAAACGTGAATTTGAACTCACGAGTGAGCGCGTTATTCACTTTGTGAACAACAAGCAAAACAAAATCGTACTGGAGCTCGCGTTCAAAGATGCTCTTCTCGAGTCTAAAAAGAACGAGGACGACTCTGCGGCTAATGAAATAAAAGAGTTAAAGGAGAAGAATTAAGAACTGCAAAAGTAGATTGTTGAGATCAAAATGGATTATGCACAACAAATTGCTGAAATTAAAACTGGATACGCAGCTGAACTCATCAAGTGCAAGAACGAAAACGAATCGTAAAAGAAAGAGTATCAATCAGATCTTGAAAAATAGTATGAAAAGTATAAAGCGGAAATAGAAGAATTGAAAAAGACTATAGAAGCTGAAAAATCAAACGAAAACAAATAGATTGTACTTCAGAACAATAAACGCGTATTTGATTAAGAAATAGACATGAACAACACGATTGCTAATTAATTGCAAATGGAATGTCAAATACTCAAATAGTAGTTAATTGATGAAAAAATATTTCATGATTAGTAGTAAGAAATCGCACAATTATACTTGAAATGTACTCAATAAAGAAATACAGAACTCTAAAAATAATTAACTGAAGAGAAGACATAAAGACTGATATTCTTCCAATAATTACAACAAAAACAATCAGAAATAACAAAATAACTAGAATCAACAGTTAATGAATAAGCTGCAAGAATAGTTCATCTTGAAAACGAAAACTAATCTCTTCAAAATACTTTGAGCGCTTTGAAAGAGTAAATCGAGAGGTTAAACATTTAGGAGTACTAAAAGCGCATTGATTTACAAAACAAACAGATTGAAGATAAAGATGCTTACATCACAAAGTTAAAAGAAGAAATGGAAGCCATTAACATAAATCAACTTCAAGACAAACAAATTGAAAAGGTGTTGACCCTTCTCAAAACACTTGACGTTTCAAAATGAGATTTCGTTTATTTTAACATTCAATAATTATTCTTCAGTTTAAATTTATATTCATCTTTCAACAATTTTTATTTCTTGAACTTTATTCTTCATTTTCAAAAACTAAAACGAGAAAGAGTCAGTTTATTATCAACATGTCTTGAAGTTTATTTTTCGGGCATTTTGACGGATTTGGTCTCCAAAGTAACTTTTAGATAACCAAACTAGAATAAAAACTAAATAAATTGCCTTCTGATAACTTGGTTGAAAGGCTCAGCCAGATTATAATTATTTAAAAGGGAAAAGAGGCCAAAAACAACGATTTTAAAAGTTCACCGTATGAGAGCTCGGCAGTCGCTCTTAAACAGATTGTTCCGGGATTACCCTGATTGAATATCGATTAAGGAGAGAGAATATAAATTTGATATCCGTTGACGATGCAATAGTGATTTGAAGTTATTATCAAGTCAATTTATTATAGAACTCTTGAGGATTAAGTTAAATTCATAAATTTGTTAAGAGTCAACCAACAAATATTTCGTACATGCCGTTCGAGCACTGTACTTAAAAAGCACTTAAAAAGCAAAAAAGCGGATAAATCTTAGAGAAAGTTTTTTACGTATGCGTCTCAAATACGTGAGTATGTAGTTAATTTCACTTATTAATAAAACTCAAGTTTTATTCTGCTTTATTGAGTAAGTTTAGTTTTTAGTCAATAAGAGGTGGAATAATATAATTTAATGTCTAATATATCATTAAAACTAATTATCTTTGAAATCCTTTCAAATGACATTATAAATATGCGATTTGTGAAAAGCTTGATAAGTATAGACTGCGTGCTCGCACAGTGTTAGCACGATAAAGACGTACGTTTGTTTGGTGAACGCATGAGTATTACATAAGTATTCAGCAACCATTTATATAAATGTTGAACAAACACTAAGCCTAACTATCTCATTCGTAAGTTATGAAAATAATGTGCTTGAAAAACATGTCACTTTATAAATTAGAATTGTTAAAAAGAGATTTCACTTACTAAACAATAGAAGGATTGATAGGATTGATTGCTACATTTGATGATTGCTAAGAATTGTCATCTTTAATTTATTAAGATATGCAACGTAATTCCTTTTTCAGAAACAGATGTCGAGCGACTTTTTCTTATCTTGGTTTAATTTAAAGAAAAAACAATTTGTATCTGTACAGTACGGTAAAATCTCGCTAAAAGACTCTTGGATACTCTGGAAAAGTAGAAAGTCAATACATGATTACGTACTTCCATTAGATATTTTAAGATTTCTCATATAAAGACCTAATCTAATCTCATATAAGCATAATGTTCACATTTTTACCTGATGATTATTATTGGGGTAGAAAATAAGTGTGAGAATATACTAATTGCTTACAATTATCATGATAGCGCTTTAACATGAAGAATTAACATGATTATATTTTAAAAATATTATATTTTACACTTATTTTATAGACCCAAGTTGATCACGTATTGACTCTTGAGACAGGATATCTCACATATAAACTTTAGAAATTGAAAGCTTATACGCGATTTTGCCTGGCTCTATACGCGAGTGTATCCAAGAGTCTTTTGGCGAGATTTTACCGTAATAATTAATAATAATTGAAATGAAATAGTTAATGTATAGTCTCGTCGGCTTGATATTCGTAACTTGATATTTTTAGAAATTGAATACTTTATTATTAAATACTGTATATAACACGTATTCATAATAGTACACTAATTCTGTATTTATATACAAAAGTTGAGATATTTAAAGATATTGCGCATTTACTTAACATTTATCACATTAACATCAATAACACATTAACACACTATGTATTCTATTTTTCACTTTATAATGGGTCACGGACATGGAGGCGGACACGGTCACAGCGGTGGTCACTCAGGAGGTCACTCGGGCGGCCATTCTGGAGGCCATTCAGCTGGTCACAGCACAGCTGCTCATCACCATTCAGCAACAACGCACACGACCATGGGTCACCACATTGGCCAGCCTTTTGGTCACTCAATAAGCCATCCAACGCACCACACGCACCACTTCCACTCTTCAACTCACTCATCAGCTGGTTTTGGAGGCAGTTTTGGGGTTTGCTGCGGAAAGTAAATTCAACCACCAGTTTTGGCTGTAAATTAAAATCCAATGGAACAAATTTAACCAGTTGAGCAAATTATGGTTCAGTCGCAGATGCCGGTGATGGGCCAGGCGCAGATGCAAATTCAAGCAGTGATGTGAATATATCAACATATGGTATACATAAATATTTATTATTTAATTTATAATTCTCTCTAGCTGTTCTTGTTAATGGTATAATAATATAACTACATCAACAATTGGTTTAGGATGGTATACTTATGATAATCTTTATTTTTAATAAATGTATTTTTATATTACTAATATAACTGAGATATACAAAGATATCACAAAATATTACTATACAACATTATTTTTGTAACTTTCTATTTCATTCCACTTCATATTCAATGCCTGGACATCATCATGGAGGAGGAGGTCACCACGGAGGTGGTGGCCATCATCACGGCGGAGGCTTCGGTGGAGGCGGCTTTGGCGGAGGTGGTTTCGGACATCACCATCATAGTGGGTTCGGAGTTGGTGTTGGCGGTTATGGGTACGGAGGAGGTTATTATGATGATTACGACGATTGTTTCTGTTGTATGCCACGTATGCCAGCTATTATGTAGTAACCACCAATGGTAATAGGTTAATAGCCAATGATGGTACAGTGGTGGGCCCTCGAAATGCTTTTTTGAATTAGGAAGAAGAATGAAGTTTATTATTTGAATCTTACTTATATCACTGCCCGGCTCAATAATGAGTGTGTTCTCCCTCCTCATCAATACACTCATTAACTCTATTTACTATTGATTTGTAAAGTGCTTCAATCACATCAAGGCCTGGTTGAGCCTTGGATAGCTGTGCTACAATAATTAACGTATATAACTCTGTATATACTTCAATAATAAGTTTCAACTTTACCTAACGTTGTATAATTTAACAATCAAGAAAATTGATTTCTCATTATGAAATGGAAGTGGAAGATCATAAGTAAAATAACTGTTGTTTTAGAGTAGCATCAATATATTATTTAATGCTGGGCCTGACTAACCCACTTGATTCCATTCTTCAAGAAACAAAAATGCATTCATTATTTGAATATTGAGAATGAAAGCGACTGTAACTACCTGAATTATAATTCTAATTAAGCGAAGTACCAATACTTCATCTTGAGCTCCCGGTTGAGATTGAAAGAAAAAGTCCTCCATTGTTTTTCGTGATTAAGAAATACCTAAAATCGTTCAGATTGACCCAGTTGAAGATGAACACCGAGGTCCTCTGCAGGTCCAGTGCTTGCGCTACTAGTTATAAATTACATATTGCGTCCGTATACCAATCATTGGATCCTCTTATTCTTTTCTCCAATCAGGCTTAACTACCATATATTTTCGAGATAAAATCTTTCATAAATTAGTTTTGTTGACTAAAACGTAGAAATTACACAGGGACATCTTAAACAAGTGATATAACTAGTTCAGATTGGTACAATATTTTATGAATTCATCCGTTGGACCCAGAAATGAAGAGAATACAAACGCTTCAGAACTGCCTAAGTTTGTTAAGTGAATTAGTTGACCTTCCCTAAACATCTTCTACCGCGTTTATTTTTGTCATTGCCGTCCTTTTATTGCATGTGGTAATTTCTATTTTTCCTTTTTGGAATATTAAATACCGACTTTGAATAGTCGATTATGGTCTAATACGATCGAAATCATATTTTTGGCCCTCTTGTGTTAATGAGTAGTTCATGAATAATCTCCAACTTGAGATTATTTATTGGAATTTGTCATCCGCATTAGAAGTGGCAAAATATTTTAATATATAATTACTCACATAGTAAACAAGAAAAAGCAATTCCACCTCCCATAACTGTAGCTCAATAACCGATTATTGTTCAATAAGGCATGCCCCAGCAAGTTCTTGTATAATCTTAGATGCCAGTAATGGGTCAACCGTAAATGGTAATCTAAGGCCGAATGATGTGATATCTGATGTGATTTTTAATAATTTTTAGTTTATAACAATTATTAACAATTAATTAAATTTTACATATATAATTTTATAGTTGACAGTTAGGTAATTTATTGTAAAATAATGTAAAATGTAAAGTCACTTTTTGCCTAATTTTTTGAATTTGTCTAGGTAGTTGGTGGATTCTTCTTTCTTTTCGAGTTTTTCTGCGAGTTGTTTCATTTCTTTTCGCACGACCATTTTTTCGATTCTGCGGTGTTCTTTAGCTTTCATGCTTTTGGCTTGGTCAGTTTCTTGTTTTCCGTCCATGTAGTCGAATACCGACTGGTATCTTTTGTAAACTTGCTCTTCTTTCGTTAATTTCTCTTTTTTCATTAGGAAGTCTTCCCCAATTAGTTCGAACGGTAATTTGTGTAGTTGGTCTTTAACCTCTTTTTCATTTCTTTGTCTTTAACTTGAAAATACATTTGCTTTGTAACTGTCAATTTCCATTTTTCCACTCCCCGGTACGAGAAGTTGTTCAAAGTTTAAACCGGCGATTGCGAAATTATCGAAGTAGTTCCTGAATTTCATTTGTGCGACCGAATCCGTTTTATGTGTTTAGTGAATCAGTTCGGAAAGGTTCACGTGCTGAACGTTCTCGTTATCAGTTGTCACGTTATTCGAGGTCATTATTTTGGAAAGATTTATAAATGAAATGCCCGATTTGGAGTGGATAGCTAACATATTCGTTTGTGATAGTTCGAATTTAAATATCTCCTCGCTGAAATGGGCAGAACGCACCTCACCGCTCCAATTGTTCACGTCGAATATCTTAATGTATCTTTACCCAGATACAATAAGATAATTGTTCGTGAAGTGGAAATCGGTGGGGATTATTCCAGTGTTTACCGCGTACAATGGTTCCTAATGGTTTGGTGAGTAAAACTTTATTATTTGCGAATTCGGGGAACTAACTGCAATAAGGGCTTAATGCGTTTACCTTATTTTGTTAGCAGATGATTGGAGCGGAACGTCGGCGACTGATTTACCGTTTGTAACGTCAGTGTACTTCAAGGAATTCGAAGTGGAAGAAACGAGGAGCATGTGACGAGATAAGTATTCGAGGCCAATGCAAGTACCAGTAAAAATGTTGTGAACCGAAAGCAGAGTGCTGTCAAATATTACCACACGGGCTGCGACTGAAACTGCAAGTAATGAACCGTTCAAAAATACCAAATCATGGACGGATTCGGTGAGCTTCTTCTCAGCTAAGAGTTGGAAATCACGCAAACGGAATATGGCCAAGTGACCAGTGGTTGAACCAACAGCAACGTGCTAGCCTAGATCGTCATAAGCTAACTTGTAAGTACCCTCGTTCAACTTTATATTGAAAATCTGTCTTTGTAATTACTCGGGAACGTACTTCTTAATCTCAGACTAAGGCAAATCCTCGGACATACCACGCTCATCAGGCTGGGATAAAAGCTTCAAATCTGACTTTTTAATCGGCACAATGTTCGACTGCTTCAACTTCATTGAACCAAACTTGTACATTTACATGAAGGAAGTGGAAATTAATTATATTCGCGAAATATAGTAAAATGATTAGAATATAAATTAAAACGGTCAAAATCAAACATTACATGTATAACATTACATATATAACAAAACAATGATTTATTAGGTTTATAACAGCATAAAAGTACTACCTATATGTTAATTTTAGGCCTCCAATCAACATACTATTGGGACTAACGTTGTCAACAAAAGTTAAAAGTATTTTTGTATTTTTCAATATTTCTATTTAATCGAATTAATAACAGTAATTTTTATTCCACACCTTCCATAAAATGCCATTCGTGATTCCATAAGCTAAAACAAAATCATTAAATATATCAAACGAATCAACAATAAAACCTAATATAAAACCAAACGAAAAGCAAGAAAGAAATAACAATAAATAGGCGAAATAGGCTGCACTAACTCATAGATTAAATCAACAATAACTAAAAATAAATAATAAGCTAATACAGCATTAAGAAGCAACTATTTAACAGCTAAATAATACAAAGTAAATATATGATAGTGAAAATTAATATTTATAAGCCGTAGTTACTGCTGAAAATGAAGTTCAGAAAATCATCAAAGAATTTAAAATGTCTCCAACATCACAAAACGAAACTACATAAGAAAATGTTCTAAATTAATTGAAGAAATAACTATAAATTTAAAAACAACTTCTACAAAAGTAGGAATCTGAACTAATCAATTGGCAACAAGCTAATTACCACTTAGAGAATAACCTTGAAAAAATACAGTAGACTAATGTACTATTAGCAAAACAAAAAGCAGAATTACATTTTTCGTAAATATATAACGAAATAGAGAATAGAGGATTTGTGTGAGTACAATCAAGTGATATTATGTTGTACTTTATTGATATTGAACAATATAGAATTAAAAAGATTAATGATTTAGACATACTGTTTAAATTATTTAATTTAAAACAAATTCGAATAAATGTCTACTATTTATTCTACTTGGTTTTGAAAATAACAGTAGGTCAACAGTGTGTACTTTCCACTCACTCAATGAGTGAATACGACAATTCGTCCTTTCATAAACTAAAAGATGTGTAGTACACTGAGGTGAGTAACAACTCAAGCAAGTACTTTGAAAATGTTAAGGCGGGCGTCATGCCTATAATACCAGTTTCCTTTAGTCATTTGTACAATAATGAAAATTTTGACGCTCAATATGCGCTTGTGAGTTGTAACTGTGTGAAAGCGTTATAAACACCGCATTTATGTAATTTTATGTAAAATGCGGAATTGAAAAAGTTTTTCGAAGAACTTCCGCTTAGATTGTCTCATCTTGAAAAGATTAATCCAAGTTCTAAACAGCAAATAAGACAATCCATTTTTGATAAAGCTCTTACATTATTGAGCAAAGTTCCGCATTGCACTCAAACGGTGTCTCACTTCAATCCAAATTAGAGCACTAAATATGATTTACATATTTACCAAGATTTGAAAAATATGTTTCCCGTGGAGTGGTAACAACATATTGAACCGCAATCTCCTGTGAAGGAAAACGGGAAGAGAAATGGTAAACTGATGATAAATCTGAGTTTCATGTCCAGTTTCGTCCTTTTAGGAATTATTTTAATCGCACTAGCGCTGTCAAAATCAATGTCAATTTTAGCAACTGCTATGGATCTGCTACTTGAAATCCTTTCTGGAATCGTTTTGTTCATTTCAGTCAGATTGGCAAAGCTCGGGATCAAATAAGGGGAATTCCAATAAGCAATTCACTACAACAACCCCGATAACATTAAATACATTTACGCGTAAAGGTACGAGTCACTTGGCGTTCTATCATTCTCTTGCATTATGGGAACATGTTCAATTGTTCTGGCTGCTGGCTGTATTGGTAAAATTATGTCAATTATACACGGAGTGGAATCAAACATTGAATTTGGGATTATTCCAATGTCGATTATCATATTCACGTTATTTATCAAAGTGTTTTTGGTTACAGGTTGTCACATCGCCGCTAAATAAAATCTACTTTAGAAAGATGCTCTATTAGCATACAGAGATGATCACAGAAACGATATTATGTCTAATTCACTTGGTTTTATAGGAGCCATGTTGAGTTTGAACCTAAAAGGTAAATGGGAGTTGTGCGATCCGATTGCTTCATTTATCCTTTCCATATATATTCTCTGTAACTGGGCTGAAAATGCAATAACGTAAATGAAATAATTAGTTGGGTTTTAAGCGGATTAAAAAGTACTTGACGATATGATGATGTGTTTACTTCACTAATTTAATCCAAAAATCACTGAAGTCGAGGGATTCGTTGGTTATCAAAGCGGGCAGTAAATTGTGTTAGAGATTACCTTGAAAGTATCTAAAACAGCAACAATTAAGCAGGCGCATGATATTTGTTAGAAATTACAAAATGGGTTCGAAGCTGTTCCTGGAATAGAAAGGTGCTTCGTACATATGGAAAGTGACGACTGTAAAAATGAGTTTTGATCTATTGATTTGTTTATCTAAACATCTACAGTATATATCGAAAGCTCTTCATCTAGAAGAAGCCATAAATATATACAAAATTTATTTTGGTGGATGAACAATAATACCAAGTATAACCAAAAAACTCTTTCTAAAACATCTACCGATGTATTTAGCAAATTAATTATCTATCAATATCACTTTCATTTTCTCTTATTCTTATTATTGTTTTTCTTCTTCGGCACATTAACCACTTCTTATTGTTCTTCAGCTTTTTCTTCTTCAACTGGTTCAACTACTTGAATTTATTGGAGTTCGTGTGCTTCAATCGTAAAATCCTCGTCCAGTTTAGGGATAGTTATTGTAATCTCCTCCTCAATTGGTTTCATTTCTTCTTATTTTATTTATTCAATTTGTTCATTTTCATCATTTTTAATCATGAAAACGTTCTTTTTCTCAACCACAACTTCTGTTTCAATTTAAAAGTCCTATTTTACTTGATCATTATCATTTAAAATAATATTATTATTTTAAACGATTTGATTTATATTAAAACTGTTCTGAGCGTTAAACCCGAATTACGGCGCGTCCCCGAGTCCCACAACATTCTTTTCCACTTCCTCCTCGTCCGCGACCGCATAAAACTCATTTTCCACTTCAACAAGTTATTTAAACTTCCTTCCATTTTCTCTTTCGTTGTTTTATATATAAACGTTTCCGTTTTCTTTTTCGGGGTGGGTAGTAATAGTTCCACTGTTATTACTGCTGCTGATGCCGGAATTAATTATTACTGTTCCGTTTTCGCTTTAGGGGTGGGAAGTAACTTGTTTTATAACGGGAAGGCCCCGTTTTTCGAGGCTCCCGTTCAAACGCTCTGTGAAGAGCTTCTCGTTTAATTGTAAATTGGAGTGGAATTCTTTTTAGGAGCGGAGGAGCTCAGCTTTTGTGTTTTGGTAGCGCATGTTTTGGACTGAGAGGGAGATTATATTGAGGAGTTGCGGTTAGCTAAAGTTATCTTTTAGCATCGTGGGAAGTAATTAAACGTTGTTTTTGGAGTGAATAAGTTGTTACAGATCAAGGGCTGAGTTAACCGCTTGAATAAATTATTCCTTTGAGCACTAGTCGCATTTATTAATCAAAATGAAAACAAGTTGAGATTCATGCAACTGAGATATGAATTACTTGAGGTAAACAGCAGATTCGGGCTTCACCGCATTAATAAGTAATAGAACTGTGTTAGCAAGTATGAACTCGGTTGAGTCGTGCACGGTCAAACACAGCGTTTGGTGATTCATAGTTTGAACCACAGTTTAAATCACAGAAGAGCACGGAGATGGAGGTAGCTCCGTAAAAGGGCACTAAACAAGGTCCAATGCACACGTGGTCTTACCAGACTGCTTATCACCAAAAACGGCTATGGAAAGCTACTACTGCGAAGTTAACTACGTATACTTATAAGACTAAATAAACGCAGCAGCTTGCTTCTTCTACGCTGGAGTTAGACTGTGCACCTAAAAAATAGTGGACATGTCTGGATTCATTGGAGTGGGTTCCTTTAGTTGTAATAACATATAATTTTTAGTATTATTCTCTTTATTGTGAAATAATTGAATAAAAAATTGAATCAATGATAAACAATGATAATACTACATAACCTTGCTTCAAGCAAGGCTTGCTTGTAAGGGAGTAGCCTATTTGCTTATAAGGGAGTTGCCGATTTCAACTCCCTTATAAGCAAAAATGTATCCAAAATGTATCTTTGGAAAATGTCGAATTTGAATGATTTATGGTCAAAAAACGATGTTAAAACGTATGTTATTTGTCACTTGCTTATAAGGGAGTTTTGCATGAAGGAACTCCCTTATAAGTGAGTTGACCTACACCCTTATAAGCGAAATAGCACCTCCCTTACAAGCAAGGTAATGTAGTAATGATAAACAATGTGACAATTATAAAAATAAGTATAAAAATAAGTATAAATGGTTATAAACTCACTACTCAGGAATTACCTTGTTTTCATATTCAAAGGATGTTTTCTTATGGTCATTCTTATCCTCAGATTATCCTGTGTTCTCCTAAATAAAACTGGCAGTCTCATTAATACCAAGTTAGCTTCGAGGACTTATTTAGGCTCCCACTTTGTCAGTGATTATTTATATTGAGCCGTCAGGAGATAAATTAATACCCAAAGCTCTGGCTACGTTAGCTTACTCTTCATATATCCATTCTTTCTTATTCTCGCTTTGAGAACGCTTTTCACATAACAAAAAATATGTTGCAGTCATTTAATTATGTTTGTTCTACTAAATAGCTTTTATGATGGTTTATGCATCCCAGCCTTTTAATGTTTGAACCATTGTATACACTATTTTGAAATCAATAGTATTCTGAGCAACGTCACACTCTTTAATTTTAGGAATTTCTAATTTACAAGCGTTAATATACCAAGGATGCTTCATAATTTCTTACAAACTTATTCTATACTTAGGTTCTTGTATCAATATTTTGTTAAGTAAATCAGTGGCTTAAGGCGAAACATATTCTGGAACTTCAACACGTCCATTTAAGACTTTTTTATACAGTTATTATAAATCTGGATCGTCGAAAGGCAGATAGCCACAAATCATTGCAAATAGAATAACACCACATGACCACACATCAACCATGGGCCCATCGTATTTCTTCTAGCATAACATCTCTGGTGAAGCGTATGAAGGAGATCCACAAGCTGTTTTTAGTTAATAATCTTTCGCCAAAACATTTGAAAGACCAAAGTCAATTATTTTGATGTTATTATCTGAGTCGAGAAGAATATTTTCGAGCTTCAAGTCTCTATGACAAACTTTTCTTGTGTGACAATAAAATAGTCCAGAAACTAGTTATCGAAATAATCTACAAGCATCTTCTTCAGTTAACTTTTTGCGTTCTGCTATGTATTTTAGCAATTCACCATTATCAATATATTCGGTAACTAAATAAATGTGATTAGGAGTATCGATAACTTCTAAAAGTTTGACAACAAATGGATTATTTAACATCTTTAGAACTTATATTTCTCTTACAACTCTTTTAAAGTCATCTTCACACTTTATTTTCGACTTATCTAGTATCTTCATAGCTACTTTCTATTATGTGGTTATTTATGTTGCAATTCTTACATCACCGAATGTACCACGTCCTAGTTATTTACCTAAAATATAATTTTATACTCTTTTCCCTGTTGGCTTTTCAGGTTGAGGTATCGGAGCAATTTCTTCTGGATTCATTGATGGGGGTGTGGTGAAGTTAAACAATGAAAAATATACAATATAAATTATAAATTAATATTTTGAAAACACTTTTATTTTGTTGTCACTCAGAAACGTCAACGGTTTTAAGAAGATTTAAGACCTTTTCTATCTGCTTATCTTGAAGTTGATTAACACTTATACTTTCTACTTCATCTTTCAGTATTGTTATATACTTATCTTTGTCTTCAAGTTCCTTGTTTTATAAATCAATACGTTTCTGATATTCTGAAACATTCAACTTCTCAATTTGCTCTTTCAAGGCACTCAAAGTGTTTTGAAGAGATTGGTTTTCGTTTTCAAGATGCACTATTCTGGCTGCTTGTTCTTTTCCATTATGTTCAAGCTATTTTGTTATTTCAGATTGTTTTTGTTGAAGTTACTTGAAAAACTGTAATCTTTGCGTTTTCTCTTCTGTCAACTGCTTTTAAATTTCTGTATTCCTTTATGTTTTAAATTTTAATTATTGTGTCATCATCATGTGCTCTTCGTCATGAGCTTGTTTTTCGTCAATAAGTTACTGCTTGAGTTGTTCGCATTCCATTTGCAATTAATTTGCGATTGTGTCGTTCATGTCTATTTCCTGATCGGAGGGGCGTTGTTTCTGCTGAAGCTTAAGTATATCATTCTCGCTTGATATTTCAATCTCAATAGTTTATTTCAATTCTTCTATTTCAATCTTATATTTTTCATACTATTTTTCAAGATCTGATTGATACTCTTTCTTTTACTATTCGTTTTCATTCTTGCATTTAATAAGCTCAGCTGCATACCCTGTTTTAATTTCAGCTATTTGTTGTTCATACTCTATTTTGATCTCAACAATCATCTTTTGCAGTTCTTAATTCTTCTCTTTTAACTCTTTTATTTCATTCGCCGCAGAGTCATCCTCGTTCTTTTTAGACTCAAGAAGAGCATCTTTGAATGCGAGCTCCAGTACGATTTCGTTTTGCTTGTTGTTCACAAAGTGAATAACGCGCTCACTCGTGAGTTCAAATTCACGTTTTATCAGAGCACCGTTGATTTCCTTCTACTCGAGCTGTAGTTCGGTGTATTTGGAGAGAATCGCTTGCTTTTCTTGAAGAGACTTATTGCATTTGGAAGCTGCAGATATCACTTGCGTATTCGATATATTGTTCGACTGAACAAAGGATTAATAGTCGAAGTTGTTGTTCATGAGAGTTGACAAAACCTATTCAATAGACAATTTTTTCTTCTAAGCGAAATCGGAAACGTTGATGTTGTTTCTGGCTAGAAGCAATATTACTTGATCGTCTGAAATTCCTTTCTTCTAGGCGAAATCAACGCAATCCAGATTTTACTTACCTAACAGAATTAAAGTCTGGTCATTAGTCAATCCTCTCTTTTGAACAAATATACATACATCAAGATTTAGCTTAATCAAAGTAGCTAAAGCTTTTTCATTAGATAACCCAGAACTAATCATTACTGTAGCGATCTAGTCGTTAGTCATCCCCTTCTTTTATACGAATGCAGATATATCAACATCTTACCTCATCAAAATGCTTATTACGTTATCGTTGCTTATTCCCTTCTTCTGGGCGAAATCTGAACAATTAAGATTATTCTTTGCAAGTGTGATTAACACATTATCATTTGTGATTCCTTTCTTTTGAGCAAAGTCTTGAACATCAATATTATTCTTAGCTAAAGCTATCAATACCTAATCGTTAGATATTCCTTTCTTTTGTGCATAATCAATGTAGTCCAAGCTATTTTTAGCATAAACAATGATAATTTATTCGTCTGTAATGTTCTATTCTAATATGAAAGCAACTGTATCATATTTAGACTTGTAAAGAGCTATCAGAATTTAATCGTTGGACAAACCGTTATTTTTCATAATAAGTGTTACTTGTTCTTAAGTTAATCCTTTCTTTTGAGCGAAATCTGAAATATCAACAGCATTTTAAGCTAGAACAATAACTATTTTATCATTTGATAACCCTTTATTCTGAGCGAATGCTGTGGTATCTAATTTGAATTTTACCATAGTGATTATAGCTGTTTCATTGGCTACATTTTGATTGATCATCGCCGTTGTTATTTGATCGTTCGTTATTCCCTTATTTTGTACGAATCCTGAAATATCAACCGCTGATTTCACAATAACGTTTAAAATTTGATCATTTGATATTCCTTTCTTTAATGCAAAGTCAGAGCAGTCTACGTTATTTTTTGCTAATGCAACCAAAACTTGGTCGTTATTCAATCCCTTCTTTTGTGCGAACACGCTGCAGTCTAAATTTTATTTGGCCAAAGCTACAATGACTTGTTCGTCTGACATTCCTTTCTTCTGCGCGAAATCAACATAATCAAACCCATTCGCGCACATCGCCCCCAAAACGTCCTCGTTTTATATTCCTCTTCTCTAAACAAATCCGTTAATGAGTTCCGTTTTCTCGGCCTCTGGAATATTAATTGGTTTTAGTTGTTCGCAGAGAACTTTGATCGTGAGTTCGGTGACGGAGCGACCGGCGGCTTTCTCGGCGGCGGTGAAGGTGCGGCAGGACTCGTCGATGGTCTCGATGTGGATTTGGGGGTTGGCTCCGTTGAAGTCCGCTATAAATGGTGTTGGATTGAATTTGCAGTTTAGGAAAACAACTGTTTTGAGCTAAGGATTTATTGTATGTCCAGAAACTTTAAAGCCATAACTTATGTTGCCTTCAACCAAAAATTGTGTTATTAATTTTGTATAATGATTATGGTTTACACTTAATTAGTACTAATAAAATGCTGAATGTAACGCAACTCTAGCAAATACAGTTTCAATATCAGCTGCATTTGGAGAATGTCCATTTGAATGCTGTGCAGTTCTAAGTATCTATTAACTCATTTGGAGTGGTTAAGGGTTCTTATTCCGCCGCAATTTCTCCAAAATATTTCCAAGCGCCAAAATCTGTTCCGCGCCGTTTCTTTTCAGCGAAAAATTATCGTTTTACGAATTCGCAGTTTTTCGGTTGAAATTTCTGGGGCCGTTTTCAGTTTTATGGGCGGTGATTTAATGACAGTTTATTTCGGAGAACTTTTGAACATATAAACAAATGAGACATCAATTATCGTTTATATATCGGTCAACAACATTTAATTAACATTGACATTATAAAGTGAACTAGCTGAAATCGTTTTCATTTCTAGGCGAATTTACATTTAGATTGTTTTTCAAGAAATTAAAAATAATGAAAATTCGGAACTGCAAAGTAACAACGTTCAATAGAACAAGTTCAAACCCAATATGAAATCTGGAACGTTTTAATTGTAAATAAATATTGTAAACAGTTCTGTGTTCAAAAGTTAGAGACTTATATAGATTGTAAAACGAATGATCTTATTTTGATACATCAAAGGTTTTGAGAATATTCAGTACTTGAAGTTGAACTGAAAGTAAAAATAAATGAAATCTCATTGTGAAACATCGATCGATTTGAGCAGAGTCAATACCTTTTCAATTTGCTTGTCTTGAAGTTGATTCACGTTAATCTTTTCTATTTCTTATTTTAGCTTTGTGATATAATCGTCTTTATCTTCAATCTATTTATTTTGTAAATCAATGCGTTTCTGATATTCTTAAACATTCAACTTTTCGATTTGCTCTTTCAAGGCACTCAAAGTGTTTTGAAGAGATTGGTTTTCGTTTTCAAGATGCACTATTCTAGTGGTTTATTCTTTTACATTTGCCTCGAGTTGTTTAGTTATTTCAGATTGCTTCTTTTCAAGCTATTCAAAGAAAATAATTCTCTGTTTCTTTTCGTCTGAAAGCTACTTTTAAAGATCGGTATTTCTTAAGTTCGTACGTTATTACATTTGTTACATTTACATATATTATTCGTCATGATATTACTTTTCGTCAATTAGTTATTATTGGAGTATTTCACATTCCATCCTCAACTAATTAGCGATTGTGTCGTTCATGTCTATTTCCTGATCGGAAACTCGTTTATTTTTCTGTAGTTCGACTAGTTTATTTACGTTTAACATTTCAGTTTGTATTGTCTATTTCAATTCTTCAATCTCAGCTTTGTACTTGTCTTACTCTATTTATAAATTTTGTTGGAACTCTTTTCTTTGCGCTTCAACTTCGTTCTTGCATTTAATAAGCTCAGCTGCGTATTCAGTTTTGATTTCAGCTATTTGTTGTTCGTATTCGAGTTTTACCTCAACAATCTACTTTTGTAGCTCTTAATTCTTCTCTTTCAACTCTTTTATTGCATTTGCTGCAGAGTCATCTTCGTTCTTCTTTTATAACAAAAGAGCTTCTTTAAAAACGATTTCAAGAATAAGTTCTCGCTGTTTGTTGTTCACGAACTTTAGAACACGATCTATAACTAATTCGATTTCACGCTTGATCATGGTGTTGTTGATATTTTCTTATTCGGATCTCAGGTCAACCGGTTAAATTGATTGCAAGAGTTCATATTTGTCCAGGAGTGGAAGATCGGAATTCTGTATTATTTCTATCACCTTGGCGTTGGACATGTTCTTGGCAGCTGTGAAAGGCTGTACGTCTATTTTGGCTTTCATCAAAGTAATTAGAACTTGATCATCGGTGAATCCTTTGCTTTGAGTAAAAGGCTGGTAGTCTAAGCCGGATTTAACAAGTGACACTAGGATCTGCTCGTTTGAAATAGACTTGCTAGCAGCGAAGGAACTGTAATCAAGGTTGTTCTTCATAAATGCTGTTAGAACTTGCTCGTCCTTCATTCCTCTTCTCAGCGCGAATCCTACGTAGTCTAGGTTGTTTTTCATCAATAACAGCAAAACCTGGTCGTTTAATATTCCCTTCTTCTGTGCGAAGTCGGAAACGTCAACTCCATTTTTGGCGAGAGTGATTATAACTTAATCGTTGGAAATACCTTTCTTTTGTGCAAAATCTGAACAGTCGACAAAATTCTTTGCAAAAGCGACTATTACCTGGTCATTTGTTATTCCTCTACTTTGAATGAAATTTGTTGTATCAACTCCATTCTTTGTTAACGCGATCAGAATCTGATCGTTAGTAAGCCCTTTCTTACTGGCGATATCAGATATATCTAAACCATTCTTTTCTAAAATAATTAATATCTGATCATTTGAAAGACCTTTCTTTTGAGCGAATGCTGTAGTGTCCAGTTTAGACTTGATTAAAGCAATTATGGCTTAGTCATTGGTTAGACCTGAATTAATCATTGCAGTTGCAACTTGGTCATTCGTGATTCCCTTCTTTTAGACGAATCCGGAAATATCAACTTATTATTTCGCCAGAACACTTATAACTTGGTCGTTTGATATTCCTTTCTTTTGAGCGAATTCTGATACATCAACGTTCTGTTTCGATAATGCAATTAAAACTTGATCGTTGCTAATTCCCTACTTTTGTGCAAAGTCTGAAACGTCTATTCCGTTATTAACCTGGATAATTAATACTTGGTCGTTTGAAAGACCTTTCTTTTGGGCAAATGTGATGATGTCGAGTTTTGATTTCGTAAGTGCTAAAATGGCTTAGTCGTTGGTTAGACCTGAATTAATCATTGCAGTTGCAACTTGGTCATTCGTGATTCCCTTCTTTTGTACGAATCCGGAAATGTCAACTTATTATTTTGCCAGAACGCAAATTACTTGGTCGTCAGATATTCCTTTCTTTTACGCAAAGTCAGAGCAATCTAAATTATTTTTAGCCAATGCAACTAAAACTTAATCGTTCGTTATTCCCTTCTTTAATGCGAAGTCTGAAACGTCAACGTTATTCTTCACCAACAAAGTTAAAATTTGGTCATTCGTTATTCCTTTCTTCTGAGCGAAATCTGAACAGTCCACGTTATTTTTAGCCAAAGCTATTAAAACTTGGTCATTATTCAATCCCTTCTTTTGTGCGAACACGATGTAGTCCAAATTTTATTTGGCCAAAGCTGCAATGACTTGGTCGTCTGACATTCCTTTCTTTTATACGAAATCAACGTAATCCCATCCAGTCGCGCACATCGCCCCCAAAACGTCCTCGTTTTGAATGCCTCTTCTCTAAATGAATCCGTTAATGAGTTCCGTTTTCTCGGCCTCTGGAATATTAATTGGTTTTAGTTGTTCGCAGAGAACTTATATAGTGAGTTCGGTGACGGAGCGACCAGCGGCTCTCTCGGCGGCGGTGAATTCTTTGCAAGAGTCGTCGATGGTCTCGATGTGGATTTGGGGGTTTGTACCTCTGAAATCTGCAATGCTCCATCCATTAGTGGGATTCTGTTTGCAGTTTAGTATGATAACTGTTTTTAATCCCGGTTATATTGTTTAACAGACACATCCGCATCCATAAGTAATGTTACAATCAACAAAAAAGTATTTAGATAGTTTTGAATAACCTTAATTTGTCGCAAGATAGTGTTGATAAAAATTGGAGTGTAATGAAGACATCCGAATAAATACAGTTTCGATTGATGAATTACCCGAGTATGTATTGCTTCTAAGAATTTCTTAACTCATATATTGGAGTGGTTATTAAGGTTTCTTTCCGCCATATTTCCATTTAAAGCTTTTTCAGCCGTTCCGCTCCGTTTCTTTTCTAATTCATCAATTGAGTACAGTCGTTTTACTTTTAAGCAGTTTTTTAATTAAGGTAGTTCACATAATAGCAGTTTATAAATTAGCAGTTTTAGATATTAGGAGTTTTTTTAATTAAGAGTTTTTTAATTAAGATCACACTGCTTTATTATCACATATTACAATTTATTATAAGATAACAGTTATTAAAAAATTATTGTTATTATTTATTGTTAAATAAAATATTTCGAGATTATAATCATAAGATATTCATAAATATTTATATAATGATAATTTTATAAGTTATCTAATAAATAAGTGCATTATTTGATAAATTTTAGTATAACGTGAATATATGCATAATTAAGTACATAGTAATGTATTTATACGCAGTTCAGTTAATTCTAAATTAAATTTTTCCAGAAATATTAATAATAACGTATGTTAATTGATGTAATTTTTTAATAACTGTGTAAATACATACAATATGAATTATGATTAAGTTTTAAACAAAATTCACCTTTGTAGCACAAAGTCGAGATTTAAACAACATTTGCTGGTCTGGAAATTTAAACACTAGTTTTAGTAAATGCGTAACATTGGAATGGAAATCCCTCTTAATTAAAGAACTGCTAATATAAAAACCGCTTAATATGTGAATGGTCCTCTTAATTAAAAAACTCTTAATTAAAAAAACTCCTAATATCTAAAACTGCTAATTTATAAACTGCTATTATGTGAACTACCTTAATTAAAAAACTGCTAAAAAGTAAAACGACTGTAATTTTAATCTCGTCTCGTTTTCAGTGCAAAGTTTAAAATAAACTCTTCAGCGCGAAATTCCGTTCAGCTCCGTTTATTTACGCGAAACGACTCTCCCGTTTTTGTTGTGAATATTTAAAAATATTATTTTAGTATTTATTTTATTTACTCTACTTTGCAGCTCCACATTTTTATTAATTTTTCCTTCCCTTAATACTACAATTAATATTTTTTTCACTTATAATATGTACAATTAAGCACATATCAGTCTTCTCACGAAGCTAAATAAACGGCTCTAGAGAACAATTAATGGATCAGTGCAAATCATAATAGCCGCTAATGATGTTGCGCTGATATCAAGAAATTGTAGGTGCACAATTTTTAATTTATTTCTGCACGAATATACTACTTGAATGTTCAAACCATGGGCGATTCGAAGTATTTTACGTTAAAATCGAAATTGATATATATATATATATATATATATATATATACGGGTTGAGCCCGTTTGAAAGTGGAAACACTGGCGTGCGAGAGCCAATGTTTTGCTTTCGAAAGTCTCAATGAAGTCTGTTTGTGCCGTCTCGAGGAAGTGAAATGAATATATATATTCATTTCACTTCCTCGAGACGGCACAAACGAACGACTGTGATATATATATATATATATATATATATATATATATATATATATATATATATATATATATATATATTATATAGATTAAAATATTAACACTCCACTAATCATAATTCAAAACGCAGTACGAAATCTAGCGAGTGCATTTGCTTAAAGTCGATTCTATATATTGAATTGCATTTTAAATCACTTTAAATATACGGCCTAGAATACTACATAGATCTAACCTTAATTCAACATGAAACTCAAATACAATTGCGAACATGTCTATCTACTATGCTATTTTAACATTTTTCTTAACTGAATTCAACATGGTTGTTTTAATCTCATATTCTCAGTGTTGTTCAAGGTAAATTCAAATATTTATAATCATACTATTTGAGTATATTTCGTCAACTTGCCATTTTCTTTTATTACAGCAAGCTTCAGGTACCATAATCAATACACTCCTTGGGATATCTTCTTATAGTTTAACACATCGGTTAGGTTAGGAATGATCAATAGGTTCAGGACCGGTAGGGAAAGAGTTTCTTGCAGTGTTGTGTATTGTATTGATCAACATAGAGGTAAACACAGCATTTTAGAAAATGTTCATGGATCGTGCTGGACGTATCGATGGCCAAGCTAGCGGCAAAATTGTGGCGGCCGTTGTGGGTCTGATTCATAGCTTTGGTATCAAGGTTGGGCAAAACCTCTAAGCATTAAAGTGTGGAGTGGTTGACAAAGCATTTCGATTTCTAGTAAATAGAAATGAGATTCCAGAGATACGGATAGGGCTCTGTGGTAAAATGGTCTTAACCATGGACATTAAGTGCTCCAAGAAAACATTCTGTAACACCAGTAGTAGCTTATGGCAGAAGCGTTTGAGATTCAAAAAACAGGTTGGATTCTATTTGGGAGTTGTGGAATGGCGATGATCTACTGGCCACGAGGAGCATCTTTCGATGAGGTTATCAACAGTATCTGTTGTTTCTTATTTTTAAGATGTAACTTAGAACAATACAAAGAAATCAATTTAATAAGTCACAAAAATTAATCTACAGTGTAAGTTTACAAAAATACAATGACTCACTTTACTGTAACCTTATCATCAGTACTAAGACTCAATTTAATCATTCCATCTTCATCTCGTAAATAGTGACAATCCACGATAATCCTTGTTTGCAAATATAATGTCTTTATCTGATGAACGAAAAATAATGATGTAAAGTGGTGGGCAAAGTAAAGGAGACTCCCTCTTTTTGACCTTTAAAACGATTGCTTGAGCTTAAATTTGTTATAATTGATTTAAAGAATCACTTGAATGCTTCACCACCAGCATCGTTGCATTTTGATACTCTTTCTGATATTGAGTCTACTAATTGTACATATTTTACTTGCATATACCTCTTCAAACATCATTGAGTTCTTGGTAAAATTCGTTTAGCATTTTACTGATCATTTAATCTAACATTCATCAGGTTACTGAGAAAAATATTTTATAATTTTGTACAATCAAAAATCTTACTATGAGTCTCACAGTTATCACATAATTTGTGTTCATTCGTAAAATATTGAGTTGGTAGAGCTCACGGTAGCCTGTGCTGTTACATTTAATGATAATTTATTCCAAACAACGACTTTTAACGAACTTTGTTTTCTAACGGGGTTTTCCCAAATAGAATTCGTTTTCTTATCCTTAGCTTTAATAAATAGGTCAGCTCTGATACAATAAAAGGTACCACCAAACATTGTCGACAAAAATTTACCGTTTTGTAAACTTAACGAAAAATGCTCAAGATTAATTGGTTTGCCAACGATAAATTGTTCATAATGCTTGATATTTCCAAGATAATTCATCCCTGACTCGTATACAAACATTATGTGGAACCAATAATCTCAGAACTCTCATTAAATAAAAAATACGTTCAAATCTTCAATAAATATAAAAACGGGAGGTCGCTTAAAAACTTCAAACATAGCTAAGATGATTACAAACACTTATCTGGTTAATTTAACAATTTAGCACACAAATTTATTTCTGAGAAGTAGAAAACAACATGTCGAAAACCAGTAGTAACATTTATCTCTGTGAATCGTAAATACATAATTGTATCTGTGAAGAATTGTTTGAAGATGTCTATGATTCAACCCTGGACACTGGAATGTTCACATATGTTCACTACCGTTAAAATTAGTGATTATTTTGAATACAAAATTGATAAATATTTCTGACGCTAAACAACTCGCTACTTTCACTTTATGGGTGTTGTATGATACTAAACATATTTAGATAGTCATACCTTTACTATAATTATCAAGTTGATGTTCACGTTTACAATTTAAAGATTCCATTTGGAAGTGGAAGGTGTATACACAGTTGTAGATAAAATATTATATTAATTTTTTACAATTGTGTTACTCTATGTTCAAGAAGACCAAAAACAAAATATAAACCACCTCACTACCTTCTTTGACCGAGTCTCCTTTACTTTGCCCACCACTTTATACAAGAAGTATAAAGTACATTTTAAGATATTTTAAGACAATATGTGAAAATATCTCGTTCTCATTTCCAGTGATTTAAGAATGTATTCACATTACAGATTATCTTTCGTTGTTGCATAATATTAGCATAAATTCAGCTTCGTCATTCAGATAACTTATGTTTTCTATATTTGGCTTAAGTTAATAGGCACACTAAATTCTTGTAAATATAAATTTATGTCTTTCTGACACATATTCTTTTATTAGCTAGTTGGCATTAGATTCGCAGAAAAACTGTTTAAATCGAATAACCTCAAATTACCAAATTATTTGTGATACTCTATTTACTAATTAACACATTAATTATATTCACGCTAAATCACCGAATACAATTCCGAATTTGCAAAAGTGTGTAAATCGCCGGAAATACATTTTCATTCACTTTTCAATTCTTATTCATCAATTGTTCAAATATGAGTTTCCCGCTCCAATGAAGAGGGTTGGCTGGACCGAGTCTGAAATTCAATTGCTCATAAAAATTACCAACGAGTACCGGAGCAGGAACCGACAGATAAACTGGGAAGCGGTTTCAAAGCGCATTCATAACAGAACCGCCTCTCAGTGCAAGAGCTACTACGCGAACGTCCTGAAGAAGACCTTGGACGTTGAGATAAGACAGAATCACATGTGGAACAGAGTGGAAATACTCGCGTTGTGGACGTTCGGGGTGCTCTACAACAGAGACTACGAGCTCATTCAGAAGAAGTTCATGCCAAAGTTCACCGTGAAACAGATTGCTAGTTAATTTGCACAAATAGCCAGAAAACAGCAGGAAATACACCAACACTTTTTGAAAGCTATAAGTGATCCGAAGTATCTACGCACACTATCCGAGAACGAGTTCAAGATGGAGTGGTACATCGTGCAGGTTGGCTGGAAGCGCATGAAGATGATCGAGGTGCGCATCTTCCAGAGATCCAACGAAGATGTTCCAGACACGCAGTACCCGGTGGATATCGCCGAACTGCCAGCGATTAAAGCGTTCTTCCAAGACATACACCCAAATTAACTAGTTGAGGTGTACAAGCCAGAAGAAGTCAGACGCGGGTACGACATCGAGCCGTTCTACTACCCAGAGTACCGGCCGGTAAAAAAATTTCTTGCTCAGCCGGTAGGTGGTCTACCGGTCGGTAATTTCACGACCGCCCGGTAACCCTAATATTGAGAGGTATAAGAAATTTATGGTTTTAATTTTCAATAAGAGTAGACAGTTGGAGAGTATCGATATTTTGTATGTTGTGATTCAAAAAACGGATCTTTCATGATAAATGTAATAATCTAGTGAAATCTGATCAAAATTTGTCGTAAGACTGAGATTTTAGGTTTACAAAAACCCTAGTACGACGCTAAAAGTAGTCTTAAAAGATAAATACTGCCAAACTAACTTTGCAATTATCATCAATTATCTATAAGATAAATGAATGCCTCACTATAAATAGTTAGCTATTTGTTAATGGTCTGCTAATTGATACAACAAGTAATAGGTCAAACCTTCTACTATGGGCTTAGACTCTTCTGAAAACGTTATATTTAAAGTATCTAACCAGATATCAACTTCAGTGTTAAACGGAGAATAATTTACTCAAAATTATTTCTAGCTTGATTTGTCTTAAGAATGTCAACTTAATTTGTTGATTCCTACTCCACATTTTGATTCCTCTGTAGACAATAGAATTTAATTCATCAGCTTCATCTTTAGTTAGAGAATAGATACTTTGAAAATTCATTCCACTAACACAAGGCAAGTATCACTCACGGCTATTAATGCTATCCAGCTCACTAAAGATTAAAATACCCAAACATCTCACTTTACCTTCCCTTCTGAATGAGGTTATGCAGTATAACATTCTATCATAAATGACTCGTTAAATATAAGGTAATAAATATAACTCTGTTAATAATATTCAGAATAGGAGTAACTTATGTGTTCCCTCAGTGCCATCCGCTTTAAAATCGGTACCGAAAATTAACCAGTACACCACTTCGGTAACAGAGTGGTTTGAATTAGTTATTATTTTATATTTTACATATCCACTGCCGAACTTATTGTATGAGAAGGAGAAGCATTTCAAGATTGATTTTATACATTTATAGTACTCAAACAGTAATGAAGAATAAATATTAATACTTTTATCATTTTCACTCCTGCTACAAATTTAACTTTATTTATTCTTGTTACATAGTTACAACTTTGATGAGTTCAATTTTTATTATTCTCATTGTATGTAAGTATTTCCTCATTTGAACTCAAAAAATATTCGACTCTATTTTTCGTTGTTTTATGCACTTATTAAAATTAGTTATCAATGTTTTTCAATCTCAAACGTAAAGATTCCTCTTTAACTATTTGACATAATAATGTTCCTCATTCATTCGAATTGCAATCTGACTTATATATTTTATTTACCACAGTTCTCCGAAACTGAGAATTCATTCATCAATATTTTCTAAAATTTTTGACAGACATTATTTCATGTCTTTTATTTACTGCTAATGTACTATATAACTATTTTCTTGACAGATTTAGTTTTATACTAACAGCTTTGTCCTTGAAGCCATATTTTCATCATGAGCTAAATACTAAAATTGAAAAAGTTTGAAATAGTGTTATAACCTTCTTGACGCTACTTAGAATAAGTTGCTGTGTTTTAAATTATAATATAGATATTTGGTCTTGTGATACTACAATTTTCTTCATTGGAACAAAAACCGAAATAGTGAAGTGGATATATATTTTCCTTGTTATTTTCGTTTAATATAATAGTAACATCAGTTATGAGTTTTTGAACTTCCACTAACCTTCCACTAGCTTAAATTTGTATAAATTTCTTTAGAAACAGCAACAATATTTAAAACGTTAACAGAACTTCTGAGACAAGAGCTGTTGTCAGTGATCATATCACAACTAAATATAATCAAACACGAAACATCGCTTGTTTTGAATCGCTATATAATTTATTTTTAATAATTTTAGAATTGAAAAAATATGGTGCAAGAGAGTTCGAAATCTTAAAATAATCTGTAATAGTATTACTCTGGTTCTAAGTGATATCAATTTCACTTTGATTCAAATATTAATATTTCACTAAAGAAGGACAACTATATAGCTTTAATTAGATTTTATGAAATTAGACTGGATCATAATAATTAATTTTAGAACAGAGTCTGCATCTATATCACCAAGCTTAATATTCTTTGTTAGTTTGAAATATTATTTCAATTTTTGTTGTCAAAATAAAAATTAAAATCGAGTTACTAGCAGAGGTGGGTTATATATTTATATTTTTATAATATCTTAAATCTATTTTGAATATGGTTAATGTAAATTACAGCGTATTACTTCTCATTCATTAGTGTATCGGAATAAATAACTTCACAAATAGTATAATTTTGTTAGAATTTTTGAAGCAGAAAAATATATTAAGTTCAAGTATATGTTGAGTGATGGGTTTAAAACTAATTTTTGAGTTATTATACAGATCAATTTGGTCCATAAGCGATTCTAAAAATATTTACTAAGTAGTTGAACGTTCTTTTCAAGCAAATGCAGAAATAATTTAGGGAACTATCTTTTAAATCTTTTATTATTTATCTAAAACTCAATACAATGATCTGTATGAGGAAACTCTACGTTGGCTACAGGTAAATTTAATTCAATTTTCTCTGTTAATTAGATTACATCAATAAATTAAATTGAATTCGAATACAAACAATATTCTTCTTATATGAAATAATGCATTCTATTCGATTATTCTATAACCATTGTTTGAAGTCAGAAAATTCGTCTCAAGTTAATTTTTCTCCAATTCATTTGAATATTTTTGCGCTTAGATTCGAAAATCTATTTTGCCCAATCTATTGTTAACTTACGACCAGACCTCGTTGAAATAATATTGAAAGTTTGCATCATCCCACTTAATTGATAAAGCTGTTTATTATTTGCATTTTCAACTAAAAGTTTTTGAATATAATTATTTATTACAATCTTTCAACGTAAGTTTGATTTATGCATGCTTAACCGTAGTTTACGTAATTATAAGCAAGTTTTTAAGTTGATCCATTGTCCTTTTTAATTTTTCATAATAGCTCGGTGGAGGAGTGGACATTAATTTAAATAACTCAAAAGATAATAAAAAGCAAAATTGAAAAAGAAAAATAATAGTAATATCGTGTTCAATTCTTCAGTACATATTATTTTACCATATATGTTCGGTGGTATCTGTACATATAATTTTATTTTCTTCAAATAATACGGTTTAACAACTCTGTAATGTTCTAATAATCAACAGTAAATGTATATAAATAGTACCAACTCATTTAAATTCAAACACTCTCACTTAACCGCCGCGATGAACTTTTCAACCTCAACAAGTACCGCGTTCCAAACTCTAACGAATCCTTCAAGAACGCACCACACATCCCCCTCGAACTCTTTGTGCTTATTCTCAGCCCAGATACTGAACCCAGTTAGTTCGTTCATGATCCAACCCGCGTTCAAGTAACCCGGATAAGCTTCTTTCGGAACCAGAACCTTCATTTGACAGGCGAAATCGTTCAATAGTGCGACCAATATATTCCCCAAAAACGGTTTGTGCCTCGGGAACTCAATAACCTGAACTGAGATGTTAGCTGGGATTTTGTTCACGGCCTGTTTATCGTTGGACCAGGCCAGGTTATCGCATCCGGGTTACTTTTCAACTTAATCAAGGAGATATTAAGGGATTTTTATCCTGGCTTAATATTAGTGCTTTATTATCTCTTGATAGATTAGGAGGAGTGGACCGATGATTTGATCCTCGTTTTTGCGGATTTACTCGAATTCGAGTTACGTTATAAATGGATTAAGTCTGTACTAGTCAAATGCTGAAGTGCAAAAAGCATTTTCCTCTTTTGTGATTCCAACCAGATTTTTGTACACCTAATAATTAGCTACTTCATCAGCCCAGAATAGACTCAAAAGTCTGCACTCAGGAGAAACACGACCGAATCGCATGCTGGCGTCCTTCAATTCGGTCACAAACTGCTCAGCACGCTGCACCTATCCGAGGTGATTCCTTATGTACACGTGCGAGACGAATTCGTTCATGGGCATCGGAACGAATTTCTCGGTTGTAGTGTCCGTAAGTTCATTATACGCTGATTTGACTAAGGATTCGCGCGCAATTAGAGTGGAAACCTACTCCTTAGTAATTGTGCCCCTGGACGTTTCCTTGAAGATTTGGTCCGAATTTTTCAATTAGGAGAAATTTTGCAGTTTGCAAGCTACTTCAACTATCTTATCGCGCTGTTTTACACTGTAGTTAGCGGCTTCATTCTTCAAATGAGGAATGCGCGCTCTGAATATGCTCTCGACCGTTTTGGATAACCAGTGGATTGTGCGCCTGGTCGGGCACGCGGATTTGATCAGTGACATCTTCTACTACTCAGCCACTAATTTCTCAGCTGCTAATTTAGCAATCGTCCACGCGTCAATTTACGCCGAGCGCCTGTTCTTGATTGAGCCGTTACTCGGCATATCCGCTTTGAGCACCGTGAAGTACACACTCCTTATGTTCTTTCCCTAAAATCCAGTGGGATCGTTAACCAACTGCGAGATTTTAACTATCAAATCACCTGAGGGAGAAAACTGAGTTTACACTGCAGTTTAATTATTACCCAGTAAATCAAGAATCTCTTTTTGCCTTGACGGATTCATTTAAGATAGATTCTACACATTTCCTGGCGCGAAAGACGAATTTAATGTTGAAGTCATGAGAAGCTCATTGTCTCTTATTGAAGGATCAACAACAGAAAGCGCTGTTTTAGAGAATGCAGACGATTTTGATAAATCACGTGGTGAAAGTTGGGTTGAACGCTTCATAGGGGAAATTTTAACTGGCGGAGGGATTGTGGGGGTCTTTAGCTTTTGCTCTTGGGATTCCTTCACTTGTTATTGGAGAACTTTTAATACTTAATCAATTTCCTGGGGCTCTGCTTATATTTGCTTGGGGACCTCAACCTCTGGCTTATCGGCTTCAGCTTTGACCTCCTCCTTGGATTTTGGGATTGGAATAGGTTTGTAGGAGTTCATCTCGTATTTGTACTTGTTCTAATCTTGCTTTTTTAACTCTTCTATCTCAAGTTACTTCTATGTCTCCATCTTTTATTACAATTATAGTAACTTGTCAGTTGGCTCCATGTTCTTAGAAAATGGATCTGATTTGGTAAACAAAGGCTGTGAATTTTTGCGCAGCTTTTGCTGAAGCTCGTACTTTCTTCTTTCGGTTTCATCCATGTCCGGACCGTTCGGATTGTACTCCTTTGCCTAGTTTAGGAATCGCAACGCAACATCAACGTTTGATTTTTACACGGTTGGTTTTAGTTACAACTATAAATCGCTATCCGGAAGAACCAACTTTGCATTGGAAGTAGGATTGAAGTTTCTAAGAGCATTCAACATTTTGAGCGGTGGAGTGATGCTATGTTATATACTTTTTAGTACAATTATATAAGTTATTTGAATTTAAAACCACTCCAAAACCGCCATGCTTGTTGATGAATGGATGATTGCGTTACTTAAATCAAAACAAAATATAAAGTGTCTATTGTACAGAACTAGAAATTAAATAACGTGCAAGATGAATACTGCTGGTTCAATCATGGATACTAGAATAGAAAATCTACCTGCGTCATTCGATTATGATTAAATGGCAATTTAGATTCAGCGCCGGTTTATAACTGTTAACCGTGATGAGTTATATTTACACAGTGAATCTGACATTCTTGAGCTAAAATCGCGTGAATAACATTTGTTATCATGTGCTGTATTGTATGCAAATCCGCAGTCTCAAACATAGATTATGATTGGCATGGTGCGAGATACCCTTTTTGTAGCCAGATAGCTTTTGGATGACGTAATGCGAATTATTTACGATGGAGATCAATTAAAACCTGTGAAATCCATTCTAGCACAGCTTATAGTTCCGCATAAATCTTATGAAGATTAAGATGATTTCTTTACGCATAAAAATGCCGCGTCACCGCTTCTTCTATTCGACAAAACTGATTTTGGGTCAAGTTCAATACGTTGGAAGACCTCATACTAGAAAGAAAGGAAACAGTTGAGATCAGAGGAAGTAACAGAATTGCAGGTTTATGAAATTAAAATATTTGTCAATGCCCAGTCTCAATGTGAGTAGAACGTGTATCTCATTAACGAACACCTTCAACGTTTCGAAGTCGATGCAAATATTTCATTTACCTATGTTCCAAATTAAGCTGTTGAAATACTCAGAAGGAGGTGTGTTGGACTTTAATCGTAGTTCCTTAAAATCAAATAAGAAAATTGTACTGAGAAACTTACCCAAAGAACTGAGCGAATTGAGAGGGGAGAGATTAGAATTGACTTCAAAAAACATGATCTTTGTATAGAAATTTATACCAGAAACGAAAAATAGTATACTATTTACTAAATTGAAGACTTTTTGAAAGTTGACCTATCTGAACTTAAAAACGGAAATATTGTTCAAGCAGAAGCAACTCCTATACACATTCCGCAATTCTATGTAAAACCAGACGGAGTCATCTATAAAGGTCAACTTCTCCAATTTATTTAAATGAAAACCAAATCCCATGAAGCAAAATATTTAGTGTTTTGCGACCCCAAAACTAAAGTTGGATCTGAAAACCTTAGAAAAATAGCCGATTTTGCAGACAAAAATGCCTTAAATATCATTCTTTGCGTTAAAAACATTCAAATTGAAGGCGAGAGCCAGTAGAAGAGACACCTTGTGCAAAAAACAATAGTGAAGCCAGAAAAGGACATCTTTGAATATGTTGAATTGTAAGAAGAAATTTTCATTGTTGGCTTGGAAAAGGGAGCTGAAGAGTCTTGGATGGACGCGCTGCAAAAGATTATTAAGTAATGAGAGTATTATATCAATTAGATTTTTAGCTAAAAATATCAATATGAGTATCGTGTTTTCAACTTTAACTAACTTTAGATATTTAGTTATCACATTTAAAATACAAAACGCTAAGTTAGGAGAGCAAATCACCTCAAAAACCAGTATTTAGGTTCAATAATATATTCAATAATATATTGAATAAGCGGATAAAATTATTTTAAGAATAAACCAGCTGAAATAGTTGATTAATTCATCAAGAGTACAGGAATTAATAAATATTTTAAGAGAAACTTGGTTATGTAGAAACTACGACATGATTTAGTTATTGCCAAAAAGTTAAAGAAAACCTACGCCCCCATCAGCCAGCTCAAAAAACTGATTTAACAACGCATTAGCTTCAAATCAATGTTCAAAACTACGAAAGTAAAAGTTGGCCAAATCTTGAGCTTTCAAATGAATAATCAGATCGTATTTACGGCTAAAGTCGCGACGCTGTTCGGTGCGCTGAACGAAATGAATTGACAGTGATTTTCTGTTCATAGAACTAAAAAATATATTTAAAAATATAGTTATTAATATATAGTTATTAATTTTACAAATCATCAGTCATTAGAATAATGAAAATTAAAACCATAAATTTCTTAAACCTCTCAATATTAAATAATCAATTCACTCGCTCAGATGCCGAAGTTGTTCTAGTACTTTGTGTAGTAAAACGATCGATTACAGTTCCGTCGCTATTAGCAAGTCAATTTCAAACGAGCAGATCTAGGTAGCTCTTGTTTAATCCGGTTCAGACTTCCAGAATTTCGCTCAAACTAAAGGATTAACAGATGAACTGTAATGTAAATTATGGATGCAGCTGTGTTTGTTGTACATTGAATCCTGGATTTAAATTGCAATATTCTTAAACTGTAAAATCAATTCAACAAGCGGATCCAAAATTGCAGATTGATTATTTATTTCCTCTCAATATTAAAACGGTAAAGTATATTAAATATTCAATTCACTTGCTCAGATGCCGAAGTTGTTCTGGTACTCTGGGTAGTAGAACGGCTCGATATCGTAACCGCGTCTGACTTCTTCTGGTTTGTACACTTCAACTAGTTTATTCGGGTGGATGTCTTGGAAGAACGCTTTAATCGCTGGCAGTTCGGCGATGTCCACCGGGTACTGCGTGTCTGGAACCTCTTCGTTGGATCTTTAAAAGATGCGCACCTCGATCATCTTCATGCGCTTCCAGCCCACCTGCACGATGTACCACTCCATCTTGAACTCGTTTTCAGAAAGTGTGCGTAAATATTTTGGATCTTCAAGTGCTTTCAAAAAGTGTTGGTGTATTTCTTGCTGTTTTCTGGCTATTTACGAAAATTAACTAGCAATCTGTTTCACGGTGAACTTTGGCATGAACTTCTTCTGAATGAGCTCGTAGTCCCTGTTGTACAGCACCCCGAAGGTCCACAGCGCGAGTATTTCCACTCTGTTCCACATGTGATTCTGTCTTATCTCAACGTCAAGGGTCTTCTTCAGGACGTTCGCGTAGTAGCTCTTGCACTGAGAGGCGGTTCTGTTATGAATGCGCTTGGACACCGCCTCCCAGTTTATCTGTCGGTTCCTGTTCCGGTACTCGTTGGTAATTTTTATGAGCAATTGGATTTCAGACTCGGTCCAGCCAACCCTCTTCATTGGAGCGGGAAACTCATATTTGAATAATTAATGATTTACTGAAGAGAATGAATTAAATGTAATGAAATGTATTTCCGGCGATTTACACACTTTTGCAAATTCGGAATTATATTCAGTGATTTAGTGGGAATGTGATTAATGTGTTAATTAGTAAATAGAGAATCACAAATAATTTGGTAATTTGAGGTTATTCGATTTAAACAGTTTTTCTGCTAATGTAATGCCAACAAGCTAATAAAAGAATATTTGTCAGAAAGACACAAATTTATAATTACAAGAATTTAGTGTGCCTATTAACTTAAGCCAAATATAGAAAACATAAGTTATCTGAGTGACGAAGCTGAATTTATGTTAATATTATGCAACAACGAAAGATAATCCGTAGTGTGAATACTGTTTTGAATCACTGGAAATGAACGAAATATTTTCACATATTGTCTTAAAATGTTTTAAAATGTACTTTATACTTCTTGTATACATCATTATTTTTCGTTCATTCATCATCTTCATAAAGACATTATTTTTGCAAACGTGGATTGTAACTATTTACGAGATAAAGATGGAACTCAATATAAATCATTATTTATCGTTAATTCATCCAGCCTTAGTACTGATGATAAGTTAAGGTTACAGTTAAATGAGTCATTATACTATTGCTTGTCCGTTCACGTTGTGTTAAATTAAATATCAAAATTAAACATATAGATCAAAATTAAACATATAGATATATAAATACGATTTATTAGATTGATATACAAATTTTAATATAAATAGTAGTATAAAGAGTACTGTATAAATTTAGTGATTATTAGTTAGAAGATAAAGTATAGTTCAATGTAGATAAATAACAATACAACAATTTTGTTGATTATTTATAAATATTAAATAATTAAAATGTTGCCATCATTCACTATTCTTAACTGCCATAGTTCTAAGAATATCCAAAACCTCATCTATTTATCTATTTTACAGTAATTTAACATTAATTTATTGTAAATTAGATGTTAATATTTCTATTTATTTATCTTTATCATAAAGTTATCTGTCTTGCTTTTCAATTCGTAATTAATACTAACTAACATTTATAATTTCAATTTACTACTTTAATGCAGTCAAGTTATCTAGCAGATTTTGATTATCAGTTTAAAGTTTTAATATTAATTGAGCCTGTTCATTTCCGCGCAATTCTAGTTAATTGGTTATTTCGGTTTATTTTTCTGACAATTGTTAAAAATATTATAATCTTTGAGCTCTTTCTTCTGTTAACTGTTTATACACTTCGCTATACCTTAAATTTTTGCGTTATAATTGCTCAAGCATCAATGTATATTAATCATCATGGTCTTATTTCTCATCATTAAGTTATTATTACAATTAGAAGTATTTTTCCTATAATTAATTTGTGATTAAATCCTATTAATCGTTATTACACTCATTTATGTACTATTTCTATTAATAATTAATAATTAATTATGTACTTTTATGATCATCTAAATTAGATTACTACAGGGATGCTATTTCGGTTCTGTATCTATCAAACTATTATTTTAAGTCTTTTTGATATTATATTTTCATAGATTCCATAAAATTTTTGCTTTTTTACAATTCAGATCCATAATACTCTACTTTTAAAGCTAAATCGCGTTGATGTTAATATTATTCTTCAATAAGTAATTTCTCAAGTTCATAGATTTTTAGCTTTAGTTTTTAAATTTCGTCAGCTGCAGCTAATCCATTATTTTATTATTAATTCAAAACCAATTATTTGAGCATAAGTTCTAACGATATTTCGCGGCATCTATTATTAACAAACTGGATAACACGTTCATTTACCTGCTCAAATTCATTTTTAATAAGAGTACTATTGATGTTTTCTTGTTGTTCTTATAATTCAAGTGTAAAATACTATTTTAAAGTTTAAATTTTTTATTCAATAGGCAGTTTAGATTGTGAAATGATTTCAATGGTTTGAGTTTACGAAATATCATTTAAATCTGCAAATTCTTAGATATCAAACCCAGAGATCATCATCAAAATTAATATATACTCAATACTGATTTCTTTTCTACGAGCAAAATCAGATACATCCATACCATATTCAATCATTGTAATTAGTACTTTATCATCGGCTATTTGTTTTTATACAGCGAAATCATACGGCTTAATACCATATTTAATCAAAATTACTAATACTTAATCGTTTGAAATTCCTTTCGTTTTGACAAAATCTGTAATATCAAAACCATATTCATACATTGCGCCGATAACTTCTTCATCTGATGTCCCTCTTCGTTAAATAAAATCTTAGATGAGTTAATATTTTTCGGTTTTTGGAATATTAATTGGTTCTAATTGTTTACATAATACATTTATGGTGAGTTCTATTACAGTTCTTCCAGCAGCTTTTTCAGTTGTAATAAATTACTTGCAAGAATCGTCGATATTCTCAATATAAATTATAGGATCGGCTCCATTGTAGTCTGCATCATAATTTCCATTGCATTTACAATTTAACATAATAACAGTATGAAGTCCTGGTTATATACTATGTCCCTAAGATTTGTATCCGTAACAAACATTACAATCTACAAAGAAATGTGTTCTCAGTTGTGAATAACCTTAGTTTGTACTTAAGTTATACTGATAAAATTGTTAATAAAGTGAAGACATATGAACAAAAATTGTGTCAACTGTACTTTTATCTGAAATATTGGAATTTAATGAATATGGGTTTATCCCTGAACTAGTGTTACTTCTTATTATTGATTACGTCATTGACTTGGAGTGAAAAATAATTAATCGTGATTAATTAAATAATTTGAGATTCTTGCAATTCATATTGTAAAATTAAGTTTGTACTTAAATTAAGCGTAAAATTAGCGAGTACTTAATTACAGTAAATAACAAAAGGAGATATTCAATAGAAAGTAATTAACTTATATATTTGCACATCAGGATATGTGTAATGCTTATCACTTATCTGACTTTTAAACTCGAGATTTTAGATTTCGGAAAGCAAGTTTTTGTAATGTGGAAAGAAAATCAAGTGCAACCGAAACGCCGGAATCAGAACAGTGCGCCATGGTGAACCATATCCTGACCATCATCGTCACCCTCGCCCGGTTGACAAAGCCCATGGTAACCTACCCTCATCCGACAAATTGAAGAAACCTGATATAGAGTTCCAATACAAAAACGCAACCTATGTCCTTGATGTCACGTTCGCTGTCGAAGCAAATATATGCAACACGTTCAAGAGCAAGATTCTCAAATACGGAGGACCTCTACTCCACCTACTTGTTAAATAATCTTGGTAGTTTAAACTACATAAGTGATAATAGAATCATAACAAATATTAATCGGAGTAAACGAGAATTGAAGACTTGGAACATGAGCGAGTGAGTATAGCGAGTGAGTATAATTTAGGAGAATGATTCGTTTGTAGAATTCGCTTTAAGTATTATCTGATTTTTTTGGTTACTGCCTGTAAAATTAGAATTAGTTTAACTTTGTTCCAATAATTTATTTTACTGAATTTTGATTGAAATTATAATAAGGAGAAATCTTGGAGAAACTGATGAATAATCTTGACATAAATTGAATAGGCATTTCCAAATTTTACTGTTATAAGGCAATACTAGTTTTATGCGATTTTCTACCCAAAAAAATTACTTTATCCAAAAATAAATATTTTGGAAACTACTAAGCTAAGATATGTTCTAATCAGTTTTAGCCCCAAATATGCTGTAATTTTTGCATGGACCATCATATTATAAGTTAGATAAGAAACTTCAGGCATTTAATTTGATGTGGAAATTTCAAAAATTAGATAAAATATTTTTACGACATACCAACAAGAGCGAAGTCGCAAAAAATCTTAAAATCAACAAAACTCCAAACAAACTGCGTTGAAGCAAGTTTCTTAAACCAAAACCACAGTCCAAAAACCAAAGGAATCCCTACAAGCGCCTTTACCACAAGAAACCAAAAAACTCAGCAAATTCCATTTGTAAAATCAAAGCACACAAGCGAAACGACGAGTCATTCGAGCGTTCAGCGGAAATTAAGTCGGTTTTTGTTTATTTTAATCCAAAATCAATTATTCGCACTTTATTTTCTACTTTGCAAAATAAACGAATGGATAATAAACGCTCTCGTTTATATTACAAACAAAATAATAAGAGGAGCCGTTTTTGAGCTGAAATTTGTTTCATTTTCTTTTGAACTATTCAGTTTTTGAAGTCATTTTATAAATAATGGTAAATATAAATTTTCCAAGTTTATAAATATTTATTAAACTTAGAATAGATAATATCTATAGTATACATGAAAGTTAAGTGATATGTATTTATTTATCTTTATGATATGGTGAAACAGATATAAACTCAATTTTAGCATATAATTAGGTCTGTTATTATATATTTTTATCTTGTTTATGTCCGAGTATGTGCGTTAAGATTTTTAATTTTTCTTTAGATGAAATTGATGTAATTGTTATATTATCAACTAATGTTTACTAAAACACTGTTTTTTCTGAAAAATATAGAGTTAACATAGTTAACAAGTAATCAGTTTTTGTTTCTTGAGACGTGCCTTGACTGGCAGCCGCTTATTAATAATTGATTAGAACATAGAGGATTGTATAAACTCACCTAGAGATTGTTTAGTTGAGTTTAGAAAATACAATGTCAAGAATATTATTAATAAATGTTCTGTTTGAGTGGATATAATACAAGGTATTACGTCTATAATGGTCATTAGTACAAATATATAATTAAATTTATATATATTAAAAGTACAATGATATTTTCTATTATAATATGTAAATAATTGTAAACGAAGTAAAATGTATGTTCTCAAGAACTTTAGGTTGATAGTCAAGTTTATAACTTTTGTTAAAAATCGAAATATATTAACAATATAATTGTAAACAACAGTATAATTCTGTCTCAAAAATCTAGCAACATATTTATATTTACTAAAACAATATCACAGGCAACAATGGAACTTGATATTATAAATGTTAACAACTTTGCAGTATTCGGTATTATAAATAATAATTATTAATACATTTAAAGCTCTACTATTAACGTTTCAATAAAGTTTCAAATAGTATATGGTTCACTCATATGTTAAACATGCAACTTGAAAGTAGATGCATCAACATTAATATTTAATGCTATAGGTTAGTGTTTAGCAACTATTATGCAAAATTCTTTGAACGCAATATTTATGCAGAAATCTTATTTATAGTTTAGGTTTAATTCATAAAAGTGTAGCGGGCTTGTTTATAATATTATTGATAATATATTTTCATTCAATTTAGATAACATTTCCATAGTTGGGTATAATTTCTATGCTAATAACGATAATGGTAATATTGTTTCTACGTTATAGATACCTTCAGTTCTGGTATAAATTAATTCAGTGAAGGTTTGCAGTTCTTTAATAAATTAAGTTGGTGTATAATATTTGTCAGTGGTCTCACTCTCATAATAATTGATATCAGAATGTTAACATGCGCACGCTCATAAACTGGAGAGATTGGGGTGAACTTGTACTATAATCTGTAGATATGCTATTTAATGTAATTTTTTATGGAACCATTTTTTCCCACTCCCAATTTGAAGAGATTTTGAAATCAAGTAAAAAAGTTCGACCTGGTGAAAACTGTATAATTTTCAACGAAAACTACATTTATAATTTACGCGAATCGGTCAAAAATCTTATCGTCGACATAAGTTCCGCCCATCTGGCTCAAACATGCTTGGAAGCGCCTTATTTTCCTCTTTCTGAAAATAAATATATAACTTGAACCAAAGTGTAATGGAGTTATTTGATAATAGTCAATTAACTTTTGGAAACTGATAATTATGGGTAAACAGTGGTTTTAAGTGCTACTTCCAAAACTTCATAACGGAAGAATCAAGGATCGGGTCGGTAGCCAGTGATTCTCATATTCAATGACTATATCAAATACAATAAAATATCGACAGTTATTTAAATTATTGAAAAATGAAATGCTATTTCGTATGATGAATTCAAGCCCAAACTAGATCAATGATGTAAATGTAAATAATCTAAATTTGGCACTATATCCAATTGAACTATGATATCAGTTTCTACATACTACTTCACTGGTTCTTCGGGCTGTATAAAATACAATATTTCGCAAAATTCAACCGAAGAATTAATATTTATTGTATTGGTTCAGAATATAGTTAACGTATCTAGTCAATTTAACTTTAACACAAAATTAAATTGGAACTCAACATTGTAGTATTTACATTCTCATTTCTTCACTTAGCACTGTTTTTAATTTGAGGTAGATTACGGATACACGATTTCCAATTAATAGAAATTATTAAGGTACAATAATATTTAGAATATTAGTTTAGAATTGATTCCACATCATTCTGTATAACTAAGTTTATTTATAGAATTTGTATTGTAGCTGATTCAGTATTTATTTAAAATTCTACAAAATACTTCTATTTGATTTTGTATCACAAAATTCAAATTAAATCGTAAGAGTCTTCACATAGTCAAATAAAATTACAAATTTATTGAAATATATTTACTTACTAAATAATAACAAAAGTAATGAACAAATAAATTCTGGTAATAATCATACATTATTAACTAATTGTATAAAATTTTGTCTTTCACGTCGTATCACTTTTTGAAATTCAACATAAAGCAATATAAAAATTCAAGATAATAAACTTAATATCTGTCATATAATTTTCGTTCAAATATTACTTTATATTTAGTACATACAATTGTAATTTAGATGATTTTTAAGATAACAATCCTGATATTACATGAATTTAACATCAAATTTTAAACATATCCAAATAATATTTTAAGATATATCTATGAAATATAAATTTATAGTTACAGCGATTGTATCTAAGAATAATATAATAAAATTAATCAAGTATGTTGGTGCTTGCCTTAAATATAATATAGTCAAAATAATGGAAGTGGTAAATATTTAGCAGCCTCGTGCGATTTATACCTTCTTGGGGAGTATAATACGTAAAGATATCAACTAAGAATTAATAATTCGATAAGTTTATAATAAATATTTTCGTTAACTCCAAATTAAATTTCGACCATGTTTGAAAGTGAAAGAAAATTATTCGGTCTATGTAACTTGAGTTACTTAAATTAATAATAATTCAGTATAGAATACAGTAATCACCGACCTATTCCAATTAGCTTCTTGGTTTGCTTCTATTCAACAATGCGATATTTAGTAAAATACGTTGATTTTTAAATTTCAAGCATGTAGACATTATTGAATATTTTAGAGTGTATAAAGGTAATGAAAATAACTAAAGTTCAGGAACCACTAAGTTTGGAAGTCGCAGTAGGAGTATTTGAAAATATATAATCACAATCATTATATGTTTAAAGACTGAGGTGAAATATTTAAATAAATTCGGTTCCATAAAAAACTTTATTTTTAGGTCAGTACTAAATATATATACTTTTCCACCTCCATCTCTTCTAAAAGTACCACCATGAACATGTGAATGTTATTAAATATGTATAAATAGTACACCCGTGTATGGTATTTGTTTAGATAAATTAATTAATGGATCAGTGAATACAAATTACACATAAAGCTGCGTATTTCCATTTGTATTTGAATATTCGTAATGTGTATGTTATGAAGGTTATATTTACAACAACAGTATATGTGTCAATATAATTAATTAATTCACTAATTTAGAACTATATTATATTTAAAATATTTCAAGCATTAATGACAAAATACAGTAACTTGCGCTAAAAATAAGTCAAGATATACAATAATTAGAAAGTAGTATATTTTATAATCTTACAAACGTCTAAGCTGAACTATCATCTATTAACTCTTCATTTAGCCTATAACTTTCATAATTAAACACTTCTATGTATAATTCATATTTATAAGTGATTAATCAATGTTGTCTATGGATAATGATATACATAGATTGAATTCAACAATAGAAAATAATATGATTTTGTAAACATATAATTTGCAATAATTAAATTCAACGTTAAGTAGCAGAATAACTATTTAAACAGGGTAGATTGGAACAATTAATTCCTAAATTAGTACACTATAAGCTAATTCTAATACATTTAATACTCAACTAGGTAACTTAAATACATAAATAGGCAATTTATAAAATTAAATTAACTAAATTAAAACATCTGTAGCTTCAATATCTGGAAGTTAGTTGACTGGATCATGCTATAATTATTGTGGAGGAGTAACGTGTTAAATTTGTGCCAATGGTAATTGTATGAATATTAATTCAAATATGTATACAAGTTATTGTCCTGATTGATCAACTTATATTATTATATTCAACCTATTAATTTCATATTTTAATATATTTCGAATATATACTAATAAGCTAACTCTCTAAATAAATCTATAATCTTTGATCATATGCACAGCATAATTGGTTTTACTATTTAATAATGATGTAATATCTTATAACTATCTTATCCACACCCATCATCTCTGAAAATTGAATAACCTAACATTAATGTTATATAAATATTAATAACACGGTAATTACACGATAAAGTATAAAACAATATCATCATTTCTGAATTGATATAATTTGATTGAATTGATATAAATTTTTTTTACAAATAATTAACACTGAAAATATAGAGTCCTTTATGTACAGGAGTAAAGAACGCGTTAAGATGAAAATATAACATTTTTAAATGTTTCTTGTGATCGAAGTAATTGATTATTGAGTGGATGTTTTTGAGATGTACCAAAATAGTGAGCCGATTTATATTTAATAATACTTGAATAGATACGTAATTTACAGTCTGATGTCTTCAATTCTGTCAATGGTTTCGAGGGGAGATTATTTCTCTTTTTTGTGCGCATGTCTTCAAAGTATTTACAGTGTAAGTTGGTCTCGCTTTACATTTCTATTCTGTCTTGCTTCACGTTTAAGATACTTATATTTTATTACCAATGTCATTTAGTTTAGGTTGGTCTTTAGTTTACAAACAGCAAATGAATTAGTATCGCAAAGATAGACATCTAAGTTTAAGTTTTTATTCATTATTTATGTATTATCTCACATGGATTATTCTTTCTATATGGATAACAACATTGCACTCCTTTGAGAAAGATTAGCAAACATTCGTCATGTCCATCATTCCTTGAAATGATTCATTTTATAACATTGAAGTGGACGATTACTAATATTTGATAATTTTCTAACCAGAATGTTGGGTTTTCTCTCCAATTTTACAATGGGCAGCTTGAGAGTTTGAGACTTGGTAGTTTTAAATGGTTTCACTTTCTTGAATTAGAGTTAAATTGATGATCACGAATTGCTGTTGAACTATATTTTATGGTTATAATTCGTGAGATGACCAGGAAACACAACTATAACATACTATGATGCACGAACTTGACTAACTTCGATATTGGCGTGATTCTATTTGTAGTTTGATATTACATGTGATAATTTAGATGGACTTCTACTTCTACTCGTTGAAAAGACAGTGAAGTGGATTCCTTTAACATGTTTCAAAATGTTAAAATAAACACATTTTGTTTTAACAATGTGATGAATGATCAAGTGTAAAATAATAACATGACTCACTCAACAGCAACAATCCAACAATACATCTAAACGCAATTAATAATTATATATTAGTTATTTTATTAGTTATATTATATATTAGTTATATTAGTTATTTACTATAGCTAAGTAAAAATAATATATACTTTAATAATTCTCGTGGTTAGTGAATTTCCAGTTAATTAAAATGGTTTTCATCTTTTTTCCAATCTAAGTGATTCTGCTTCCTCATTTATGTAACAGCTTTAATGTATTTACTATGTGTGATTTAACATCTTTTTTAATATCAAGTAACTATTTTACTATATTCTATAGTATGCAATATGAACATATATACATAATATTAATAATATTACGTATGTGTGTAGCGGTTTAATTAGTTTTTTACTATGATTGTAGTGTAAAATGTGCCAAGAGGAGCACGTTGGCGGTAGAGAAATGAATAAATAATAACAAATTAAGAATGAAATATAACTCAGGAAATGTACAAAAAAGAGAAACAGTCATCATTGATGGTTTCTCTCACCTGTCAAACTCTGTATATTTTGGTTTATTATTAAAATATTAATTTTTGACTATTATTTTTTTGACTATTATTTTTTTGACTATTATTTTTTTGACTATTATTTAATTAAATCAAATTTTGTTGTTGTTTAATTTACTGTATTATGAGTTTATTTTTTCTTTTTGAATGTAAATTATTAAAAGTGACTGTGACTTGATAAATTAGAACGAAATCCTTTCACAATAATACAGGAAGAAGTCCGTATGGAACTTACAATGTAACAAAACACAAACACAGATTTTATGCAGTTAATATATTGCAGAGGTTTTGCTTTCAAGAGTAAATGCGCCTGAACAGGAAGAAACTGATTAAAGAGTTATGACATTGTTCCCCGCTCTAAACTTAGAAGCACTACGCGTACAAGTAGTTATTAAAATATATAATATTTTTACTGGCTATAGTAAAATAATTAGGTTTGGATAACAATTATGTATTTTAACATATTAACTATTTTAAACTAATATTCATCATCAACTTCTTAAACAACTTCAATTATACATTAAGATTAAACCAATATGTTTAATGAGCATGATTTATTTAATAGTTGATAATTCTTACTACTCCAATTTTGCTTACTGCTCATGAAACGCATAGATTCGATGTGGACGATAAAACCACCAAAAAATATGTATCATATTGTAAATAGAACTCACTCGATTATCGAATTGATGAGGACCAATGATTTATAATGAATTCATCATGTATGCCAACGTTGTTATAACTTCTTGTGCTCAACATGCGATAGGACTCTGAGATTTCAACTTTCAAAAGAAAGTTAAGTATTCCAACTTCCTAAAGATGAACTTGAAGCGGTGAATTAATTACAGTGATGGCCATTATTATAGTATTATCTAATGAGTATACAAAATCTGTTGAATTACGTTTGCTGTTGGATCCTATCATTTAAAATCAAATTATTTGAAATATTCTTGTCCTTGATAGAATCGCTTTTGAAAAATACTACTTTATAAAATGTAAGGTGACAATATAGTTCGATATTAATTTAAATATACATCTTCGAAAATTGGTTTGAGAAATATTATTGTTAAATAATTATGACTTTTTGTTCTATTATTTCAAACAATAAAATAAACAATTATCAAAATATAATGAATTCTATAAGAGATCATTTGTGCTAAAAAGCGCTTGTCACTTGAACTTTAAAATTTCTAGGAAACGATATTTAACTTCAAATAAGTTGTTAAGAATTTTGTATTTTTTGATGTTGATCATTAATGCAACAGTAGATAAACTAAAATAAATTGGATATAGTTATAACTTGGCTCAACAGATTAAATCAATTATAAGAATATTCAAATTGTATGTGTAAAAGTTAGAACATAAAAATAAATGATAGAAATGGGTAAATTTTAAAGTTGAATAAAAATAATATAATTCTGTCGCAGATATCAATCCTTACTAACATAATTATTTTCGTTTCCCTCAATATCAATTATTTTTGAAAATATTGTCATGTGGAAAACTTGATGAATAATTTATTTTAAATGATAATATTTATACTGAATACAGTATAGAGTATTTTAATTATAAAATGTATTTATTCATTCCATATCTCTTACCATCAAAATGACGCCATGTATGGAAGTGGACATATTATTTTACTATAAAATATATTGTTTCTATTAGCATGAATCCATGACAAAAGTGGGTTTTCTATTAAAATTTCACTTCTGTACAATGTAAAATTTACCAATATTACAATCTGGTTAGTGATATTATTGTGAATACACCACACAATTTGTATTTTAACAAGTCATTTTTGTAATTCTATGTTATAATTTTATCTCGGTGAATTAAGCAACCAGTTAATCATGATTCTTCGTGTTAACCCAAATTTTAGTATATTTTAGTTATAAGACCAGCTTCAATAATATGATTTCTAGAGCTGTAATATTTGAATCAAAGGAGACTTGCCAGTATTGCGTTTAAAATTTGTCATTGAGTAATTAATCAAAATTTAGAGCATTGAACGCAGAAAATTAAACAAATTATAGCACAACTTTATTAACTGACATCTAAAAACTAAATAGCTTTGGAGGCAAATCTATACTAGATATAAAATATTTATTCAACTGTTGCAACTTCAATCTATTAGCAGTTCCCAGCTTCATTGACGAATTTAATAATAAATAATACTTACGTAACTTAGTGTTAACTTCACGTTATTCTGGATAATAAGCCTGAATAAATCCCAAAAAATTAGCTGGTATAAAGTAGCTGTACACAAGCGAATTTAGTTTAAAATAATTTTGTAATCCGTATTCGCTTATTATTAGTTTGTATAAGTAATTGAGCTCAAAAGTCAAATCTTCACAATTAAAAGCTTAAAATTTTAGAAAATACAATAAATTTTTATATACATCTGTCTAAATAGCTGCAGTTATATTACTATCTAATAACAATATTTATATAATTCGCAAGTCCAGATAATTACAAAACCGAACACTTCTTCAACAAAAATTTTAAGAGTTGTGTCTGTAATTAACTACACTCAAGATCATTACAGATTCTTTGCCTAGTAGAGTACAAATATAAATTATTATCCAATACAATGATAAAAGATAGTGGAGATATATTGTTGGTTGAGTAACCACAGGTACCAAAATCTTACTCAAGATCTGTAACAATGCAATCACATACGTTGTGGGGACTAAAAGTATATTTGAATTACTTTTGGATTTAAATAAAGGAAATCGGTATTGAGCTGGATAAAATAACTGTTAAAGTACTGAAATATCCAATATTGATGAATATAATAATAACCTAATATAAGAAAATCGTTGGTGTAGATAATAATAAATACAGTTGTTGATGAGATATGCGATATACTGTAACAATACCAGACTTCAAAAACCACCGCTTCTCTTACAATAAGAAAATGTTAAAACATTGCTTGAAGGTAGTGAGGTGTTATATTAATACAAAACAAAAATGTCACCTATATTTAAGCGTGAGCTCTTGTTTCCCCCTACTTAAAAGCTTCTAGCTCATACGCTAAATTTGCTATAATAAAGAAAAAACGCTAAAGAGATATTCCAGATTTACAAAAACCTCATCTTTTATTGTCACTCTGAATAGCCTCTTCAGACAACCTATGTTAGTTCGGCACTTGAACTAACATTGTTGACATCGGAAGTTATCTTTGTAACTATCTTTGGGACATATTTACAGAACTTCATAATATAATATATAATTGTTGGTAAGAATCTTGGGGCTCGCGTATTAGCGACAACGCGTAGTGCTTCTAAGTTTAGAGCGGGGAACAATGTCATAACTCTTTAATCAGTTTCTTCCTGTTCAGGCGCATTTACTCTTGAAAGCAAAACCTCTGCAATATATTAACTGCATAAAATCTGTGTTTGTGTTTTGTTACATTGTAAGTTCCATACTGACTTCTTCCTGTATTGCTATATGCAAATGTTGTAAAGAGGAATGAAAAATCTAACTTGAAAATTATAATTACAAAACTGAAAAATTATACTATACATTTTATTATCATTTCATCTTAATTTTGTTATGAACGACATCCTGAAAATGGTTCTACAAAGAAAATTAGCTAATTTAATGATTGATGAAACAGTATTATTCAAACACTCGTTAACTGAGTTCGCAATTCTTCCGTTTTAATTTTGCGATCGCGTGCGAAAAACGGCCGTTTATTTTCGCATTCAAAATATTTTAAACGGAACCGAAAATTATTAATGAAATTTCAACTTCAAATGGAACGAATTTTAAACAGTTCAATTTTGATTTTAATTTCAATTCATTCAAATCGTTTTAAAATATAATCTCTGTAATGGTTTTACAATTTTTGATAATATAGTTGTAATACTAGTACTCTGTGGTAAAAAATATTGTATTATTATGCAGTTGTCGCAATATTTATAATCTTTAATGTTGTTATGATTTTGTATAGTGGTATAAGATAACATCATCACCGTCTTGCTCGGTCTTGGTTTGTTGTTGCGCTTAAAATCACTTTAAATATAACGCAAATTTTAAACGTTTATTAATAAATTGAGGACATTAATTATTCATGACATCAATTATTTACATCGTTTATATACATTTTATAATGAACATTGATCGTTATAATAACATGACTCACTCAACAGCAACAATCCAACAATACATCTAAACGCAATAAGTAAATATTTACTAGTTATACTTCTAGTTATTTTACTATAGCTAAGTAAAAATAATATATATTTTAATAATTCTTGTGGTTATTAATTTCTTAAAATGGTTTTCATCTTTGTTTCCAATCTTAGTGATTCCGCTTCCTCATTTATGTAACAACATTAATGTATAGTTCTATGTGTGATTTAACATCTTTTTTAATATCAAGTAACTATTTTACTTTATCTTATGGTATGCAAAGTTATTTCGTTTATTTTCTCGTTCAAATCATTCGGGAAATGAAAATAACGGAACTCCCGCGTTTTCGCACCTTAAACCACTCCAAATGTAATCGATCATCAGAAGTGATAGTTCAAGTGGAACTGATCCGGTCACGAACAGCTAAGCTGATAGAAGTAAAGTTGAAACTGCTTTTGTTCGGGTTCAGCTTCATTCTAATTTTACTTAGGCTAATTTATGTTTAGAAGACAGATATTAGAAACTAATAAAACACTTCTTTGCTGATTGCACTATTTCTTTTGGATTTAGTGATTAATATAAAATCCAATCTAGTCTTTAAACTGTTATCATTCTTAACTGTAAATTTAGTTCATCAAGTGGTTTTCCAAACTACAACAACTCAAACCCACAGATCCACATCGAGACCATCGACGAGTCCTGCCGCGAATTTACCGCCTCCGAGAAAGCCGCTGGCCGCTCAGTCACCGAACTCACCATAAAAGTCCTCTGCGAACAACTAAAACTCATTAATATTCCAGAAACTGAGAAAATGGAACTGATTTGTTCCTTCGTTCAAAGGAGAAACGTTCAAAACGAAGAAGTAATTCAAGCGATGGCCGTTTCCGGCTTCGATTACTCCGAATTTGTTCAAAAGAAGGGAATAACGAACGACCAAGTTTTAATTATGTTGGTTAAAAGTGGCGTTGACTGTTCAGATTTTATGTAAAAGAAGGGGATGAATAACGACCAAGTTTTAAATATTTTGGTTAAAGAAACAGTTGATATTTCAGGATTCGTAGAAAAGAAGGGAATAAATAATGAATAAATAGTGAATGCGATGATTAGCTCTGGTTTAACCATCGACTAAATTATGATAAGTTTGGTGAAAGCTAAATTAGATATATCAACATTCGTTAAGAGCAAAGAGCTTTCTGATGAAGAGGTCTTAATAATTTTAGCTAAAAATGGTCTAAATTATATAGACTTTGTATAAAAGAAAGGAATTACTGATGAATATAGCTTGATCGCATTTATGAAAAATAATATTGACTATAAAGCCTTTGTTGAGAGCAAATATATCTCTGACGAGTAAGTATTAGTAGCCCTTGAAAAATCTGGAATCGACTTTTAAAATTTTATTGAAGAATAGAATATTTCTGATGATCAAGTTCTGATTATTTTGACAAAGAATAGTGTAGATGTGACTGCGTTTGCTCAAAAGAAAGGAATATCCAGCGAACATGTTTTGATTACTCTCATGAAATCCGGACTGGACTATTCTTCATTCGTTCAATCTAACAAAATAAAAAATCACAAATAATAAAGATCATTTCTAGGTCTGATCCTTCGCTTCTTGACAAGTAATAGCTTTTGTCCAAATACACAGATTTTAAACTTGAATAGAAGGAAATAAACGGAGCTTTAATCAGACGCGAGTATGAACTTGTAAACGAGCGTGTGATCCAGTTCGTGAACAACAAACAGAATGAAATCGCAATTGAACTTGCTTATAAAGACGTGCTACTGTAACAGTTAACTTAAGAAACGGATGAATATGTTCAAGAGCTGAAGACGAGAATTACTGATCTCTAAAAAATTAACGAGTAATAAAAACTAGAGTACGAACAGAAATTATCTGAATGCAAACAAAATTACGAAGCAGAGCTCATAAAATGTAAAAACGAAGTAGAAACTCTAAAAACAGAGTACTAACAAGATCTCTAAAAGGAGTATGAAAAATATAAAACCGAAATAGAATAACTGAAACAAACGAATGAATTTGAATAACTGTATCACAACAAAATGTAAGAATATGAACATAAGAAATATGTATTGGATCAATAAATAGACATGAACGATAACATTGCTAACTAGTTACAAGTGGAATGTAATTAACTAAGGTAATAACTGATTGAAGAAAAGCAATACCATTACGATTAATTACAACTTGCTCAATAATAAGTATAACGTACATATGAAAGAAATTATGAAATTTAAAAGTAATTAACTGAAGAAAAGAAACAAAGAATGATATTTTTCTAATAGCTGTAGCAGAAATAGTCAGAGGTAACCAAACAGCTTGAGTAAAATATAAAAGATAAGATAGTAAGTATTGCAAAACTTGAAGAGGAAAACTAATAACTTCAAAATACTTTAAGCGTTTTGAAGGAGTAAATTGAAAAATTGAATATTTAAGAGCTACAGCATTGCATAGAAAACTAAAAGATACAACTCGAAAACAAAGAAGATTACATAGCAAAGTTGAAAGAAGAAAACGAGAAGATAAATGTTAACCACTTATAAGATAAGCAGATAGAAAAGGTGATTTCCATGCTGAAAACTGTTGATATTTCAGAGTGAAGTCAATAAAATAATAATTATTATCTATAATTGAAATACTCATATATTCTGAGTTTTTTGATCATTTGGATTAAATAAAGATTGAAGAAAAGATTAAGCACTTGTGATAATCACTTAATAACCTAGTTTCGTGTACAAAAGAAGGGAATGAACAACGAGTAAGTAGCTGCCGATGGTGAATTCTGGTTTAACCAACGAATAAGTGTTAATAGCATTGATGAAATTGATTGAAATCGTCTTAAAAGTCTTTCAAACGATCAAGTCATTATTCTTATGTTTAAGTTAAAATTTGATTGTACTTCGCTTAAAAGTAGGGAATATCTAAATATTCTATTATTATTGTACTGGCTCAACATAATTTGGATTATAACACATTTGTGCAAAAGAAAAGCCTTTCAACCGAACATGTTCTGACCACTCTTATGTAAAATAATAATTTTAATTGTTCCTCTTTTGTGTAATAAACTAACTCCCAAATAATAAATATTGCTAAGGTTAATTGTCATAATGAGTGATTCAAAACGAAAAAATTAATTTTATGCAAAAATAATTATTCAATCTTATACATAATTTTATTGACATTACAGTTGATTTAATTGAAGTAATGCGATTGTGCAAATTATTTAGTGGGAAAACTAACACATTACATTGAAAATATAATATTTTATAATGTTAATCTCATTATTCCTCGTACTGTATTCTTTGAAGCAGGTTAACAACCTGGTGTGTGAACACCACTTACCTTTAATACTATATACGCATCATATTCTCCACTCTTTCCATTTATTGTGAAATTCTCTCTCTAATTCCCGATTTCACTACTTTATCACTTATTATCGAACTTTCATCAATTACTCTCAGCCTTCCAGCCAACATTATATCTAGTTAATTCGGCCTCTTTTAATGCATCGTTTTATATCCCACTTTGTTAAAATATCTTTTTAAATCCGTTTTGCTCACGAAATTATTTTCAATATTCAAACATTTGAACTCAATTTAACATATTGGCTCTACGTACACAATGCAGTTACTACTTAAGTCCAGCTCTTCCGCTCCACAGCCTCTTAGTTCAATAACGTTTTTAATTGCGTTTTGGCTCAAATTGAGTTTCTTCACCTTCAAATCCCTTAAAAGTGAAACGTAAACTAATCCGTTTTAACTCAAATCGAGTTATTGCAATTAAAACGGTAACATTTCAAATCGCACAATTCGGGATTGGTTCAGAATTAGCGAACGAATCAGTTTATTCAACGGAATGTGATTCGGTAGATTGTTAGAGACGTTCAATGAAGAGAGATTCGCGAACTGAGATAAATTACCTTTGTAATTCGTTTACACGAGATTCAGGGATTAGAGTGAAATTAAATTAGTTTATCTGGGTTAGTTTTAATTGAGTATTATAAATTTATTTGTTTCATTTTGATTGGTTTTGGAGGATTACTCATTACAACCAATATTTGACGATTGGAGTGGAATGAGATATTATTTGTTTGAATTTGTTCCATATGTATTAATATGTATTTAATTTGCGATTAATTGATTTTTAGTAGTTGAAATGCTGTTTTACAAATTATTTGCAGAATAAAGTGAAGTATTTGTTGATTGGAGTGAATTAAACTACTAGTTTAAATGTATTTCAGTCAAATTGGTAAATTATTGTTAATCATTATAACATTATTACATATTAATAGTAGAAAGAACCAGATTGCGGTTACAAGAAAGATTAAGTGAAATCAAGCTCAAAGAATTAAGGAAATGAGTGCTTTGCAACTCAGTCCAGGTTAAATCTAGATGCTGGAGATTTTCAAAGAACGAAATGGAAGAAATATCAAGGCAACGGTTGTAAGAAGCGTTCAAAGTACGCAGATTCTTCAATGGGAGCAATGTCAATAAATTTTTCTATAAAGTGAATGATATATTCAGGGTTGTCAGATTTTAAAGATTTTATATGGGAGATAAATCGGGAAGCACATTCAAAGATACATCCAGGTCCTCCAAGCTCAATAATCTAGATAATGCTGATATATCGGTTAGTTAGCAGGAAGAAACACACAATATTTTAATTTTTGGCAAATTACCAATTGGACTAATGTCAATTCCCTCATTTTCTGAAAGATCCAGCTATTCCAAGTTAAATAACGATGATATCACCTGAATATTGTGCAAGTGGTTTTAATTTAAATTTAAGCTCGTTATTGATAGCATGTTGTTTAAGCTATAAATAGTTGTGAGATTATTTTAACGTAAACTAAGAACTTGGAGTAAGGGGAGTTGCAAATCACCCAATTGTGATATTTCGCAGTCTTCAATCCTTAATTCTTTTATGGTTTCACTAGCGAAACTTGGAATAATATGTTTGCATGCTTTAATTGAGAGACTATCAATTTTAAACTGTTAGAGGAAATTTAAGCCATTTAGAACTTAAATATTATCAATATCAAGTGTTCCGTTATAAATATGTTCCTAAAAATGTTGTATCATCTGTAAGTCATACAGTCTAAGCACAATTTTTGCTTCTTCCATTTGCATTGTGAGGTGGAGATTTAGTATAATGTTAATATAATTAATTATTAATTATTAGTAAGTATGTATTATTAACTCCAATTTTGAATGAAATGAATATAAATGAAATTAAATGAATATAATTATTTCACATTGCAAGGTAGTTATACAGTTAAAATATATTGATTATTGAGAGACGGGGATAAACCTTAGCGACAATATATCATTATTAATTTAATAATAACGAATTAATCTTAAGAAGTCGCATATGTTATCCTGGACTCTTCTTTGTCAATAATTGATTCATCATCGGAGTGAAAACAATGAAAATTAACATATATCAAATAGTATATGATTGACAACTAAAGCCAAATATAGTATTCACTAAATAAGGTACATAAGTGTCACTTTTTGTAAGTTTATTATTTAGGAACTAAAATAAATATTTTGATTTCTGATTTTATTACGCAGCTTTTTGTATGAATACTCCACGTTAGTGCTATCCAGCTCAAACACTTCCTTTACCTGCTGTTATAGGTCTTTCCTGAAAACAGTTGCACGTCATTAAAAGAATACGTTAGTTGTTTTATGATCTCTGGAGTCTGATAAACTGCTCGCACTTACCCTATTTTTTAATAAATATTATCTCATTGTAAATTGAGTTGATCATTTTCCTTTCTTAACTCACTTCCTTTCAAATGTAGCAGAAATGTATATTAGGTATTTAAATTAATATATATGCACTTAACATTAAATATCTGTGGTTATTATTACAAAAAGATTCCCTCTATTATTTGAGAGTCTACAGTATTTTGAGACTTCCCTCATTTAACACCTTTTCTCAACTTTATCCACTTTATCTTTTTCTTGTTATTTGTCACTTTGATAATGATTAAACATGATAAATATATTTTGGGATAATATGTTGGTAGACATATTAGTTGGTAGGCAACTGCCACGAGAGTCTATTAGATCCATGCCGAGAGACGGTTAATCGAGCCCTGGTTTATTTTTTAATATTAAGTTAAGTTATTTAATAATTTAGTAAGTTATTTAATATAATATTTAACAAAATAATTAAAAAAAATATAAATCTGAATTTTAAAGGAGCCACTTCTATTGAAAATGAAACGTCCAACATAACCGACATGGACTGGCGATGAATACGATATTAAAATGACAGAATAATGCAATAAAATGATGTCTTGCCACGTTCTATGTTTCGACAACTAGTTGTTTGGATAGTATAATTACATTAAAAGTATAGAATTTATGAAAAATTTAGACATTTATAGGTTAGAACTAAAGCACTGCAGATATATTATCCAAAAGTTTAAAAGCGATACACTTAGAGAATTACTCCTCGATAGTTGTGATTTAAAAAGCATTGACGAGTTACCGTTAGAGAATCTCGAAGTCCTAGAACTAATAGATTACAATTCATTTAAATTCTTTGCTATAGAGAAAGACTCAAAGCTAAATATAAATTGTATCACTCAGTGTAAGTAATTAAAACAGTTAAGGCTTCAAAACTATAAAAATATAGACTTGGCGCCTGTGTCCAAATTGATCACACTCACAAAACTGGATTTGGAAAACTGTTACGTGAAGAGCTTAGATGTTTTAGCACCTCTAATTAACTTAGAAGAACTAATCCTATCAGGTAATCAAGGAATCAACTTGAAAGCTATTAATTATTTTTAACAGCTTAATACATTATAACTAGAAAGTTGCGCTATTTATGACAAAGAAATGGAAATATATGATTCAATCAACCTCTCTCCGCTTAAGACCTTAAAGCAACTGCAAAATTTAAATCTATCAAGTTGTAATATATTGCATATCAAAGCATTAAAGTCAATAACAACACTAAAGCATCTTGTGATTAATCATAATCCAGGAATCGATATTACTCCTCTTTAATTCTTAATTTAGCTTGAAAAACTAGAGATGGAAGACTGTAAAATAAAAGATCTTAGCATATTAAAATAACTTGTGAAACTCAAGGAATTAAACGTTAATAATAATTATAACTTAAATATAACAGCGATCTAGCACTTAAAAAAGCTAACCGATTTAAATATAAGCATGTGCAATGTCCGCGATATTACTGTACTGAGCACCCTAACGAATTTGGAGAATTTGAGCATGGACACGAATCCAGTCTTTTACTACTCTCCAATATTTCAGTTGAAACTGAAGAGGCTTGAGTGTAGTAACAGTACTCCTGATCTCGATAAGTATATATCTTTAAGAAAAGTATATTATATTTCATTATGTGGAAACAGTTAAAACTTTACACGACATGATTTAGTTATTGCCAAAAAGTTAAAGAAAACCAACGCCCCCATCAGCCAGCTCAAAAAACTGATTTAACAACGCGCTAGCTTCAAATCTATGTTCAATACTACGAAAGTAAAAGTTGGCCAAATATTGAGCTTTCAAATGAATAATCAGATCGTATTTACGGCTAAAGTCGCGACACTGTTGGGTGCGCTGAACGAAATGAATTGACAGTGATTTTCTGTTCATAGAACTAACTTTAAAAATATAGTTATTAATATATAGTTATAAATTTTACAAATATTCAAGTCATTAGAATAATGAAAATTTAAACTATAATACCATAAATTTCTAAAACCTCTCAACATTAAATAATCAATTCACTCGCTCAGATGCCGAAGTTGTTCTAGTACTTTGTGTAGTAAAACGATCGATTACAGTTCCTTCGCTATTAGCGAGTCAATTTCAAACGAGCAGATCTTGGTAGCTCGTGTTTAATCCGGTTCAGACTAAGGCTTAACATTTCCCAGCAAAAGTGACTGGGAGCACAACTGGGAGGTTTTGGTATACTCCCAGCAGCAATTTTGCTTAGAATGTCATTATTTATTTTTTAAATGAATGTTCAATTAATGATGTTGTAAGCAACTTATAAAATTTCAAAATTATAATTTGCCTCAATCTATAAACGAATTTACATATGCGGCTTCTTAAGATTAATTCGTTATTATTAAATTAATAATGATTTATTGTCGCTAAGGTTTATCCCCGTCTCTCAATAATCAATATATTTTAACTGTTTCCTATATTTTAACCTTACAATGTGAAATAATTATATTCATTTAATTTCATTTATATTCATTCAAAATTGGAGTTAACACTTTGAGTGAGGTTCGATTACAAAAAGTCCGCAAAGTAGGTGGAGTAGAGCTTGACATACCACCTTTAAAAACATATTTAACTGACGTATATTGATTTATCATCTTACAAATAGAATATTACAAATAGAATTTAAAGTCCGAAATGTAAAACAAACGCCTCATTTGGTGCTCCGGTGTTTTTCCTCCAGTTTTTGCACTTCTTTCAAAATAGTTCCGTCCACTTTATTCTGAATCAGTTCAAATTAAACTAAGAACTTCCGAATCCACACCACGAACGAATCGGACAATTGATCGTATTGCTGCAGTAAATATTGGAATACGATTTGGTTTTTGAATTACACCGCGCGAATTAGAGAGCTGGTGAGCTCGCGCGCGATTTCCTGCCTGAAGAAATCATGTTGAATAAATGTGATCGTTTATTTAGTTGCTTTTATCGTGAGCAACTGTAAGCAGGTCTGATTATCGGCCGTGATAGTGTGGAAATCAGTATTAACTGTATTTGAATAATCGAGCACGCATTGAATGGAGCTGAAATCGCCAATGAACAAGGACAAATGAACGATGTTCGCACCGACACCAAGCGTTAAATCGCTGAAATCAATCCGCGAACCAGTTTTTAAATGAGCCTCCAACGGCAATAAAAATGATATGGAATCTAAATTGCGATTCAATATCGCATAATGCAACGCACACAAACCGTGTCTGCGCGTATCCTTGTTCGAAGAATCAATAGTTCCCGCAAACTTTGACGAAAGCGTTTTTAATGCTAATACGTCGTTTTAAATTGATGCAGTAAACCAAGCATCCGCTTTCTTACTATTGCTTTTGCAACAATTCATTAGGAGTGAAAATGTTATAAAATATACCAAAAATGTAAAATATTAAGAAATATTAGTTATGTATTCTATCAATTCATTTATTTTCACTACTTATTTTCAATCACTAATCTGAAACAACAACAATCTGAAACATTTCTGAAAACTCATAAATCTATAAATGTAAGACCAATTTTCTTATATATGGACATTAAAGCAGCTTTATCTACCTCTTATTCTTTGTATTGAGATAATTTCTATTATTAAATTTCTATAGTTTATTTATCATTTGATGGTATTATGACGTTTTAAAAACCGTCATTTGAGAGGAATTCAAACAGTTATTGTTCGTGTTATTATTTTTCGGCAATATTTTGTGAGGCTACTGTTTCTAGTTGTGGTACTTCTGACAGGTCAATAATTTCATATTATTACTTGCTTTAGTTAACAATTTTGAATTATTTAAGTTTACTGTTGATTTGTCGCATTCTTTCTTGAATTGCTTGAAGAACTTTTTGATCTTGTTCTATTTCTTCTTTAGTTTTGTCTTTTTGTCTGTATATTTGTTTCGTTGGACCCAATTTGGATTTAACAAAAGTTTTACATTTTTCTTCGTTTCCTTACAAATTCTTTTTGCTACTAGAGTAGCTTGAGTTTCTGGGTGTTGGTGCTACTGAATAATTACTTTCTTTGAATATCATTCCGCTCTTATTTTCAATTTGATTCACATCTTCTCTTTAATTTATTCTTTTCTTATGCTGTAAAATAATGAGGCTTAAAATAATTATTATGGATATTATTCCGATTATTCCTCCGAAAGTGGAGCATAAAATCATTTTTTATCTTTTTAATATTTCTTCTGGTGAAAGAATTTCTTCTTTAATAATAATTTCAAGTTCAAATATTTTGTCTTAAATTAAAACAAATAGTGCTTTATGGATTGCATAAGTTGCTTAATCAAAATTTTCTGGATATTATACATTTTTGGCTGTCAAATTTGCTGTATTAGAAATATTTGGAATACTGAAAACGGCAAGAAGAGAATCGGTTACTGAGAGAAAGTAAACAGATTCATACTAGTAATTATAAACGAATCCTAACTCAATTATCGAATAATGCTTGAAAATATTTAGTTTTACTTTTTATTCGGACCCAAAAAGTAAAAATACACAAAACATTGTTGGAGTGGGAAATAATAAAATATAATAGTAAATTAACGGTTAAAAGATGAAATTAATACACAAATGTTTAAATTATTTACTAAATTTGTTTATATTTTGTTTAAACACAATGTTTAGATATAAATAGAATTAAAAATATGTCAATAAAATGAATATATGATAGAGAATTCCATTGTCTAGTTACATATTATAAATCATTATATTGATGTCTAAACTGTTTGCATTAAGCAGTTTACTATAATAATATAACGTATATTGTATCTATTACAATTGAGGGTATTAATCTACAAACTCACTTTATATTCTTCACAGAGTTATAATATCTTCATTGGTAATTGTTTAAGACATTTTGGTAAGTCCAATTTTTTTATAAATAGCATTCAGTTTTGGATCATTGATTTATACTATTTCTGGCTCCTTATCATTTTCTTCATTTATGATAATGCTGGTTTCTGGCTCTTCAACATCAACTTCGGATTAGAATTGATCATTTGATAGAAAAGCAAACAAAAAGTCTTAAAGTTCTTTCTGAGAAGTCATTTGAATAACTTCATCTTTTTGTTCTTCAGATAGGTTGATAACTTCACATAGCGGGATGATTGATTCTGAATCAACTCTGTGGACTGTGTATTATTTGAGTTGGTGGGCGACTTTCGCGTTTTTGCTCATGATGTTTTCAAGCTCTTATTTGTCTTATTCGATTTCTTCTATGGATTTTGGTTGTGCTCTGTACTGTATTTTGAGCTTGGATGGTGGGATTTAATCGAATTTTTGCACTTTTTATTTATTTACTTTGGTCTTGAGCTTTGATTGTGAGTTGACTCTATTGAGTGTGTGTCTGCGTGGTGTTCCAGGTAAAGACAGGTTATTATCAATTTTACAGGTACTAAAGATCATTTCTCCTCCTTTTACAGTTTCAAAGCTCATTTTATCTTTAGTTATCTTCTTGTTTTATAATTAATTCTATTTGTGTTTCATCGTGAAGTAAAGAATAACAACAATTACAATAATTAAAACCATAACGGCAAACGCAGTTGAAACGGAGTAAACAACTGTCTGGTTCGAATCTGCATTCGGATTTAGTATTTATCCAACTACAATAACATTCGCATGGACAGTGAAATAAACGTCCAAGTACTGAACTGAAATAAATGACACGTTACGGGAGTTGAACTGGGCTTGTTTAAAGCTCGGGGAAACGATATCGGACTCAGTCAATTATATTATATTATTAATTGAAGACAGCTTTGTGAACTGAGCTACTGGAAGGAGAAGATCGTTCAAAAATACAATTGAAATGTTATTCAAAATATTGTTTGAACAGGACGTTAATGTTGATTCAGATAAAGGTACAAGAGAGGTGAAGAGTAATTCAGATCTTGATTGGGAAACAGATAACTGAACTGACGTGTAACAAGAGTAAACGAGGTGCACTGAAATCATTCTGAAGTGGAAATAAACAAACGAATTAACAGGTTTATACATGATTTATAATGAAATAATGGCTGTTTAATGCTGTTTAGACAAATTTGTGCAAATTCCTGTCTAAACACAAAATTAGTTTCAACCAACGATAAATAAACAATAATAATTTAAAAATTTAATACACACAGAGAAATAATTTATAATTAATATTTCGAATATGTTTACTACGAACGAATCGGACAATTGATCGTATTGCTGCAGTAAATATTGGAATACGATTTGGTTTTTGAATTACACCGCGCGAATTAGAGAGCTGGTGAGCTCGCGCGCGATTTCCTGCCTGAAGAAATCATGTTGAATAAATGTGATCGTTTATTTAGTTGCTTTTATCGTGAGCAACTGTAAGCAGGTCTGATTATCGGCCGTGATAGTGTGGAAATCAGTATTAACTGTATTTGAATAATCGAGCACGCATTGAATGGAGCTGAAATCGCCAATGAACAAGGACAAATGAACGATGTTCGCACCGACACCAAGCGTTAAATCGCTGAAATCAATCCGCGAACCAGTTTTTAAATGAGCCTCCAACGGCAATAAAAATGATATGGAATCTAAATTGCGATTCAATATCGCATAATGCAACGCACACAAACCGTGTCTGCGCGTATCCTTGTTCGAAGAATCAATAGTTCCCGCAAACTTTGACGAAAGCGTTTTTAATGCTAATACGTCGTTTTAAATTGATGCAGTAAACCAAGCATCCGCTTTCTTACTATTGCTTTTGCAACAATTCATTAGGAGTGAAAATGTTATAAAATATACCAAAAATGTAAAATATTAAGAAATATTAGTTATGTATTCTATCAATTCATTTATTTTCACTACTTATTTTCAATCACTAATCTGAAACAACAACAATCTGAAACATTTCTGAAAACTCATAAATCTATAAATGTAAGACCAATTTTCTTATATATGGACATTAAAGCAGCTTTATCTACCTCTTATTCTTTGTATTGAGATAATTTCTATTATTAAATTTCTATAGTTTATTTATCATTTGATGGTATTATGACGTTTTAAAAACCGTCATTTGAGAGGAATTCAAACAGTTATTGTTCGTGTTATTATTTTTCGGCAATATTTTGTGAGGCTACTGTTTCTAGTTGTGGTACTTCTGACAGGTCAATAATTTCATATTATTACTTGCTTTAGTTAACAATTTTGAATTATTTAAGTTTACTGTTGATTTGTCGCATTCTTTCTTGAATTGCTTGAAGAACTTTTTGATCTTGTTCTATTTCTTCTTTAGTTTTGTCTTTTTGTCTGTATATTTGTTTCGTTGGACCCAATTTGGATTTAACAAAAGTTTTACATTTTTCTTCGTTTCCTTACAAATTCTTTTTGCTACTAGAGTAGCTTGAGTTTCTGGGTGTTGGTGCTACTGAATAATTACTTTCTTTGAATATCATTCCGCTCTTATTTTCAATTTGATTCACATCTTCTCTTTAATTTATTCTTTTCTTATGCTGTAAAATAATGAGGCTTAAAATAATTATTATGGATATTATTCCGATTATTCCTCCGAAAGTGGAGCATAAAATCATTTTTTATCTTTTTAATATTTCTTCTGGTGAAAGAATTTCTTCTTTAATAATAATTTCAAGTTCAAATATTTTGTCTTAAATTAAAACAAATAGTGCTTTATGGATTGCATAAGTTGCTTAATCAAAATTTTCTGGATATTATACATTTTTGGCTGTCAAATTTGCTGTATTAGAAATATTTGGAATACTGAAAACGGCAAGAAGAGAATCGGTTACTGAGAGAAAGTAAACAGATTCATACTAGTAATTATAAACGAATCCTAACTCAATTATCGAATAATGCTTGAAAATATTTAGTTTTACTTTTTATTCGGACCCAAAAAGTAAAAATACACAAAACATTGTTGGAGTGGGAAATAATAAAATATAATAGTAAATTAACGGTTAAAAGATGAAATTAATACACAAATGTTTAAATTATTTACTAAATTTGTTTATATTTTGTTTAAACACAATGTTTAGATATAAATAGAATTAAAAATATGTCAATAAAATGAATATATGATAGAGAATTCCATTGTCTAGTTACATATTATAAATCATTATATTGATGTCTAAACTGTTTGCATTAAGCAGTTTACTATAATAATATAACGTATATTGTATCTATTACAATTGAGGGTATTAATCTACAAACTCACTTTATATTCTTCACAGAGTTATAATATCTTCATTGGTAATTGTTTAAGACATTTTGGTAAGTCCAATTTTTTTATAAATAGCATTCAGTTTTGGATCATTGATTTATACTATTTCTGGCTCCTTATCATTTTCTTCATTTATGATAATGCTGGTTTCTGGCTCTTCAACATCAACTTCGGATTAGAATTGATCATTTGATAGAAAAGCAAACAAAAAGTCTTAAAGTTCTTTCTGAGAAGTCATTTGAATAACTTCATCTTTTTGTTCTTCAGATAGGTTGATAACTTCACATAGCGGGATGATTGATTCTGAATCAACTCTGTGGACTGTGTATTATTTGAGTTGGTGGGCGACTTTCGCGTTTTTGCTCATGATGTTTTCAAGCTCTTATTTGTCTTATTCGATTTCTTCTATGGATTTTGGTTGTGCTCTGTACTGTATTTTGAGCTTGGATGGTGGGATTTAATCGAATTTTTGCACTTTTTATTTATTTACTTTGGTCTTGAGCTTTGATTGTGAGTTGACTCTATTGAGTGTGTGTCTGCGTGGTGTTCCAGGTAAAGACAGGTTATTATCAATTTTACAGGTACTAAAGATCATTTCTCCTCCTTTTACAGTTTCAAAGCTCATTTTATCTTTAGTTATCTTCTTGTTTTATAATTAATTCTATTTGTGTTTCATCGTGAAGTAAAGAATAACAACAATTACAATAATTAAAACCATAACGGCAAACGCAGTTGAAACGGAGTAAACAACTGTCTGGTTCGAATCTGCATTCGGATTTAGTATTTATCCAACTACAATAACATTCGCATGGACAGTGAAATAAACGTCCAAGTACTGAACTGAAATAAATGACACGTTACGGGAGTTGAACTGGGCTTGTTTAAAGCTCGGGGAAACGATATCGGACTCAGTCAATTATATTATATTATTAATTGAAGACAGCTTTGTGAACTGAGCTACTGGAAGGAGAAGATCGTTCAAAAATACAATTGAAATGTTATTCAAAATATTGTTTGAACAGGACGTTAATGTTGATTCAGATAAAGGTACAAGAGAGGTGAAGAGTAATTCAGATCTTGATTGGGAAACAGATAACTGAACTGACGTGTAACAAGAGTAAACGAGGTGCACTGAAATCATTCTGAAGTGGAAATAAACAAACGAATTAACAGGTTTATACATGATTTATAATGAAATAATGGCTGTTTAATGCTGTTTAGACAAATTTGTGCAAATTCCTGTCTAAACACAAAATTAGTTTCAACCAACGATAAATAAACAATAATAATTTAAAAATTTAATACACACAGAGAAATAATTTATAATTAATATTTCGAATATGTTTAAACAAACTTAAACATAAATACACAAATGATCGTACATATGATCGTACATCGTTACAATTATAATTATATAAAAAAATTTGCACGCTCTTCATTTATATCATTTTATATCATTTTACTTTTGATTATTATAATTTAAATGTGAAGATACTATATCTTGCGATTAAGCCTACAGCGACGATATGTTATTATATGTGAATTATCGCCGGATTTAAGAATGGCGGATGAATATAACTTTACAAATACGTTCTGCAATGGGTTACTGATCAACCTAGATTTCAGAAAAATATCACATATGCTCTACTAATACAGAAACTCACTGCATGAAGTTGTCCTGGTACTCTGGCTCGTAAAACGGCTCGGTGTCCAGGCCTCTCCGGATTTCTTCCTGTTTGTAGGCGGGAAGCAGCGCGTGCGGATCCACGTCCTGGAAGAAGGCCTCCAGCGCCGGGATTTCCGCGAAGTCGGCTGGGAGACGCGCGTTCACTCCGGCGCCCTAAGCTTCGTAGCGCAGCTTTTCTTGGATCAGGTCCAGCCTGCCGCAGGCCATCCGCAAAATCCACCACTGCATCTTGAAGTCGCTTTCGCTCAGGGCTCGGACAGAACTTGGATCTTCCAAAACGGCCTTGAATACCTAAAGCATCTCCTGCTGCTTCCTTGCGATCTGGATGAACTGGCTGGAGATCTGCCTGGCCGTGAACTTGGACATGAAGTTCTTCTGCACGAAGGCGTAGTCCTTGTTGTACACGACGCAGTAGGTCCAGAGCGCCATGATCTCGACGCGGTTCCACATGTGGTTCTGGCGCACTTCCACATCCAGGTGCTTCTTCAGCACGTTGGAGTAGTAGCACTTGCACTGTGATAGTGTCCTGTTCGGGATCTACCTACAGATTGCGCCCCACTTAACTTGCTTACCGGTGCTTCTGTACTGATCTGTGAGCGCGACGAGCTGCTGAATTTCGGCTGTTAACCAGGTCATTCTCTTCATTCTGGAGTGGATAGTAGATATTATTAGTATTATTATTTACATGAAGTAACAAGTGTGGACTACATTATTTTTAGAACTATATAATATTTATTTGTGTTAACTAAATAGGTTATTATAGGTTAACTCTAACGCAGAATATATAATCCAAGTCACATTTCATCAAAAACATTTCACAAAAACATAACAACAATTTAGTGTGATTTGCTTTAGATATTGTACCAATACAAATCAAACGAGTATTTACATAAATGTGGCGCATTTTGTAATGTATTTGGGAAAGAATCCAGGATATGTTTTGGAATTAATGTCACTATTATTAAAAGTGACATTTGGTATTTTTGTACTTTTGTTCAGACACTATTCTGGAAGCAAATTTATAAATAAAAGTAAATAATTTCAAATTGAATCTGGTATAAATACAATTTGCAATGTAGACAACTGGAACGAATTCTATCGAGACCAGTCTCCTGTATTTGAAATATGAATTATTATCAGATTTAAGATTGGTGAGATAAATAGAACTTCATAAATGCATTCAATAACGCAAATACTTTAATTGTAACAATAGCTATTTATGTTATTATATTACATAGGTATTATTGATTCGAAGTAATCCGCGTCTTCTATTCTATTTGAATTTCAGATCTGTATTATTTTTATTCGCACATATTTAACAGTGTGTTCTAGGTAAACTCTGAGACAAATTACCATTTAAAAGCGCGTATAGCATAATATTTCAAACAAAAATATGTGAGGTTTAGTATTTTTGTACTATTGTGGGCCCGTCGTTTTGGAAGCAAATCTATAAATACGCCGCTTTCCAAATCAAATCAAAAGTGGGTACAATGGTATCAGTGACCAAAAGTGCGATTAAGCCTACAGCGACGATATGTTATTATATGTGAATTATCGCCGGATTTAAGAATGGCGGATGAATATAACTTTACAAATACGTTCTGCAATGGGTTACTGATCAACCTAGATTTCAGAAAAATATCACATGTGCTCTACTAATACAGAAACTCACTGCATGAAGTTGTCCTGGTACTCTGGCTCGTAAAACGGCTCGGTGTCCAGGCCTCTCCGGATTTCTTCCTGTTTGTAGGCGGGAAGCAGCGCGTGCGGATCCACGTCCTGGAAGAAGGCCTCCAGCGCCGGGATTTCCGCGAAGTCGGCTGGGAGACGCGCGTTCACTCCGGCGCCCTAAGCTTCGTAGCGCAGCTTTTCTTGGATCAGGTCCAGCCTGCCGCAGGCCATCCGCAAAATCCACCACTGCATCTTGAAGTCGCTTTCGCTCAGGGCTCGGACAGAACTTGGATCTTCCAAAACGGCCTTGAATACCTAAAGCATCTCCTGCTGCTTCCTTGCGATCTGGATGAACTGGCTGGAGATCTGCCTGGCCGTGAACTTGGACATGAAGTTCTTCTGCACGAAGGCGTAGTCCTTGTTGTACACGACGCAGTAGGTCCAGAGCGCCATGATCTCGACGCGGTTCCACATGTGGTTCTGGCGCACTTCCACATCCAGGTGCTTCTTCAGCACGTTGGAGTAGTAGCACTTGCACTGTGATAGTGTCCTGTTCGGGATCTACCTACAGATTGCGCCCCACTTAACTTGCTTACCGGTGCTTCTGTACTGATCTGTGAGCGCGACGAGCTGCTGAATTTCGGCTGTTAACCAGGTCATTCTCTTCATTCTGGAGTGGATAGTAGATATTATTAGTATTATTATTTACATGAAGTAACAAGTGTGGACTACATTATTTTTAGAACTATATAATATTTATTTGTGTTAACTAAATTTTAATTTAAATACCTCACTCGGTCTCCTTTAATTCGTTCCGGCTGTATTTAATTCCTCATGCTTGGTTAGAGCTCCCTTTTGTGCTTATTTATGCAATTGCGTGACATAGTTAAAGTCAATCATCTCTGTGACAGTACTATTGGAGTTTGATAAGGTTGGGCGACCTAGTCTTGTGGTGATTTGTGGCATTCGTGGCCGATTGGTTTTTGGTTTGTGTTTGTATCTTAGTTTAGGTTGGTGTTTGTTTGGTGGTTTTGTGCTTTTGGTGGATCTTGGATGTTCAGCTTATGATCGTGGGAAGTTAGGTATTCTTATATTTACTTCATTCATTACTTATCTCATTGTCGTTATTTTAGTTGTTTCGTTGTTCTTTTCATTTTAGTTTTTTATCTTTTGATTGTTTTTTGTTTTTTGTCTTTTTGGTCAATTTATTTCCTATTCATTTTTAATTTTATTTTATGGTTGGGAGCTAGGTTCCTCATAGGTCGTGGGAGATTACGACGTTGTCGCTGTCTCTGTTCTGGAATTCTTCATAGAAGATATCATGGTTGTCTGCGTAGGTGAACTATAACTGGAGTTCTTCGGCGTGCTGTTTGACAGCTTCATTGTAGATACGGGTTCTGTTTCCGTGAGATTTGATAATAGATCGAGCTGTTGAGCGTAGGAATTTGTCTACACGACAAAATTAGTTAATTTTCTTGAGGGATTCTGGGTGGATTGTGCATTGGTCGCTAAGGATTATTGGGTGTATTTGGCTAGTGTGGACTTCGTAGTTAGTTGAGTGGGTTTCGAGTTTTTGGGTGTATTCTCTGTTCATGGTTGGGCCGCGTTGGGTTATGCTCATGTCAAAGAAGTGGGGTTTGTCGTTGTGGATAATCATCACATCGGCATTTCCCATCTGATGTAAGACTTTCCCAGGATCTTTATTCGTTTTGGGGTCATCTGGAGCTTTGTTTTTGCTTGATTTAAATTGGCCGTACGTTGGGCTCAACTTCGGCTGGTGTTTGACGGGTAGTGCTGCAATGAGGTCGTACTGAGTTCTGTTATGTCTCTAAATGCTCAGTCCCGAGAAGTTTTGGCAGTATATTGAGTGGTTAGAATCTTCATGAATTGTATGACAGATGCTACATTCTCTGGATGGGATATTAACTGAGACTGTGTCGAAGAGGATATCTATCGCTCTTCTGAATTCGATGTTGTCGTAATCAAAGTCGTATGCGAGTGTGTGCGTGACAAAGCAGTCTTAGTTTGTTGATAACGCTGCGTGCTCCATTTTTTCGTTTTCAGACTTGATTGAGTGCTGGAGTTTCTTGAATCTTGGATCGATTTTATTTGAGGCGAGCAGCTTTTGGGCGGTTTGGAATGATAGTCCTGGGAGTATTAGGCCAAAACCATTAAGATTTTTGATGGATGCTGCCATTAGGGCGAGGAGGGATTGTATCGTTTCCTTAGATCTTGGGCCGTCAAGATCCTCTTAAGATATCGCTTTTGGCTAGGCAATGTTGTAGAAGGTGCGAGCAAGGATTTCATCCACTTTATTGTAGTCATTGATTGTGAAGTCGTTATAATCATCAATTCTGATTGCCCATGAGCATTTTGTGCATACACATTTGAGGAAAAGGCCCATGACATTTGAGCGAGGTAAGCCCCGCTCCAGCATTTATTTGATAATTTGTTGATACTTGGTCGCCACAATCAGAATGTCAGAAGAAATATGAGTTCTTGTGTCGTGGCGATTTTACGAGTATTTAGTGCCCATGAAGGTTACGATGGCTCCGTTAGCTGTTGATTTGCATTTCCTTGTGTTAACCTGCATTCCATATTTACCAAAGAGTTTATCGATGAATTCGAGGGCCATTTTTTCTGTGTCGAGAGGTTTAAGTTCGACAATCGTGTCGTCTGCAAAATTTACACATGCGAATCGTTATTTAAGCTCCAGGATCGCAGGATTTGCTGAGTAACTGTACAAAATTGTTGACAATGGAGCTCCTTGTAGAATACTGTGTGAGTGTGTTTCAATGCAATTTTACGCTTATATCATGCCTATAACGAACAATTAAATTTGTTGTGGGACTCCTTGTAGTTCCATACCGTTGATGATGGCTTCAGTTGTGAGGTTGTTATACGCTGAGGCCAAGTCGACGGAGAGGATTATATTTCTATTCGATAGAGTTTTCCCAGCTATTTTGCAGCTGAGCATCGCGTCAGCATGCATGGTGTGGACTTCATCACAAAAGTTGTGTGGGAGCATGTCTTTCCTTTTAAGCATTATCTTCTGAAGGACGTTGATCATAGTCTCATTGATCGCAAGTGGTCTGCTTGAACCATCGTCTTTCGGGACAAGAGTTACTCTAAATTCAAAAAGTGGGAGTATTTAAGACATTTGCTTCGGATCATTGATTAGAGTTTCAAATGCGCTTGCAAGTATCTGGATGAACCGACCGTTGTTTACTAATTTTTTAATAATTTTATTTGAGAGACCGCTTGCTCCACAGGATTTTGATGCGTCAAGTTCTTTTATGGCGTCCACAACTTCTGACTCTTTTATTTTAAAGTAAGCATGTTTAAATGGTCTGAAGACAGCTTTTAGTTCAACCTTTCGTGGTGTTGGAAACAGTTTTGCTAGTTGTTATTTCCTAATTTCTTCAATTTATTTAAGATCCGTTCTTGTCTGACCTAAACTCTCTTTATTTAGATTAGTTTCAATTGCTTGAAGGGCTTTCGAGAATTTACTTTCCTATATTAAATCATGGATTTTACCCTAAAACGCACCTGTGAACATTTTTATTTTCTACTTGATTTCGGGTGGGCTGTCGCTCTCGTTTGTTTCCCTTTGTTATGGAGTTGCGTTGATCGTTTCGACAACTTCCGAGTATGTTGGATTACTTGGTCTGTTTTGTGCGTTTGGTTGAACCGAAGGAGGCTGAACCGACGGGGGAATATATATTCCCTGTTCGCGGTCGTAATTTGAGCTGTTTACTACTGTACTTTATAGTCTACAAGAGGTCAATAATGAATTGATGGCTTCAATGGGCTTCTTAGGATCTAGCTTTTTGATAAGATCTAGGATTCTTTCAAAGGTAAGATCGTGGACGCATTCCTCTGGTGTTATTGAACATTTCTGGCGGATCGCATGTATGCGCTCCTCACATTCGAGCTATGATTATTTCATTACAACGATTGGAGTGATGATCAAGGTCTCTTGTGGTATGAATTTGACAGTTTCCTGAGTCGGGATTAGTTTATTATCGTTGACCCACGTTTAAAATGGTTTCTCATGAAGTTCCTGTTGTTCTGGCTCAATGGTGAGTTGACTTTTAGCTTTAATAATCAAGATTGGTTTCTTCTTTGCTTCGAATTGACCTTCGATCACAGACCAAGGAGAACATGTAGTTTTTGGACAATTGAAGTGTTAGTGAAACAGTATGTCCAGGGCGGTCATTCCGACAAAACTACACTCGCACTTAAATAAAACACCGTGCGATATTGATGTGAGATCTGGATATGCATAGTTGATCATCATAAAGCTGAGTGACTCGATTTGATCTATTGTTTTTGTAAAGCTTTCCGCAGTTTATTTGACTCGGAGTTTGTGATCAACAGAGTCCTGGTGTCTTAATTGAACAACTGTTTTAGTAAGTATGCGGTCGAAGATTAATTGAGTTGAGAGGTTTATTTTATGTTATTAATTTTGTTGAAACGAAATAATGTTAAGCTTGTCAGTATTTCCACTTCGCAAATAATTAACAAAATTCTCGAAATCGACTTCAACCATTTAATAGGTAAATTACTATTTTCGTGTTCAATATATATTAAAACATATTATTCGTATTTTAAATCACTTTATTCATTTTTATAAATGTGTGTGTACCCTCTTATGTCATTTTATTCACTAATATGCGTTTTATAACACTCTGGACACAAATGATATCCTTTGCACGAACACACATCTCTGCTATTACATTATTTGCAGCCGACACATTACGCACTTACTTTTGTATATACATGATAGTGTTTATATGCTTCTATTACTGGTCCTTTAATTGGGCTTACTACTGGTTGGTTACAACCTTCAATTTTTCGTGGTGTAGCTTTAATTTCATATTTTGTTAGATTTATTTTCATTTAATCAATTATGCTTTCAATATAATCCGTTATTTTAATTTCTTTATATTCTGGATGCAATAATTTCATCAAAGAAAACCCATTAACTAATATTACTTACATAAAATAAATAAACATCCTTGTGGTCCAACGAGTACATCGTCCTGGAAACTTAATATTTTTTGTAAGTTGGTCTATAATCAACTCCTTTATAATTATTATTGTAGTAACGAACTATTTCAGGTTGTTCTCTGGGAATACCACGAGAACTTACAAATTCTTACAATTAACAGGGTTATTTCACAAATTTTGATTTTGTATATATCATGGTTAAAGTTTTCTACTTTTTGCATTACCAGGTTTATTTTAGCTCAAAACTTCTTCTTCATGATCATTAAATATTTTATTTAGTTCTTCTAGATCATCTTCGTCATATTCATAGTCAGAATTTTCAGATTCTTCTTCATCAGATTCTATACCGTCTAAATTTGTCGATTTCTTCTAAATTATCGATTTCTTCTTCAGGTTAATCTAATAACAATTTAATATGACCATAACAGACATTAGAATGTATTTCCTCCCATTCTCTGCAAGACATTCCAACTTCATCAGCTATAAACTAATTGCGTATTTTAGTGTTCTTAGACCAATTATCTTTGACAGATCCTCGCTCTTTACCTGATATCATCATTGTAAATAGTATCATTAAGTATTTATCGAATTCTGATTTAGTTAATCTAGAATGCCCTCCATATTTCTACATTTTTCTTACTTCTGTCAAAGTTTTAATGTTATTATAGAATTATGGAGTAAATAATTATGTATGGGTTTCATAGATGCTTTCATTCATTGTTGGCATTATTTTTGTTAGGTGCGAAGTGGAAATACTGACAAGCTTAACATTATTTCGTTTCAACAAAATTAATAACATAAAATAAACCTCTCAACTCAATTAATCTTCGACCGCATACTTACTAAAACAGTTGTTCAATTAAAATTCCATATGATGAGAAACATTCATCATTGCACGTACTACATTTGAATGTTAAAGCAGCTTACGCTATGACTGCTGTCGTATTGTTGTTTCGGGCAATCTATGTCATCTTAATTATATCCGAAGATAGACTTTTGCTCTTTTGGAAGTTGTTAATTTATCTTAGAGAGGCAATAATATTATAGCTTTACTTCTTCCTCTTTTCATCGAAGTTGTGAATTCTCTCGAGGTCGAAGAAGGTGGACTTGATCTCTTTAAACCGGAAGCCTAGGTTTTACAAACCTTCAGTGTCGATTTTCACAATTACAATTGGTCCATTTTCTGATGTTTTGAAGTTCATGGATATTTGTAGTTTTAAGTTCTTCGTTGGTTCGGAAACAATATTTTACACCATACATAGGTCCATAATTGCATAATCTGATGGTTCTCCAGCATAAATGAGGATGGAAGTTCCCTACAGGTTGTGTGGATCACTGCAAATTTTGATTAGAACCTTTACGCTATTGAATGAATCTGTTTGAACCGTGCCAAGGGTCCATTGAGTAGAGTTGTCTATGATGAGGGCTGCAGAACCTCGTGGGTCTATGAATTTCAGCCGATGGTTGTCCAAGATGTTGCAAATAGGATGGACATTGTGGAGTGAAGGTAGAAGTTCCACAGATTCGAAGAAGGGAGTTTCTGAGAATAAGTTACCACAACTCATTTGGCTGGTTATGTATTTACTCTGTGTTTGTAGTTTGTGAGAATATATTAACGTAGGAGATATATTAACGAGAAGTAAGTGTTAATGTTTTTGCTCTCCTTGTTGATAGATATCCACATCTTTTGAAGATTATCAATTGAAAAATGATTGCTGTTAAAGCAGTCTTCCAGCTCCTTAATGTGTCGACTCTGATATTATGGTGGCAATTTGCAATGATACCAGATTGGTTCGTCAAGGTTGATATTGAATTTAAATTGGAGTGAAAGTTAGTAATCTTACCAACTTGATGAAGACTTCCCATTAATGATGTTGAGAAGGTGAGCTTACTCATGTTTTCGCTGAATAATGAGAGCTTTATTGTTTCTGGCTTTACTACGTTTGTAAAAACCAAGCATTTGGAATTCTAGCTCGTGAACTATTAACGTGATATGATTTTGAGTTTATAAACTTTAGAAGGTTAAATGTTCCGAGTCAAGCGTAGACTCAACTTTGATGCACTACTATAGGTTTAGAAACTAGTAGCATTTGAGTTCGATGATAAAAATAAGTAGAGTATCTGCTTAGTCGTTGAATTTTAAGTTAAAAGTCGTTTTAATAATAATATCGTATTACTTAAGGTTAGAGCTTTGGTCGGTGTACTTGATCTAGCCTCTATACCATTATGAATTACTGTCAACTCGCACTGAATCGTTTGATAAAGGACTGTAAACTCTACTGAGATTGTCTAAGTTGTGGCGTTGGCAGAGAGTATCATATTTGCAGTAGAATTTATTACTCCATGCATTCCTGTATATGAGATGTCCAAAGTTTATCCAATCTGCTTGGATATGCTGTAATTTGTGAGGGGAGTTTACTTCGTCGATGATCAGGCAGCTCATTTAATCTATTGTTGACGATTAGTTTTCCATCACACAATCAGATGGTAAGACGATGCACGCATAGCCATCCTCATTATGATGATGCGCTTCGAGAGGGTGGTTTACCGGTTTAACAGTGTTATTACTAGAAGTTGGAGGAAGGTCTTGATAAGATACATAAACCATTGGTGTTAGCATGATGTGTGTGTCTTATTTATTGACGAAGTCAATTATATCTGGTACATGCGCGTCTGTGTCGAACCCAGTAATTAATTTTTGTTTTTACTGCAGAGTAGCGTTCTAAACTAAGGGGTCGTCAGGTGGTAGTTCTAATGGTGGAGTGTCAACAATTTGCATCTACACAACATTCATTTGATCCATTTGTGTTTTATTAATCTCTTTTATAGCATAGAACAAAGATGTAATGCACAAGTGGTTTGATATTATTTAAATAGAAAGAGATTCCTAATTTATGTGCATATTTGCATGGTTTTCTGTTATAATTGTAAAATCCAAGGCCTGGAGTGGAATGAGGCATATTAAGCCTCCGAAAGAAGTTGACTATACGATAAGGTGATCAGGGTAGTCAATGATATTTTCAGTGTATTATCTACACACTCTGGCCAGTTAGATTGTGATATCGTCGAATTCTGTGCCATTGATCTTTATAAGGGCTTAATAGATAGGATAAATGTCCATTGTTTGCCAGAGAAATGATCCAGACAAGTTAGTATGTAACCTTAAGCCTTTCTTGAACTCAGAGTCGGGAAGTGGGTGAAATCTTCTAAAGAAGTCAGAGTCAGGAACAAGAATCTTCGATGAATCGTAGATCGGACGGTTATATAGTCTTGTAATACAAAACCAACTCACTCGCTATCTTTTACGCCGTTTATGGGGCTTCCTTTGCGAGTGATTCTCGCTTTAGAACCTGCGTGCATGTTTGGGTTCTGAGGCCAAACAGTACGAGGTCTTAAACCCTCGAGCTCAGCGTAGACGTCTCCACCTTTGTCAGCGCCAAACTAACGAGACCCGTCGCTTTACAACAACATCAGCCTCGCTTCGCCCGACCATCTAATCCAGTGCTAGCCGTTTCCACGTACACCCGCAGGTTGCAGATTCTAAAGTAGTTCCCAGCCGTGCGCATTCCCACACAGCTGCTGGTTCCCGACTGTACATTAAGCCATCCCTTGATCTCCGTTGATGCGCAGCTGTTGGGGCTTCTGGACCGAGTCCTTGCAGGCGGCCGACGAAACCGATCTGCAAACTCCATTCAACCGTGCCAGCACCTCCTCGAAGGTCCGTTCAGATCTCCAACCCGTTTCCAATTTAGTACAGCGTTTCAAAGTGTGGCCGAAATCACTTTGCTCTCGGCCGAATCGACTCCTAGTACAACAGCCTTGCTGTTCCCCCGTTCAATGAATATTCACTTTGGTCTGCTGCTTTTCAATTTTGACGGAGTGGAGAAATGAAGGATTTCTCAGAAAATGCCTCAACTTCAACCGAGTAGACGACCCACGCGTGCTACCGTTGGTGTTTATAACTGTCGCCAGTACCCAACGCAGTCTGTCGCGATATCTAGCAGATACCGACGGTCTTCTCCCAAGGTCGGGCATTAACCGTTTTCACGCGCATCGCCATGCGTACTGAGCCATCTCGCTGCCAGCGATTCAGACTCATCTTTCTAACTTGAGTTTTGCATGACTAGCCTTACCAGAGGTCTTGGCCGCGACATTTCTAGCTTGAAAACGGTCGCAGTTACTCCCCCCGGCCCCGAGCGTGTGTGGTTCACCCAGCTACCTCTACATTATAACCATTGCAGGCGTTGAACTCTGCTTCTAACTCCCATCTCGATGTAGTAAAAGATGGTAATGGCCAATACGCATATCTTGAAATTTTAAGGCTTTCCACCGGGCCATAACCCAGTGGCATACGTTCGTTTACTAATCTAAACAAGTTTGAGACTACTTTGTATCTATCTTGTTGATCAACTGTTGGACACACTTGTTCTATAACTGAAATAGGATTATCACTTGGTAATATTTAACTAGAGTAATCTTGTGGTGAAATTATCTGTGGTTTAGACATGTTTATGGTCGTTCTCCAAGGAATCTCACCATTTGTCACGTCATTGAAAGGTACGTTATCTTAGGGCTCAGGGATATGTGCCCCATTTGATAGGATATCTTCCTTAAGCTTCTGTACAATAACGAGGAGCTTGGCTTTCTCTTAAATCCATTGGTAGTTTGATTACAATTCCTGGACGTAAGTTTTATGAGAATCACAAATATGTTGGTGAGGTATTGGTAGGATTAGGTGTGTATTGCTATCTGACTTAAAGCAGAAGGTTGAGATTAACTACCCTGAAATTACAGTCTACTCTATGTCAAAAAGGTCATTGAGCGGAATGATAACGAAATCGTTGTTACCTACCCGTATAATTATCGAGTTGTACATTCTATTGAATGCGATGTGCTCCGATGCTTTACTGGCATCATATGCTGTGCACAACTTGAGTTGAAGTGTAAATGATGGAGCCTGCTTTGTTTATTACTATTACTTGATAGAGTGAGCATAGTCAACATATCTAAGTTCCGCTTAGATTGTAGTGAATGGTATACGCATGTCATGGAAAACGATAGTTTTTTAACCTTTGACACTGAATTCTTAAGCAGTTAGGTCTTAATCAAGAACTGAGTCACCATAAAGAGAACTATATCTATTAGAAGCCATCATTTTTCTGTGATTTTGCCAGACTTTATAGTCGTATTTAGTATCTTATGAGGGTTTCCTTGGGAAACTCTGGCTTATCAGACCAAGTTGAGCGCATTGGGCTATTTTAACTTGAGAGTCAAAGCGTTTTGCATTGTCAGACAAATGTGATATTGGCCAAAGATCAAATTAGTTCACGGACCCCCGTTTAAGATTCAGGGCATTAAGAAAGTCTGATGCCAATTATATTACATCCGTTCGAAGGATATAGCAGTTAGCATTGGAAACATTGAAACAAAAGTGGTCTGTAAAGTTACCGAAAATGCTAAGAAATGCATCGGACTCCAGTTTCGCAGGTTGTGCTTTAATATTGGCTTTTGGAGGGTACTGACTGTTATCATGTTGTTTCGTTGTTGCTTATACCTGAGCCGATGGTTTAGTTTTCTTGAGAGGCTTAATTGGTACCTTCTAAACCATAGGCGTACTGACAACTTCATAATCGCTAGAGAAATGTTGCTTATTGTCAATCTCAGTGATATCCTGTTAGTCATCAGCTCTCGAGAAAGTTGAGATTAGAGTAAATGCACGCTAACGAATAGCGGAAGCTGAGTCGCAAAGAAATTCGATGTTTTAAATTTCGTTGATGGGTATGTCGTGTTTCATTATTTTCAACATTACAAAAATGATAAATAAACCACAATCAAACCCAGTGAGTTGTGGGTGCTTTCCAATTTCACATTTCATAGTAATGGGAAGTACTTACGTTGACTCACATGAAGTGATGGAGCGAGCTGTTGTTAACACTTGAACTTCATAAATGCATTCAATAACGCAAATACTTTAATTGTAACAATAGCTATTTATGTTATTATATTACATAGGTATTATTGATTCGAAGTAATCCGCGTCTTCTATTCTATTTGAATTTCAGATCTGTATTATTTTTATTCGCACATATTTAACAGTGTGTTCTAGGTAAACTCTGAGACAAATTACCATTTAAAAGCGCGTATAGCATAATATTTCAAACAAAAATATGTGAGGTTTAGTATTTTTGTACTATTGTGGGCCCGTCGTTTTGGAAGCAAATCTATAAATACGCCGCTTTCCAAATCAAATCAAAAGTGGGTACAATGGTATCAGTGACCAAAAGTGCGATTAAGCCTACAGCGACGATATGTTATTATATGTGAATTATCGCCGGATTTAAGAATGGTGGATAAATATAACTTTACAAATACGTTCTGCAATGGGTTACTGATCAACCTAGATTTCAGAAAAATATCACATATGCTCTACTAATACAGAAACTCACTGCATGAAGTTGTCCTGGTACTCTGGCTCGTAAAACGGCTCGGTGTCCAGGCCTCTCCGGATTTCTTCCTGTTTGTAGGCGGGAAGCAGCGCGTGCGGATCCACGTCCTGGAAGAAGGCCTCCAGCGCCGGGATTTCCGCGAAGTCGGCTGGGAGACGCGCGTTCACTCCGGCGCCCTAAGCTTCGTAGCGCAGCTTTTCTTGGATCAGGTCCAGCCTGCCGCAGGCCATCCGCAAAATCCACCACTGCATCTTGAAGTCGCTTTCGCTCAGGGCTCGGACAGAACTTGGATCTTCCAAAACGGCCTTGAATACCTAAAGCATCTCCTGCTGCTTCCTTGCGATCTGGATGAACTGGCTGGAGATCTGCCTGGCCGTGAACTTGGACATGAAGTTCTTCTGCACGAAGGCGTAGTCCTTGTTGTACACGACGCAGTAGGTCCAGAGCGCCATGATCTCGACGCGGTTCCACATGTGGTTCTGGCGCACTTCCACATCCAGGTGCTTCTTCAGCACGTTGGAGTAGTAGCACTTGCACTGTGATAGTGTCCTGTTCGGGATCTACCTACAGATTGCGCCCCACTTAACTTGCTTACCGGTGCTTCTGTACTGATCTGTGAGCGCGACGAGCTGCTGAATTTCGGCTGTTAACCAGGTCATTCTCTTCATTCTGGAGTGGATAGTAGATATTATTAGTATTATTATTTACATGAAGTAACAAGTGTGGACTACATTATTTTTAGAACTATATAATATTTATTTGTGTTAACTAAATAGGTTATTATAGGTTAACTCTAACGCAGAATATATAATCCAAGTCACATTTCATCAAAAACATTTCACAAAAACATAACAACAATTTAGTGTGATTTGCTTTAGATATTGTACCAATACAAATCAAACGAGTATTTACATAAATGTGGCGCATTTTGTAATGTATTTGGGAAAGAATCCAGGATATGTTTTGGAATTAATGTCACTATTATTAAAAGTGACATTTGGTATTTTTGTACTTTTGTTCAGACACTATTCTGGAAGCAAATTTATAAATAAAAGTAAATAATTTCAAATTGAATCTGGTATAAATACAATTTGCAATGTAGACAACTGGAACGAATTCTATCGAGACCAGTCTCCTGTATTTGAAATATGAATTATTATCAGATTTAAGATTGGTGAGATAAATAGAACTTCATAAATGCATTCAATAACGCAAATACTTTAATTGTAACAATAGCTATTTATGTTATTATATTACATAGGTATTATTGATTCGAAGTAATCCGCGTCTTCTATTCTATTTGAATTTCAGATCTGTATTATTTTTATTCGCACATATTTAACAGTGTGTTCTAGGTAAACTCTGAGACAAATTACCATTTAAAAGCGCGTATAGCATAATATTTCAAACAAAAATATGTGAGGTTTAGTATTTTTGTACTATTGTGGGCCCGTCGTTTTGGAAGCAAATCTATAAATACGCCGCTTTCCAAATCAAATCAAAAGTGGGTACAATGGTATCAGTGACCAAAAGTGCGATTAAGCCTACAGCGACGATATGTTATTATATGTGAATTATCGCCGGATTTAAGAATGGCGGATAAATATAACTTTACAAATACGTTCTGCAATGGGTTACTGATCAACCTAGATTTCAGAAAAATATCACATGTGCTCTACTAATACAGAAACTCACTGCATGAAGTTGTCCTGGTACTCTGGCTCGTAAAACGGCTCGGTGTCCAGGCCTCTCCGGATTTCTTCCTGTTTGTAGGCGGGAAGCAGCGCGTGCGGATCCACGTCCTGGAAGAAGGCCTCCAGCGCCGGGATTTCCGCGAAGTCGGCTGGGAGACGCGCGTTCACTCCGGCGCCCTAAGCTTCGTAGCGCAGCTTTTCTTGGATCAGGTCCAGCCTGCCGCAGGCCATCCGCAAAATCCACCACTGCATCTTGAAGTCGCTTTCGCTCAGGGCTCGGACAGAACTTGGATCTTCCAAAACGGCCTTGAATACCTAAAGCATCTCCTGCTGCTTCCTTGCGATCTGGATGAACTGGCTGGAGATCTGCCTGGCCGTGAACTTGGACATGAAGTTCTTCTGCACGAAGGCGTAGTCCTTGTTGTACACGACGCAGTAGGTCCAGAGCGCCATGATCTCGACGCGGTTCCACATGTGGTTCTGGCGCACTTCCACATCCAGGTGCTTCTTCAGCACGTTGGAGTAGTAGCACTTGCACTGTGATAGTGTCCTGTTCGGGATCTACCTACAGATTGCGCCCCACTTAACTTGCTTACCGGTGCTTCTGTACTGATCTGTGAGCGCGACGAGCTGCTGAATTTCGGCTGTTAACCAGGTCATTCTCTTCATTCTGGAGTGGATAGTAGATATTATTAGTATTATTATTTACATGAAGTAACAAGTGTGGACTACATTATTTTTAGAACTATATAATATTTATTTGTGTTAACTAAATAGGTTATTATAGGTTAACTCTAACGCAGAATATATAATCCAAGTCACATTTCATCAAAAACATTTCACAAAAACATAACAACAATTTAGTGTGATTTGCTTTAGATATTGTACCAATACAAATCAAACGAGTATTTACATAAATGTGGCGCATTTTGTAATGTATTTGGGAAAGAATCCAGGATATGTTTTGGAATTAATGTCACTATTATTAAAAGTGACATTTGGTATTTTTGTACTTTTGTTCAGACACTATTCTGGAAGCAAATTTATAAATAAAAGTAAATAATTTCAAATTGAATCTGGTATAAATACAATTTGCAATGTAGACAACTGGAACGAATTCTATCGAGATCAGTCTCCTGTATTTGAAATATGAATTATTATCAGATTTAAGATTGGTGAGATAAATAGAACTTCATAAATGCATTCAATAACGCAAATACTTTAATTGTAACAATAGCTATTTATGTTATTATATTACATAGGTATTATTGATTCGAAGTAATCCGCGTCTTCTATTCTATTTGAATTTCAGATCTGTATTATTTTTATTCGCACATATTTAACAGTGTGTTCTAGGTAAACTCTGAGACAAATTACCATTTAAAAGCGCGTATAGCATAATATTTCAAACAAAAATATGTGAGGTTTAGTATTTTTGTACTATTGTGGGCCCGTCGTTTTGGAAGCAAATCTATAAATACGCCGCTTTCCAAATCAAATCAAAAGTGGGTACAATGGTATCAGTGACCAAAAGTGCGATTAAGCCTACAGCGACGATATGTTATTATATGTGAATTATCGCCGGATTTAAGAATGGCGGATAAATATAACTTTACAAATACGTTCTGCAATGGGTTACTGATCAACCTAGATTTCAGAAAAATATCACATGTGCTCTACTAATACAGAAACTCACTGCATGAAGTTGTCCTGGTACTCTGGCTCGTAAAACGGCTCGGTGTCCAGGCCTCTCCGGATTTCTTCCTGTTTGTAGGCGGGAAGCAGCGCGTGCGGATCCACGTCCTGGAAGAAGGCCTCCAGCGCCGGGATTTCCGCGAAGTCGGCTGGGAGACGCGCGTTCACTCCGGCGCCCTAAGCTTCGTAGCGCAGCTTTTCTTGGATCAGGTCCAGCCTGCCGCAGGCCATCCGCAAAATCCACCACTGCATCTTGAAGTCGCTTTCGCTCAGGGCTCGGACAGAACTTGGATCTTCCAAAACGGCCTTGAATACCTAAAGCATCTCCTGCTGCTTCCTTGCGATCTGGATGAACTGGCTGGAGATCTGCCTGGCCGTGAACTTGGACATGAAGTTCTTCTGCACGAAGGCGTAGTCCTTGTTGTACACGACGCAGTAGGTCCAGAGCGCCATGATCTCGACGCGGTTCCACATATGGTTCTGGCGCACTTCCACATCCAGGTGCTTCTTTAATACATTCGCGTAATATGATTTACACTATGAAATTGTACGAGTTGGAATAAATTTAATAACCTCTTGCCATTATATTTGCTTGCTAATGTTTCGAGTTTGAGAAGTAAAATAATACAACATTTTGATTTCAGATGATGTCCAAACTATTCGTTTGATCATTGAAGTGGATACATAATTGATCAACGATTACAAATATTTATTGAAATAAATAGTACGATATTGATGTTATACAGGTAAATATACATATTTTATATTTATTTTTGTACTATTGAAAAATATTAATATTCTAACAAAGTTATTAATAATTTACAATTGATTTTACTTATACAAAAATGTATCCAAATTTATACAAACTAAACATACATACTAAAAGAGTACTTTTAGTACTTTTACTCTTGTTATAAATAAACAGTATTATAATTAAAATACATTTGCAAATCAAAGGTTGAATTACTGTACACAAATGAATCATTTAATTGAAAGATATAAAAATGTAGTTAAATACAAACTGATTAACAAATTCAAACCAACAATATAGTGTTACTAATTCTACAAATTATTTTTATTTAAAAATACTTTGTAAATATACAGTATGTAATAAGCATTATCAATCATGTTAAAACATTTAAAATATACATGTACATCAGATGTCGAATTGCTACATTTAAATTATATTTAATTTGAATAAGTGGTCACATATCCAGTCGTCAATGTATATTTAATATCCATCTAATAATTCTGTTGCCTCTTTCTTTTGACTTTATTTCTTTTTTAATGAAACGATTCCTGAAATTGTCATTGTCTGGAAAGACATTATTTTCTAAAAACTAGTAACTTACATCACAATTTGACATGCCAGAGGTTATGTATGTATCATACAACCTTATATCATACAAAAAATTACAAAAGTTTAAAAATAAAAGTTAAAGATTTTCAATGTGAATCACAAAACTTTCAAATATACTTTATTTAGTGAAAATTAGAAGTATTTATTTAATTCCACTCCACAAAACGAATATAATTCTAACTTTGTAATGTTATTAAACTTTTGATGTGGAGCTTTACAAGAACCGTACAATCGTCCGATTTTCGAAGGCGCTAACGTAGGACGAGATTTTACTGGACAATAGGTTAATAATTCTGTGCAATCAGTAGGTAGTGGAGAAGTTGATAATCCGGTTTTAAAGTGGTGAAGTTACCAAGGCAACTTTCGCCTTGCAGTCTAATTCTTTCCCTTCTTTGTTGATGCTCTCTGAGTCCACTTTGGTTCCCGATCCGAAGGTAAACTTGACCTATGCCGAAATTTAAACGCTGATTAACACCGCCAGCTCCATTTCATTCGCGCGCGGGGCAGGTAGCGCTCTCTTAGTCGCTGACATCGCCTCTATTTAATAAATGGAAACCGTTTTAATCCCCAAGAACAACAACTGGATCATCTTCACCGCAGCAGCCCTAGTGCTCCTCTTCCTCATTCTGCTAACCGTTTTTATCGCCTACAAAGTGTCCAAAAAGACCCACTAAGCAGCGACTGCGAACACCCAGGAGAACATTGACACGTACAAGAAAGTGGGCAAGAAACTGTTCGACCGCCCAGGAAAGAGAATAAACTAATCCGGTTCAACCACAAGTGTGAACAGCCCGTTCAAATAAAATGTCAACAACAACAGTTCACTTATTATCACAAAAATTGAACCGAAGAAAATTGTTGACCTGTTAGAAAACAATTAAAAGGATGATTTTAAGGACTCATTTGTACTTCCAACTGAGGAAAATAACGACGATGAAAATAAAAAAGAAGAAATTGTTAAAGAATAAGAGAAAGAGGAGAACCCGGAGAATACGGTGCAGAACAGAGCGAATCTGTTCGCATTCCTCTCAAACGACTTCAAAATCGACAAAACAAAACTCACCAAAATTCAAAAAACAGTCGAAACGGTCGCGACACCCCAAATAATGAACGGAACCGAAAATAAAGTTGACCCGATGAAAGCTTTATACGAAAGACTCGGAATCAGAAAAATTCAGTGAAAAGTGTTTTATTTAGTAAAGAAGAAATATTATAAAACTACTCACTTTTTCGATATATTTTTGCAGACTAACCTATCGTGCAAGACTGATTAAACTAATATAAATTTAACTTAAAAGTTAACTTAATCCTCTTTGAAAAATAATATAATTAATATGTTAAAAGTTAATGGACTTGCACACTTGAGTATTGCGACGAAGTACAAATTGATTATGTTTGGATAGACGGTCAAATGTTCGGATAGACGGACTGAAGCGACGATTCAGAAAAAGTCAGAAAAGGTAAAAACGAAATCGAAGAAGCCTAAGAAATAAAAGCCGAAACGAAAGCCGGATATACCTGCCCAACCGTTGATACTATAGGTGGTATCAGCCCCACATAGTACTGAAAGAAGAGAATAAGTCAATTTTTAAATAAATTAGAACGAAATCCTGCTTTCACTCCCTGTAATACAGGAAGAAATTCGTATGGAACTTACTATGTAAAACAACAAAACACAAATTTTATGCAGTTAATATATTGCAGAGGTTTCGCTTTCAAGAGTAAATGAACCTGAACAGGAAGAAGCTGATTAAAGAGTTATGACATTGTTCCCCGCTCTAAACTTAGAAGCATTACGCGTTGCCGCTGATACGCTAGTCCCAAGATTCATACCAGCCATCCCAAAGATAGTTACAAAGATAACTTCCGAGGTCAATAATGTTAGTTCAAGTGCCGAACTAACTTAGGTTGTCTGAGGAGGCTATTCAGAGTGACAATCCAAGAAGATGAGGTATGATATTGAGATTAGTTTGAGGTAACGTTATTGTGTAGTTACTAAGTTTGGATTTGTGGATTGCCATGATTTATGAGATGAAGATGGAATGATTAAATTGAGCCTTAGTACTGATGATAAGGTTACAGTTAAGTGAGTCATTTTATAATTAATATTAATGGTGTTCATTCGTTATATTTTGAAATTACAAAATTTGTCAATTTTTCTATGAACTAACTGTATAATTGTTTTACCACTTCTCAATGTAAAAAATTGAAATACCAGAAACAGATTTTATTATTGAATACTATTGGGATAACGAATTTGATTAAATATTCTAATATATTGATAGAAATTTGACCAAAAATTACACAGAAACTTTTAGAAATACTGAGAAATATAATTTAACATAAATATATCAACATTAGATTGCTAACGCTAGTTTCCAATGTGAAAAATAGTAGTTATAGTATAAACAATGGCAGAAAATAGATTAATATTTATTTGTTAATGAAATACCTAATGTTGACTCATTACATAATTTAATTGAACCTACTTGTGAATTTATAAGAAAATCAGATGTCTTTATAGGATTAAGATAAAGTTATATCAATTTTTCTTGTTAGCATTGCGGTTTAAATCCAGAACACTTATAAGAACTGTAAATTTAGAACCTAGTTAATTGGTTTTACAAGAACTAAATTAATCTTTGCCCAATAATTGGCTTTATATGTTATCTATTATATTGTCGTATTCATCCATCCTTAGATGGTAATGGGAGGATGGGACGTTTACTATTTCTAGAAAATTTAAACTTAGAGAGATATTATCCGATTTCATTTATCATTGATATTTTACGAGATGAATCACTATAATAATTGTATAATTTGTCTAATTTCAAATTAATCAAATAAAATGAACATAACATTTAATATCCACTTGCCAATGAGTATTACATAATCAAGTTGGACAAAAACTATGTGAAATTAATTATCAAAATTTTATTACAAAGTAAATTGTACACATATTTATCAAGTTAGGTTAAATAGGAGTCTATAATCTTTATCAGAAAGTTCATGAGAAATCCAGACTGTCAAAAGAGTATTCATTAATAAAACATTCTGGATTAGTTGCTTGACATTGATTAATATTAAAATTGTTGGAAATTATTGTGATAAAATTAATATTTACTTTGTATTCACTTCTTTTGCGTCCATAAATAGAGCTGCTCCACTTTCACCTTCGGGATGTTTCTGGTTTGTTCATATAAATGTCTGCTCATATTTAGGTCTTCTGTTCGCTGACTCGTGTTTTTGTCCTCCAAGAAGCTGTCCATGAGATTCTCTGTGAGGAAGCTTTCTTCAACTTGGATTTCAACCTGATTGGCTTGAATATTTGATTTTTGTCCATTTTTGTTTGTGTTTATGGATTAGTTCAATTAAATGTTTGGTTGTTAATTTCTTGTGTTCGTTTACTGAATTTAAACTTGATTCGTTCGTATATTCGGTTAGGATGCGTTTTAGACCGTTTAAACCTGATTAATTAGGGAATTTGGTTGTTTGTTGGCTGATTAATTTTATAATTAATTGTCTAAGTTAATTGATGTGTTCATTTGTGCATTTGATTTGTTCACAGATTTGTTCATTGAAGTGTTTTCTTAATTCCTCATTTTATTGTTCACTTAATGAATGACCGTTTATTACTTTATGTCGTTTTGGGCCGTTTAATTTAATAATTAATTCACAGACTGGTTCATGGACATGTTCATTGAATTATTAACTGATTTCTCATCGTTTTGATTTAGAGAATTCATATTTGATTTGTTAAGTTAGTTCATTGATTTGTAAACTGGTATATTCGATTGGAGCAATTAATTAACGGATGAGTTCATTGACATGTTCATTTCATGCATTGACTTCTGCTCATTTTTTGTTCTGGATTGATTAAGTGATTTGAGTAATTTTGGATCATTAGATTTGATCGGATCGCAAGAAGATTTGGCCATTGATTTGCTCAGAACAGATTTTGACTTCAAGAGCTAATTGAGCGGAACGGCTTCAAAATGAGGCTTCGCGCGACTCTCGCACAAAATCTGTTCCACAACCGAATCCAGCACGGAAAGCTCTTCAGACTGCTTTACTCTCGGCGGATCGTAAAACTCATCCACTAAATCATCCATATCCTAAAACTGAACACGTGAGTTCAATTATTTACCTGCCTCATTATTATCGTGTTATTGCTTGTCTTATTGTATCTTAGCTGTATCTTAGCTGTCCTAATTTATTTAATTATCACGTGGTGTCTTACATGTATTGAAAGAACTGGAAAGCTCGAGGGACATGATTTACTCGAGGACCGGACCGTCAATAGTTTCATTTCCTGAGTCTAAATCCTCTGTTAAAGTACTTATTGCCAAATCCTAGCCATCGAGATTCAAAGGTGCTCTTTGCACTTGCGATTTGGACAAAATAGGCGGCTTTTGAATAAGTGGTTTCGAATTCTTTTACACTAATTAATGCTAACGCTGACTTGCCTACTCGTTCACTTTTTATGGAGATCTATTTATTACAGCTATTTAATCTTATACAACAACCTTTTTATCTTCAATATTTTAAGGTTTAGGTTTTTGCAGTTATTCTAACTAACTTTTTAAGACCGTTCCTTTACTATTTAGTAATTACATAGGACCAGCACTCTAATTCATAGATTTGTAAAGTGGTTTTCCTTTCGACATCACAAGTTAATCTAGTTATAAAAGTTATTCATCCAATTCATTTAGCTACTTTTCAACTCTATCTAACTAGTTTATAACTTTAATTGGCGATTTTCTTGTAGTTTCTTTGTACAACGATGTTTCAACAAGAGGCTTTTTACCGTCAGGTGATAATGGTTATGATAAAGATAATAATGATTCTGGAGAAGGAGGATATTATTTGGCTAATTTTGAGTTTTCTAAATTTTAACTTTATTTCATAATAGATGGTTTAAAATCATCAATTTTTTACTATATTATTTATGATTAATATACTGTTTGTTAATTAATACTTTTTTGTTAATCCACATTGCTTGGATATGCATTTTTATGATTTAGGATTATATTGGGTGAAGCTTAAGACTATTTTAGTTAAGATAATTATAAGTTAGGAGAACTGAAATGATTTTCATCCAAAAATGATAGATCTTGTTATTTAAGTGGATATAATATGTATTCTCCTGGTTGATCAAACGCTTTTACTAATCCAACTCCTGTTCCATAATTTCTAAAACAAATTGTTTTTCTTAAACCAATATAAATTTCTTATAACTTGTCATGTAGATCTGGTACTAAATCTAACGCCAAACTCGAGTTAAATTGCAAACATTCTTGAATATTTTATCCAAAATTTGTGACTGCAACTTTTAATTAATCTATTTCAAGTGAAAAATCATATTGTGCTAAGTTCAATATTTTTAAAGTCGGAACTTCGTAAATTGACAACTCAACTTAAAATTTCTTGCTCAATATTTAAATTACTGAAAGCCAAATTAGAAACATCTTCATTTAATCGGAATTCACAAATGCAACATCTTTTAAAAAGTGGTAAACATCCGAAAATTATTGCAATATAATAAAATTTTAAGTGTCCAATATTTTATCTATTGTTGTATTCAATCTGGTGTTTTTTAAATAGAGACACATATCTGCCAAAAATACCACGTCCAACTGGGTGGGTGGGATACTTAAATTGATCGTCTAACTGTCAGTTGTAAATGCTTAATCTGGTATATTGCGTTCATGCACTTTTCTTGAGGTCATTATATTACCTTCTGGTATAGAATGTATAGTAGCAGACTAGCAGTTGTACACTGCTGGTATGTATAATTGGTCATTAAATACTATAGAAAATGTTGAAGTTTCGCCATTTATTAATTGAATCCAGACAGATTTCATATTTTAAAGTGGAAAATTATATAATATTGTATATTCATAATATATTGTCTTATATTTAGCGTAGTAAAAATAGAAATTATAATCATTTTTCACAGCGTTCTATCAGCATTTTAAGAGCGAGGTGCAAAGCGACTTCATTTAAATTATGTTGATGAAATTCATCGTGTAGCAGAAAATCGCTGAGTGAATCATTTGTGCTGTTTGTGATGAGATCTGTCGTTTTACTCATATTTTACTCAAATATTATTGGTGCATCCACTTGAAACATCGCGCTCAAATCACTGTCAAATGATATCGATTCGTTATTTTCCTCTCCCTTGAACTAAATCGAAATAAGTTCTGATTATATTAAATCTTCCAAACTGTCTTCCGCTCCATTCAATGGGAATAATATTGTTTCGTCAAGTTTGGTGAACACTTTTGGCGCCGTTTTCAACAAAACGGAAATATTAAATATTTTCGCTTTTGGTCTTTAAATTCTATTTATGGTCTGGTGAGTGTAGCTTATGAGCGCTGGTGGGAAGAAATGCTAGTTTAAATATTTTTATTACACCTCAATCAGAATTTGGCGTGTAACTAACTTCTTTTTAAGAAGAGTTGAGACCAGTTCAGTTATTTGATCTTTTAAATCCTGTGTAAGCTTCTCTGTGTATATAGCTCGTTTGAAACACTATATGTAGTGCTTTGCAGTCCATTTTTAGCTTTTGCCGATCGCTGTCGCAACTACTGTCCATATTCCACGCTTCTTAGCTTGCGATAACTATTCGTAAATATTACACAATTCCACATCAGTAGCGTCGTCTGTGAGATATTTGTATTCATTAAAACGAGTTCTCAGAACTATAATGAATTAGGCTTTGAACTATATTTTGATTTCTTTAGTCGTACTCGTTCTTTATTACATTAAAGTGTTTGGAGTGGTTTCGTTTCGTTCAATTAATTTATTAAATTTATTGGCATTAATAATTCAAGCGGTCACAAAATGAAAAGGTAGTATTTAGTTGTTGAAGACCTGGCCAAGTTAATCGCTTTTTACTTTATGTATATAACTCGTTTTTATTACGAAAACGAATTTTCGAAGCTCATTTGCATTGATTTGAGTATTTGTAAATTGAAATATAATGTTGGTAAGATATTTATGAACATAAGTAAAAATGATAATAATTAATTTTAATAATTTTATCAACTATTATGATATTTTATTATTTGGATTTATTATTAGATGTAATTGTCAAAGTCAGTTAATGTCATATTTATAGTTATTTTTAGGTAGTGACAATCCTAGAAGATGAGGTATGAGATTCGTTTAGTTTGAGGTAGCATTATTGTGTAACGAAAGTTTGGATTGTCACGATTTACGAGATGAAGATGGAATGATTAAATTGAGCCTTAGTACTGTTGATAAGGTTACAGTTAAGTGAGTCATTTTATATATCATTTAATTAATTTATTAGTTTTAGTTCGTGAGATTTGATGTCTTCAATTACATTTAATATTTAGTAGAGATAAATTTATAAAAACAAAATCACTCACTGTCATCGCGTTCCAAGAGCATTTTAAGCGCCAATTATAAACTGAGTTCCGTTATATTCACTTTATCGTTTTTCTCTTTATGAATCGATTCGTTTTGCAGCAAAAAATCACTAAACGAGTCATTTGTGCTATTTTCTGTTATTTTATCTTCTGCTTCAACTGTGAATAAATAACTCAAATCACTTTCAAATTCAAACAAATCTTCTTCATATTCACTTTAATTTTATTTTTCATTTGCATTATCAGTTGTTGGGAACAGAATAGACTCAACTGTCATTGGAACTTTGGGAACAGAATTCAGCAATAATGAAACATTTGGAAGAACTTATACTTACTTCTGAAATCTTTAAATTTATTGGAATATGAAACTTGTGAGCGATTCTGGGAAGATATTTTCATTGTCAAACTAGTTCTTAACTTCAATTACTATATTGCTTTTGTCTTAGTTCTATTACATTAAATTTTCGATCAATGTTGAGATTTCACCCTTTTGAAACACGTTCAACTTCTCTTTGTACAAAGCGCGTCTGAAACTCTGAATGTAATGCTTTGCAGCCCAATCACCGCCTTTTCCAATTGCTTTGCCTACAATAGGCCACACACCACGCTTTAGCGAACGTGAAAGAGAATCATAAATATGACACAGTTACTCATCAGTAACGTCATCACTAATAGGAACATCCGTATTTACCTTTGTTCTCATAACATTGATAAAGTGTGTCTTGAATAAAATTTTTATTTCATCTGTAGTTTTGGTTCTTTATTACATTAAAGTGGTTTGGAGTGGAAACCTCTCTAATAATCGTTAATACTTTTATATTACAATAAATGTGATAATTAATAAAAGTGTCAACTTCAAAGTATTTACTTCTGTGTTTTGTAATATATTATAAATCACTTCATTTAATCTCAGTTCCTTGTTCAGTTTCTGCGCTGACCACAATATCTCTAGTTGTTTCACCACTTTCTCCTATTTCAACGTCTTTCAAGACTACTTTCCGGGATTCCGTGATCATTTCCCTTTCAATTTCTTCAAAGCTTTTTCCTTTCGTTTCTGGGAGGAATTTTACAATTAGGATTAAATTAATGGAGCAGAATCCAATGTACAAAATGTAATTTATGAACTCGTCAATAATTGGGAAGATGAATGTGGTCACCATCGTCCCAACGAAGTGGATAACCATAACGAAGTTCATGAAGAACATCTTCAATTACTTTGGGAACACCTCTCCAATTAAAACGAAAAATAATGAACCGGATGAACAGGAATAAAAGAATATGAACGAAATTGTAGCTCCCAAAACGATATTGTTCTACAATTTCGTATCTTTAACCAGTTTCAAAGCAAGAATTGTTACCGTGTACGAAAGAAGCATCAAAATTGAACCCACGATTAACAAAACTTTCCTCTTAAAACGGCGCACAACTGGAATTGAGATCGTAGCCGAAATTAAATTAATGCTGGAGGTGATTATTGCACCAATAGTCCCAGATTTCGGAGAGTTGAAGCTGTTCTTGAAGATCAACGTTGAAAACTGAAGAATCGGATTGTACCCTGTACCAGCTATAGAAATACCTATTATAAAGGCAACTAAGAAGCACTTAGTGTACTTTTTGCTGTACACATTCTCTGATTTTAACACTTCGTGCTTCTCCTTCGGAGTCTTTAAAGATAAAATTAACAAAAAGGCTGAAGAAACGATTGAAAGTACCTATATGACCCAATACAACTACTTCTCAGAACTTATGAAAAATTATATTACATTGCACACAACCATGCTCAGAACTAAAGATACACTGTACAAAGAACCAACAATAGGCCTTTAAGCAACAGAGATATACTACGCACACACCATTGGTATCAGAGAAATCGTAAAACAACTTGAAAACCCTGAAATAAATTTGAAAACGAATAAATAGATCCAGTGAATAGAAGGTAACACCAAACAACAAGAAATCAGCGAAATTGCTGTTGTGAAAATTAATATCGAGCGCGCTCCGAATTTTCTCACCATTTAAGTTGATACTATGGAGCTAATTATGGAGCCAATTGTTGCTGAAACTGAAATTATTGAAACTAAATCTGGTACATGATCGTATGGAACTTACGCCATTTTTTAATACATTTCAATTATTACAGTAGAAATATTATATAATACAGCCCCTCTACATATACCACCTAATATGTAAATTAATGAAAGCATAACAATATTCATATATGAAGTGAATATTATTATATGCATAATCAATATAAATATTAGTTAAAATGATAATATTTTGCACAAATTTACACAATTCACATTACAAACTAGAACTATTATAAAACTGTATACCAAAGTGTGAATTCCAAACAACTACTTATTCTAATTAATTCTATTTATAATTTAATTAATTCTTGATTGATTATTATTAAAAGCATGTATTCAAAAAACCATTAAACATATGATTTTCTTACTTTTAACATTATCAGTTACGTAAGCTAGTATTTTTTCTTTACTAAACAACAAAAACTAAACAAACATGTATCTTTTTTAATCTATTAAAATCTAGTGGAATTATCTTATTTATTTAAATTAATGTTTTATATAACAATAACAAAATAGACTTAAGTTATTGAGATAGTTAAAGATATTTTTCACTAAAGAGCTCTTTTCACTGCTTAGAGCTGTATTTTGAACATTTCATTGAGTTGTTGTATTTCAATGTGTTTGTTTATTCTTGTTTCAAGAGTTTTGAATTTCAGTGTGTTTTCTTTCAATTTGTGTGCTCTTGAGCTCAAAATTTATTTGAGCTAGGTAATGAAGTACTGGTCATCAGAAGATTCTTCTGATTAATCGCTTTGCTCTACATTATTTGGTTATTGTGCAATTGATATTGAGCTTTGTTCTGTGAATACTTCATGTGCTAATAAAATATTTTCTTATTTCTCATTAAGATTTTCTGTGTGTGACTGATAGCTTCGTATCACTTGTGTTTGATCGCTAGTTTCAAGTTGTGACGATACCAGTTCTTTAATTTCTTGTTTTATATTTTCGTGGATTTACATTTAATTAACGGTTTAATTATTTTATGATTAATTATTTGTTTAAATATTAGATTAACTATTTTGTAATTAAGATGTGTGTTACTTGATTTAACTGTTTAAATCAATATTTTGACTTAAAAACAAACTATCTTATTGTATCTTTTTCCTCTATACAATGGGAGTGGTGAACATATTTTGAACAACCGGTTTTGCGATTTGTTTCAAAACGGTAATTTCCGAGAAGAACTCCTCGTTTTTGACCGTTTGCTTTCTGATTTGGAGCGGTTCTAATTTTGATTTGCTTTTAGCGTGGAGCGGAGCGTTTTGGAGTAATTGTTGTTTCGCGTTCATTATTAAATGGTTCTCGTTTTAGAATTCGGAAAGAGAGAAATCCGTTTTCGTTTTCTTCAAAAGAACCGTTTGTTTATTTTAAATTTATTCGTTTATTGATTAGATTGAATTATTTTTGATTAATTTTTGTTCTTTGAGATTTAAAATTTGTTCTTCTTTTTCATCTGAACTCAAAACTAACCGTTCTTTCTCTTCCAGATTTTTAGTCAATTGTTATTTCTCTTTGTGGATGTTTTGTTAAATATTTGTTTCTATTTATTGGTTCAAAACCGACTAAAAGATCAAATTGGGTTTTGAATTATTTATAATCAAATTTTATTCTATTTACTCCATTGTGTTCATATATTCATCTGAACTCAAAATTAAGAGTTCTTTTGCGTCTAGATTATTAATCAATTAATTTTATTTATGTTTGAGAAGTACATCTGTGTCTGTTTATTTATAACTTGGGCTCAAAACCGACTAAGAGATTAAATTGGATTTTGAATTATGTTTTATCAATTTATTGTTGACTTCAATTTACTCAACTGTGTCCATTTTTTCATTGTTCAAAACTAACTATTCTTTTACTTCTGGATTATTTTTAATCAATTGATTATCTTCGAGTCCATCTATCTTTGTGTCTATTTTTTAATCATCTAAACTGAAGTTTGAGTTAATGATCAGACTGAGCTGTTCTTTTCCTTCTAAACCTGTAAGTGTATTCTTAGTTTCTGAATTACGCATTTTCTAGTCTTCCGGTTACATGTCACTGTGAGCAGAGCAGGTTTTCTGTTCCTTCGCCTCTGGACGCGGAGGAGCGCTTTGCTCGACCGCGCGAGTCTCTTCCGGCTGCGTTCCGTTGTGAGTGGTGTCGGTGCTCTGGGTGCGCAGCGTCGGGATCTGCAGCTTGAAGGCGGTGGCTGGCTCGCGTGCGTCTTCGTTCTTCGACTCCGGCTGGGTGGTGGCAACTTTTGCGACTTCCTCGGCCGTGGGATGGACGTGCTCTTCGGGCTTCTCCGGGTCTAAATGGTGGGCGGGCTCTTCTCCCAAAAAGTCGATATCCACGGTGCCGTCTTGGGCCTCTTCTCTGTTCTCTTCCTCGAACGTCTCCGTGATCGCAGACTGCTCTTGGTACCTGGGTTTCTCGAAGGTGAGCACGAGACTCGGCTTCGCGCTCGGCTGCTGCTTCTCCTCTGGAAGTGGCTGGACCGCGTCTTGTTCGAGCGGGCGCTCTTGCTTCTAGGCCGTGTCCGCGTTGGAAACCTGCGACCGCAGCATCGGGATCTGCAGCTTGAAAGTTTGGAACGGGTCTTGGGCGCCTGGGTTTTGCACCTCCTTAGCGGAAGACTGGAGGCCGGAGCTGGCCTGGACCATTGGCTGGACGTGAACTTCTTCGGCGTCCGGCGCTTCCTTGGTTTCTTGCTTGTCTTCGTGGCCGAAGTCGAGATCGACGATGCCCTCTTGGACTTCGTCTCTGTTCTCGTCTTCCAGCACGTCCGTCAATACCGACTGTTCTTAGTACCGGGGCTTCTCGAAGTTGAGGACCAGGCAGGGTTTTGCGGCTTTCTGTTCCTTTGCCTCTGGACGCGGAGGAGCGCTTTGCTCGACCGCGCGAGTCTCTTCCGGCTGCGTTCCGTTGTGAGTGGTGTCGGTGCTCTGGGTGCGCAGCGTCGGGATCTGCAGCTTGAAGGCGGTGGCTGGCTCGCGTGCGTCTTCGTTCTTCGGCTCCGGCTGGGTGGTGGCAACTTTTGCGACTTCCTCGGCCGTGGGATGGACGTGCTCTTCGGGCTTCTCCGGGTCTAAATGGTGGGCGGGCTCTTCTCCCAAAAAGTCGATATCCACGGTGCCGTCTTGGGCCTCTTCTCTGTTCTCTTCCTCGAACGTCTCCGTGATCGCAGACTGCTCTTGGTACCTGGGTTTCTCGAAGGTGAGCACGAGGCTCGGCTTCGCGCTCGGCTGCTGCTTCTCCTCTGGAAGTGGCTGGACCGCATCTTGTTCGAGCGGGCGCTCTTGCTTCTAGGCCGTGTCCGCGTTGGAAACCTGCGACCGCAGCATCGGGATCTGCAGCTTGAAAGTTTGGAACGGGTCTTGGGCGCCTGGGTTTTGCACCTCCTTAGCGGAAGACTGGAGGCCGGAGCTGGTCTGGACCATTGGCTGGACGTGAACTTCTTCGGCGTCCGGCGCTTCCTTGGTTTCTTGCTTGTCTTCGTGGCCGAAGTCGAGATCGACGATGCCCTCTTGGACTTCGTCTCTGTTCTCGTCTTCCAGCACGTCCGTCAATACCGACTGTTGTTATTCATTATATTCACTTAGCAATAGAAATTGATATTTTGATGTTATTTCAGGAATAAAAGTTAATCCATCCTCATCTTCTAATATTTCTGTAAGTACAGAATTTTATTCATTATCATATGCTATCAAACCGTCTTCGTTGTCATGAGTTTACTTAATATTATATTATTTTTGTTATAAATCAGGAATATGCGCTGTTCGACTTACAAAATTATTAGATTAAACTTTTTTAAATTCTAACTAGAATTTTGTTAATTACTTGACAGAAATAGTGAATAATGGAATGTGATTTCCATAGTTTTATATCTTGAAGTCAAATTATAAAGGAATACTCAAGTTTGTTAAAATTGAACTTAGCTATTTTTAAACAGATTAAACGCTGAACTCATTAAATATGAAGTGTTAGGCCAGTTTGATGAAGAAGAATTCTTGATTATATATTATCGTCTCCGCTAATAATAAACGTGAATCCTGTTTTTTGACGAACCTATAGTTGAATTAAATGATCACTTTATAATTATTATAATAAACACATTACTCCAAGAAAAATAAAGTATTATTTTTTGGAAATAGTGTAATGATACCTAAAATATTCGGCTATTATTGTGAAATTAGAGCACTGTACGATTTTGTTCTTCTGAATTGCCTTAAAAGTGCAATAATGATTATTTTTTATTGTCAAATAACCACAATTCTATAATAGATATAACAAATCGAACTGATTGATACTATCTTTGTACACTATTAATTAGTCACAGTCAAAATGCTAATCCTAAAGTGTTCTATTTATTACATTTTTACCTGATTGCAGAAACTTATCAGGATAACTTTCAAAAACGCTACAAATTTAATAGCCTGGTGTATAATACACTCCATCTACTACAAATTTTATTTAAAATTATTGTGGATTGCTAATTTTTGCCCAAGCTTGTCTTTTCATTGAGATGTTGAAAATTTGTTGTGTATCACAGTGCAAAATAATTTAGAAAAATCACATTCACACTTCAATGTAATCAGCCCAATCACTTTAAATTAAAATGGCGAGATAATAAATTCTAGCCAACTTAAGAGTTGTAAATGGAGACGTCTCTGGTAATATTTATGAGCATAGAAAAGCGATTGATGCAATAGATGTTAGTAAATCCTAATTACCACCAATGTTCAGAAAACGATAATTTTACATGCTTGGCGAAAGGTCTTTACTATGCACTGTTAAAAAGTTTTGTGCTAATATTGGAACCGATGTAGACTAGGAATTTATAACTCTTTTGTAAAAAATTGTGAATGAGTGAATTATATATTTGTGGCCTCGCTTTTACTCTGAAAATTTATAATAACATATTAAGCTATTATAATATAGTTATTTGTTAACTTTAACATTTATTATCGAAATTAATACATTTATTCTCTTCACTCTTCATTCTTCTCTTACTTCTCTTCAACCTGTTTCTTCTATTTATTCGCCTCTTCTAATATCCTCTCTTTTTCAAGTCTCTTCTTCTCAAGTTCGGCCTTGTCATCAAAATTATCCGTTTTCGTGTATTCACTTTGCCCTTGATTGTCGTTGAAACAACTGGGCGCTTCTGCCACCGGTTCCTTTTTGTCTTCGTTGTCCATTTGTCCCGGTTCGAAAATGACCGTTCCGTCTTCTTGGAGGTTGAATCCGAGGGCTTTCGCGTAGTGTGCTTGCTCGTCGTACTTCCAAATCTTATCCGGATTCTCTGTTTATCTTTTCTCGGACAGTAGATAATAAGTGGCTGTCATTTAGTTGTGCCTGTTGGTAGATAAAGCTTTGACTATTTTAACCGCGTCCCAATCTTGCAAAGTTTGGACCATGGTGTACACTATCTTGAAATCAATCACCGTGGGCGGATCAATCTCCTAAAACTTCGGAATCGGGTCCGCACAGGCCTCCAAGAACCAAGGATGCTTCATTATCTCAAGCAACGGGATGCGCTTGCTCGGATCAGTCACCAAGATCTTCATAATCAAATCCTACGCTTGAGGAGAGACGAAAGATGGAATCTTAAATATACCACTTATTATCTTCTTGTACAACTTCTGCAAATCATCGTCGTCAAAAGGCAAATAACCGCAGATCATCGCAAACAGGATCACACCACACGCCCACACATCCACCATCGGACCGTCGTACTTCTTCTGACTCAACATCTCTGGAGATGCGTACGAAGGAGACCCACAGGCAGTTTTGAGCTTGTAATCCTTAGCTAACACGTTTGACAGACCAAAGTCAATTATCTTCACATTCAACTACGAATCAAGCAGAATATTCTCCAACTTCAAGTCCCTGTGGCACACCTTCCTCAAATGACAGTAGTGAACGCCATTAACAATTTACCTGAAGAATTTACAAGCCTAATCCTCTTTTAGCCTCTTATTTTGCACTACATAGGCGAATAACTCACCGTTGTCCACAAAATCAGTTACCAGGTATATATGTCGTGGAGTATCAATAACCTCTAAAAGTTTAACGATGTTTGGATTCTTTAAAAGCTTTAATACCTAAATTTCTCGGACAACTCTGCGGAAATCGTCTTCACACTTTATCTTTTCTTTCTCCAATATTTTCATTGCGACTCTTTCGCCAGTTATCATATGTGTGGCTAATCGCACGTCACCGAATGTTCCTCTACCTAGTTATTTACCAGTTATATAATTTGAAACACGCTTAACATGAACTTTCTCTGCTTATCCTTAGTTACCTCCTTATGGTGGCTCCTCAGACATATATTATGGTGTGAAGTGGTATTTAGTCACATTATAATTTATAGAATCATAAATAAGTTTTTGGTGGTTTTAAACAAGTAAAAAGTGTTTAAACAAATTTGTAAATAATTTTTGAAATTTGAATGTTGTGTTCCTATCAATATATTAAACAGTATTGCTTTGAACAGATGGAGTTATAAGTTATCTATGTATTTAAAACAATTAATAGTGTTGTTCACTCACGATCCTCCAGTATTAAACTCGAAGAGTATTATACCTTTAAAATCCGATAACGTATATTAAAATGAATATATAATATAAATTTCACTTTTTAGAACTATACAAATGCAATTTGTTGACTTAGCTATACATTAGAACGCAGTCATCCGAAATACTTATCAGTTGCTTCTATTACTTTCTAAATCTTCGTTCATACTCGTCCACTCTCTCCTTCATGGCTGCCAGCTGCGACCGGACGAGGCCGATGTCTTTCTTGAGCTTCTGGCCGGCTCCGTTGCGCAGGTTGAAGTCTTCGATGCTCTCGTTCAGGTCGTCGATGCACAGGTCCGCCATCTTGTACAGGTCGTAAAAGTCTTCTGGGTGCTCGTACTCGTTCATGCTCTTGGACAGATTTTCGATCTTTGAGTTGGAGTACGTCTGGAACTCGCTTTGCACGAGCTGGCTGAAAGACGACAGTCTGTGGTTCGCGGGTTTGGGGTGCTGTTTGTTCATTTTCTTGGGCGATAGGATCAGCGGCGGAAGCTGGGGCTGTTGTTACATTGGAGTGAGTTTATTTTCGAGAACGCGATGGATGTGTAGTGGGTGATATTTTCTATTTTTATTTTTAATATCAAAACTATTTGTATCTCACAATATTCTTTTGATTCTACATTATATTCTACATTATTAGTAGTAATTGGTGATTAGCTATTTTTAATATTTTAAGAATCACAAAAATGGAATAGTACCTTTGATTTATCGTCAAGCGATTTTTAATATCCAAACAAATATTCTTCATTTATTCTTTTAAGTTAATAACAAGCTTATTAACCATTAAATTAATTATAAAAATGGAAACATCACAGAATCGGAAACAACTTTTGATTAGTTATAGATTCGTTGTATAACCCATATTTGTGACATATATTGTGATATATATACTCTCTTAAACTCTATAATAAAAAATCAAAAGAATAATGTTCTTATTAAAGTAGTGTTGTCTTATTATATATTGGCAGTTAACCTATATTTTTAAAATATGAATACTTTAATACAGGTTGTCCGAGTCAATTTTATAACCTAACTTAACACTTTGAGAACTGGAGCTATATTTTGTAATTTAAATAAGAACCCTAGAGGGCTAGTTTATATCAATATACTTATATAAGAATGTTATAGGACTCGACATAAATAGAGACTGCTCATCTCTTACTATTTCTCAAGTTATTGAAGAAGCTCACTTTTACTAATTTATTGTATTATCACAGCTGTGCTTTAATTTAAGTATGTGATATTGTATTGTTTAATTACTTATTCAAAGCGTATAATGCTTTTGATATTAATTAATATTTAGTAGTTGTGTGTTCATTATTGTGGAAATACTATTATTCAGTATCTCAACAATTTACAATGTTGCGTTATTTTTTAATATTTTATTAGTTATTTTTTATATTCATACATTTCATCTTTTCTAAATCTTCGAACTTCCTTAAATATCTTGTGTAAGACAAACTTGTGTTTTTAATAAATAAGTACCTGAGTTTCTTTAAATTTAAGTGGAACCACTGCCTATATAGTTCATTTATGCGTTTAAATAGTTTGTCTGAACGAATCATAAATTTTCTAATTTTTAGACGCTAATTACTCCAATATAGTTCAACACGTTCATTTGAAAAGTATAAGTCCGTGAAATTCAGTACTTCATCGCTTTAGATTTCATTAAGCGTTTTCTAAGTTAGTATTTGAAAAAATTGAGTTTTTGATCATTTGTATTGAAGTGGTATTTAATAAATAGCTAGTTAAATATATAATTTTTAACATATTGAAATTTATAAAATGAATGAAAATTTACTAAACAAAAAACTACCAGATTTTAACCTAAACTGCTCAGCCCAAAAAATTCTCATACTTAAAATATAACTATTACAACTATACCAAAAGCTACTATCGTTATATTTTGCACGGATGCCGTGCACTGAGTTCTCAAAGTGTTAACAAAAATAATATTACAAAAAAGAACAATCAAAAATTCTTCTCATTCACCACGGGAGAGCAGATTTGTATGCCATTTTCTTCTGTTCGAGTTCTTTCTTGGCAATGTCTATTTTCTCTCTATTGGGTATCTGGGGCACCAGATTCTTGTCGTTTCCGACAACGCCCGACTTCTGGTATTGGCGGTCGATTCTCATCTGTTTTATCTTTTCTTGGAGGTCTGCAGGTAGCAGTTATATGTCCTCTTCTTTGATGGTGCCTGCGTTCATGTAGTCGAATACTTGTGCGGCGCATTCTCTGATGAGTCTTTCTCTTTCTTCTTATACGATTTGTTTGCTTTCTTCGTCGTACCACTGTTCTTGTGCGAGTTTTTGTTCTTCGAGTCTTCTTTGAACTTCTTCTTGTTCTCTCTTTTCGCGCTGGACTCTGAGCATTTCTTCAGCCTGTTCTCTGTATTGAACGAGCATTTATTTCTTTTTGAGTTCTGCTGCGCGTTCGTACTCCATAGATTCTTTGTACTGTTATAGAGCTTGGTTTTTGTAGTATTCTTCTTGGTTTCTGGTGTCCAGTTCTTTCTGGAGTCTTTCTTGTCTTTGCACTTCTTGTGCTTGAACAAGGTCTTGTCTCATCTTTCTCGCTTGTTCTTAATCCTATAAATATCTTTATTTTTGTTTTTCTTCTTCTAGGAATTGAGCGATTTCAATTCTGAGGTCTTCCATTTTTTGTAGTTTTGCTTCTCTTCTTCTGTTCGTCTCGGCCATTTTTTGAAGCAAAGCGTCAAACTGTAGCGTTCTGATCTTATTCGCGTTCGCGCGCTCCGTTTCTCTCTAAAACTGAATCTACTAGTGCAATTTGATTTGCTCCTCCTCGTTCCTAGCACGTTCCGCCTCTTTTTTCTGTACAAGTTCCTTATCCCTTAGGAACTAGTCTCTGTCTCTGACCGCTTGTTTGTGCTGGTTCTGAGTTGCTTGGATTTGCTGCTAACGGGCGTCGAGTGCTTTTTGTATTTCAAGTTGAACCAATTTCCTCTCGATTTCGTTCTTCTCGTAGAGCTCAGCTTATCTCTTGGCTTCCTTTTGCTCGGCCATTTGGAGCATGAAATTGTAGGTCTCTTGCTGGATTTGAAGCTACTTTGCATCGCGTTCGTCCTGTATGCGCTTGTTGCGGGCCTCGAGTTCCGCTAGGGATTGTTATTCAAGCGCTTGCTCGTTCAAGCGTGTTTCTTCAGCTCTGCTTGTTCGCGAACATCATCTAATGATTGGCCTTTGAGGTTTCTGCTGCGTTAATCGCGCGTCTAAGATCCTTCAGATCCTGGTCTTGCTCGAGTATGCGCTTCCTCTTAGATTCTAATCTGATACGCTCTGATTCGTTCCTTCTATCTGCTTCTGCTTGCTCGAGTGCGGCTCTGTTTTCTTCTTCAGCACGTGCTTTCTCAATTAAATCCTTCTCATACTCGTCAATCATCCGCTGCTCGTCAATGCTGAACTGTGGTTTGAGTTCGGCTGCTTTGTATTCAATGCGGTCAAAACGGGTGTTCGCGGCTTTAACTTATGTGTGGTCGGTTGCATATCGTTCGAAAGACTACTTTTGAAAATCGCGCTCCTGTTGTTTTTGATAATAATCAGACATGGCCTATCTGCTATACATTGATTTTTGCGTATGGAGTGGAAAAGGAATGAACGATTAATAGTAGAAAAATATTAATATATTGATATGTGGTGTAAAAAGCTGTAAATGGATTAATAATGATGTTAAAACGATAAATGTAAAGTTTGATTAGATCAATTTAAATTTGGATTGGTAACTAAATTAAAATACGTCGTGGATCGTTATATTGTCAAAATCAAGTATGTTAACAAAAGTCCTTTTTAGACAAAATCAATTCGCACTTACACAAGATAATAATTTTAAAAAATTCAATCAATAAAGTCATCTAAATAGCACTGACCTAGGAATTATTGTTCAAGGTTATTTTCAAATAAAGCTTAATTATACAGTAAACTGTTTTCTTGTTGATTTTTGGTTCAGAAAGGAAAAGTGAAATCAGCGAAAATTGATGACTATTGTAGAATCTACAATTTAATGCAAAATCTACACTGTAGATGGTATTTATTGCGTGATGCAGAGAAAAATGAAGATCAAGAATAGTAATTTACTGCACGCATATTTAACACGTGTGTTGAATATCCTTTAAAATGGCTTTTGAGAGTATTTGTTATATATTAGAGGTTCTGAATAAATCAGTAAATTTTTGATCCGTAGATTGTATTTTCACTCCCAAACGACAGGGCACAACAATATCTAGTTAGATGAGGCCAATAAGGATTAAAATCAAAAGAGAACAATCCGATTGGAACACACAGAGACTAGGATTTGAACTGTTACACCTCTGCCTTAATATTTGTAAGCGACAATGGCTCAAAAAAGTCGATTTTTTTGTAATCAACATTTATAAGATAATGAACAGTACGCTATCAAATATAGTGTTCCGGCGTTTCCCTCCGTGAAATCGAATTCCGCAAATACATGAAAATCTCAATAAATAAAATAAAAATCTCGATAAATTTGGTTTAAAACTGGAGGATATAGAGGAGCCGTATGTTAAAGTGAATATCGTTTTTATTTTTATTGGTAGATTTACGGTATATATGAATGGAAAATCAATAAAATAATTGAATCAAGATCATTCTAAAATCAATATTTAAATCGTTTGAATTTATATTCGTTGAGGGAAATATCAGAACTAGCTATTTCCACAACATTTATAACCAAATCAATAGCACTTAGATTACAAAGTTGAAATTTCGACCTTTTTGAGGCTTTTTTGTTATCATATAAAAATAATTCAGTGTAGTCCTACAGGATATGAACTACTCAGCTCATAAACCAATGATTTTCTTTTGGCAGTTTGTATCATTTGATCCCTATTCATTAGGAAAAAGTCATTTTTATGTGTAAGCCTAAAAGTAAACTAGCGGTAATCTAGTAAAGAAGACGATCAAGTAATATAATAATGGTTTGTTAAAGCAATCCTTGAAGATGATATTGAGATTAGATGTTGTTACAGTCATTATATTCTAATTTGATAATAACAAAAATTATGAAATTAAAATATGATGACTATCATCTTATGAATAATGAGGTAATCTTTAGACGAATTCTGGAATTAGTGTTTTCTTAATTTTCTAATTAGGTTTAATTAGGTTTATGTTAAGAAGCTTTAATTTCAAAGAATAAATATAAAGCATTAGTTTTATGGATATGCTTTTGATTAGTATTTTTGTTTAAATTTAAAGTTATAAATAGAAACGATCACTCACTACATATCCATCGCATTCTCGAAAACAAACTCACTCCAATGTAACAACAGCCCCAGCTTCCGCCGCTGATCCTATCGCCCAAGAAAATGAACAAACAGCACCCCAAACCCGCGAACCACAGACTGTCGTCTTTCAGCCAGCTCGTGCAAAGCGAGTTCCAGACGTACTCCAACTCAAAGATCGAAAATCTGTCCAAGAGTATGAACGAGTACGAGCACCCAGAAGACTTCTACGACCTATACAAGATGGCGGACCTGTGCATCGACGACCTGAACGAGAGCATCGAAGACTTCAACCTGCGCAACGGAGCCGGCCAGAAGCTCAAGAAAGACATCGGCCTCGTCCGGTCGCAGCTGGCGGCCATGAAGGAGCGGGTCGACGAGTATGAACGAAGATTTAGAAAACAGTAGAAGCAACTGATAAGTATTTCGGATAGCTGTATTTAAATGTATACTGAAATTAATAAACTGCATTTAAAAACGTTGAAATAGTGATTTTGTTAAACTTAATATAACTGAATAACAGACGATTACTGTCCTTTCACAGGATTGTAATCAATATTGTTAAATATAATAATAACGATCTCGTTAAATAGAATAATTGTGATAATTCTATGATGAACGGTAAACAAATGAAGATATGGAACATGAGCGACAAAAGTATTAAATTATATTTGTGAAAATGTGGATAACAAGAAAGAGATGTTGATTAACTTGTATTCAACATATTGTGTGTTATCACTATAATTTGTTCTGTTTCCACTCCTCAATGAACGAATCTTCAGTTAAAATAAAAATATAAATAAACGAGTTATTGTAAACCATCCGTTTGTTTCAGCTCACTCTAATAAATTAAAACTCAGAAACGCTATCATTATTCAAACGGAAACTGAACGAACCTGATTAAGCGCGAGCATATTTGTTTTAAATTTTAGAGAATGGTGAATTCTAGCAAATTATCAGTTAAGGCTCGTAAATTGGTTTATAAAATAGAAACTTTTAATAGATATGCGCTCACAATACCTAAGTTTTAGAGTGTTTTGAGGAAGTACTGCGAGATCCTGATCTATTACAGATGTATATACAAATAATGAAACCCGACAAAGGCAATTAAATAAACAACAAATTAAAGCACACTCAATACATTCGGAAGTTCTACACGGCTTCGTTTAACAGAGGTTTGAACTAGTTTCTTAAAGAAAAAGAAGATAGAACACCGAAATAAATAGCAATCGCTATATAAAACATGGACCAAAGCTCAAGAACTCAATTTTGGAAATGTTTAGCTTGTTAATTTCCCTAAAAAACCAAAGAACAATACATCTAATATTTTAATACATCATACAAATAAGAACTATATGACGATCGTATTAACAGCGCCGATGTTAGCTATATCTAGCAATACTGCGAATTAAATAAACATTTATCTGTTAAATAGATTAAGAAATAGTTACAACAAGTATATTTTAAAGATAGGAACATATTTTAAAAAAGTATTCACACGTATGTTGACTAAACAAAAAGAAAATAATAAAATTGGTATTGGGTTTAGCAAAGGCGTGAAAAGATTCTAAGAAATAATATTATAAACTACTAAATTGCTCTTTAGTAATTATTTAATTAAGATTTTTCAACTTATTCATCTAAAAAAGTTGTAGAGTACATTAATTCCTTGAATTCTGATCAGCTAAAACTATTTTGGAATAAAATTCACTCACTACAGCCTCAAAAAAGAATTAGCGAGTGTAAACGATATTTTTAAACAAGAGCTCAATAATATTTGTTTTAGGATAGACTAACACTAAAAGATAAATAATATATTAAAATATTTTGTTAAAAACACACTTAATTAAGTTTAACGTAAGCCACTGTAATTTTGTTAGAAACTCAATTTAAAAATAGAAATATATTCTATTGGGAATTATATACTTTCATAGGTAGTAGTTGCAAACCAAATATATAATTTAAAACGAACCAAATGAAACGAGTTAATTAAAAAATCGTGTTGTAATAAGAATTAATTGATAGTTATACATAAATATATAAATAAGCACTTGCTCAAGTGCTAGAAATTGATGCTTTAAATTATACACCCGTTTAAATTTGTTAGGTAATAGATACAATGAATGATACCATAAGCTAAAAGTTTTGGAAATACATAGGATCCAGTATATAACCAAAAAATGTCCCAATATATCTTACTGTTTACTACAGAACCAAATATCGAAGTGTTCTGTTTAATAATCAATTAACGCAAGAAGATAAGGAGTTCATTTCAAAATTAGCACAAACATAAGAAGGTAAAAGCTTAACTGAAATAGCTAAATCGATTTTTAATTAATATTATGCTAACAAAAGTATTTTTTATTATGATGTTTATAGAACTGTTTAAAATAATTTACGTAAAAATAAAGGATATGAAAACATAGAAATAGTAAACTAATTGTTAATCGATAAAGAATAAAGAAATAGTACCTACCAACAAGCGTACACAAAAGGTTTAACAGAAATTCTTGGAAGAGATTGTTCAAGTTTAACAAACAAAGAGATTTGCGAAGGGATATTGAATTTAGACTCTTCATAAAGTATATCTTTTTGGAAATTTGTAACTAATTAACTTAAAAAGAAAACAGTAGATATAAAAAATCATTTTAAAAGAATATTTTCAGAAGTATTACATTAATACAACTTAACTAAAGAAGACATAAAATATATTGAAGAATATTGTGAATAAAATATTGACTTAACAGTAACTGAAGTAATCCAGTTTCTAAAAAATGATTACTTTTAGTAAAAAGATGTGTTTTATTGGGATATTTACAATATAGTTGACACTAAAAGAAATAAAATATTACAAAAAGGTCGTGATTAGGTTAGTAATACTTTAAATCAACATTAAAAAATTTCTATTGATAAAATTGATAATTTTACAAAATGGGCCAAACTAGCGTTATTAGATTTAAAACACATTAATGAAGATTAAGTGGAGTTATTAGATTAAAAATAGATTTGCATTAAAATAGATAATTTAATCGCAAAATAAAAAGCATCTTTTTGGAAAACATTGTAAAGTGTAATTCAACCTTAGAAAAGTAATAGTTATATTCACGATTTCTATAATCGTGTTTATCGATAAGCATTATTCTAAAATCTTAGCAAAGAAGACGCAGAATATATAAAAACATATTGTTACAATAATCGTTCTTTCACTCAATAGTAAATAATATAACACTGTTAAACATACTTAGATAAAAATATTAATTTAAGATAATTAAGCATGTATGTTACGAATTATAGAAAAAGAATAAAGCAAAGCGACTAATAATATTGATTTATATTTAAATCAACAGATGTTAATAACAAGCGTTCAATAACCACCAAATTTTGAGATTAGAGCATGAGTATTTGAAAATCACAATATAATATTGTTAACAATGAGACCGAAGGGCTGCATCCGTGCCACACTTTTCTCTCGGAGATTAATTTTATTAAAACTACATATATAAAATTTAAACGAAAGCCTAGAAGAAGAAGCTCCAAATGGAATATCAGAAATAGTTTATCTAAAAATAGAGAGCTAAGGAAGATATCAACGCGCCTAAACTCTAGGAAATAGTTAATCCACCACCGGCAATATACTCCGAAATTAGGGATTTGCAAAAACAAATAAACTAAGAAAGCAGTATGAACCTAATCAAGTTAATGAACCAATGCATCAAAGGCAACCACCACCAAGCAATGCCAATACAACGGAACAACCTCTCGTGCAAGCCGAAGGAAATAACGAGCAAAAAGGAACTGAGCGAGAACAAGTTTCTAAAAAGTAAGTTAGCGAATCAGGTGAAACTGGTCCGTTAACAACTCAGTGAGGGCCCTATTGGGTCTTTACTGAGTGGGCATAAATGACGGGTTGAGCCCGTTTGAAAGTGGAAACACTGGTGTGCGAGAGCCCATGTTTTGCTTTCGAAAGTCTCACAGTCGTTCGTTTGTGCCGTCTCGAGGAAGTGATATATATATATAAAATTTAAATTCTGAGTGAAATAATTATTACATTCAATTGTATTCAATTGACAATAGCTTACTTTTGACAATAAGACATTAATTATCATTAACTTTTCACAATAGAAAAAGTGTAATTAGATATTTAGACCATGGATTTTGATACAAATTCATGGCTACCGGGATCATGTAAAACTAACTTTATTGTATTTATTTAATGCCCACCGAATTTTATTTAATTTCACTTCCACAAATAAAAACGCGAGAATGAACTTATATTTATACATTAACCCTTATTAGACGGTGAGCTTTTCCAACTCTCTTAGTAGCGCTTTGCAGATATATTCAATAAAACATATGTTTATAAGTACTCACCTATCTAACATTATTCTCTAACATTATTTCATTCGCTAACAGTGAGGGCTTGTTCTTCAATTATCATCAATTATCTACAATATGAATATAACAATATTTAATCATATCTAGTTCATATTTTAAGTATAAACTTGAATAGATGAACTTGATTAAGTAATCAGTTTAAACTTTCATAAATGCGTGCAAAATACAATAAGTTCGTATACAGTAATTATTTGTTCTTACTAACATCAATATTGCAATATAAATTACATCATATTTTAACTGCCTAACATGTTGATAATATGACATTGTTGATATATAATTGAAATGATAATTTCAATTATAAAAACGACACTTCTGAATATATTCTGAACGAAATCAAAATATAGTGTTTAACCTTTTGTGACCTCAGTATGAATACTCGAAACATATTTCCATTTTCGATAATTAGTTTTATTCAAATACAGTTTTAATATATTTGCTTTAAAACTTTCTACACATTTGATTTGGGTTAACTTTTAAATACTTTTAAGACACACAATGATAAACGTAAATTACGTTTATCTTGAAGCCTTAAACGTAATACGTTGAATCATGAATTTATAGATTTTCCAAGTATTCATAATATTTTTACATTTTAAAAATATAATTACACAACTACGACGTATATATCGCGTTCTCGGAAATAAACTCACTCCAATGTAACAACAGCCCCAGCTTCTGCCGATACATTCATTTTAACGCGTTCTTTACTCCTGTACATAAAAGACTCTATATTTTCAGTGTTAATTTTTTGAGATGTCATCAAATTATATCAATTCAGAAATGATAGTATTGTTTTATACTTTACCGTGTTATTAATGTGTTATTAATATTTATATAACATTACTGTTAGATTATTAAATTTTCAGAGATGATGGGTGTGGATAAGATAGTTATAAGATTACAGCTACTGCATATTTATTCTTATTAAGAATATATTCATTAAGTAGCATTTATTGATTTAATAGTATAGACGTAAATTACAAGTGATATCTTTCTTTTGATTTAATTATAATAGATTTTAGATTATGATTTTACATTTTCAATGTTTAATAATATTGTTCAATCTGCGATCCCCTTAAACAAGTTATTGATAAACAAACAGGTTTCCCTTAATTGAACAACGGTTTATGTAAATTTGTGGTCAGTGAGAATTTACTTTGAGAGGTTTATTTTATGTTATTAATTTTGTTGAAACGAAATAATGTTATGCTGTTGACGATTTCCACTCCACAATTAATGAAAGAAATATAATTATTTACATTGATTTAACATTCATTTACGACTAAAGATTCAAAAAATGTATTTACGATATAATCTGTTATATTTAATACTTAATCTAGCATATTTGAACAATATAATGGTGATTATGTTCAAATATTTGTGTTTAAATGGAGATAATTTAATAAAATGTTGGGAGTGGCTCGGCAGTGACATTACATTATATTGATTTTAATACATAAATGTACATTTTAAGACCTTGAACTCGCAAATTTTTTGACCATGATTATAAATAAACCGTTGTTCAATTAAACTCCTCCACTCCAAAACGGTTAATTAAATGATAAACGAATGGTAAACGAAATTATTAATAAAATAAACTACTCCTAAAAGAATTTTGAGTTTCAACAATATATCGTTTTAACGTTCATCATATATTCACAATATAATTTATTTTCACAAATATTGGACGTGATAAACAAGCGTTTAAACAAATATCACAAATACGTTTAACTAAGTTAATAAAATGACTCACTTTACTGTAACCTTATCATCAGTACTAATGCTCAATTAAAACATTCCATCTTCATCTCTTACATCATGACAATACATACATATATATAATTTTCAAAATGTATACTTGTAAATGAATAGTAAAACAAATATACAAGTAAATCTTTAACATATGACTCAACACACATAATAATAATATTGTTTTAATAACAGTACTATTTTTTAACTTTTTTTGGAATCTTGGAGTGAAAATTTATTAATGTCACGCATTACGTACCCTTCGAAATATTAAAGTAAAATAATTTCATTTTTTATCTTCCCCACATCTTTAACATTTTTTGATTTTTTGGTTTTTTAATTCTTTAATTTATAACTGTAAGCAGCCGGAAATAGATTTAATCAATTTTAGCTATAGCTTTCTAATTGCATTCGTCTGATAGCTATAGCAATATTTATTTGAGAGATAATACTAATATTAATTAAATGTTGAATTTTAAGGCTTATTTTTATGATAATCGTAGTATATTATCAAAGCTCAGTCTGCGGTACTTCGAACTTTTTGTCAGTCCCATGTGGAAATATATTATTTTCCTATGATTTAAAATTCTGACGAAATAATCTTTTCAGGTTCATATAAATATTGAAAATAACCTAAATATATATTAAGCAAATAGCTTTATTTCTCATTAAAATCTTCTTCACTCAGTATATATGTCAAATAATAATGATAACGATTGTACGGCTTCTTATTACCGAATTATTTATCTTATCCTCAAATTTCGTTGTATTAATAAATGCTCGAATTAATATGGAAAACGCAAATAATCATCACTGTTATTAATATCAAGTAGCACATAAAACAATAAAGATAATAATCTTGAAATCTGTATTTATTTGTAAATTTTGAAAATTACTTTAAACACTACTTCTTGATGTATTCTGATTAAACCTGAAATTTGCGTATATAACAACACCGGTACTTTATATTTAACGTATAATTTAGAATTAAGTTAAATTAAGAAAACTACATAATTAGTTAAATTGTATTATTTAACAAAGCACTAACGAATAGCTTTATATGACAAAAGATACTGTATTTATTAATGTTCAGTTGTTACTAATTAGTTCATAATATCGTGGCTGATACCCGCTTTGTTATGTTTAATAACCAATATTCATATTATAGTTGGGAGAGTTAAGTAAAACTCATCGTCAATATTTATTTCAGATATCATAGTATAATATGTTATTACCACTGACTTTAGAGTTACAAATTTCAGGATGAAATATTTCTCCATATTCTATTCGATCATATTTCGATGTTTCATAGCTTATAAAGTAACAAGAAGTGGTAACAGAACTTAAATTAAATAATGAGTTATTATCGATATAATAACAAATAATATTCTGTTAAAGACAACCAAACTTTCGCAGTTATTTGTTATAACATTTGACTTAAATAGCTGTGTTTAACAATTTCTAAAATACTTTGAAATGACTTAGTTTACTGATATTTATGAATAATTATAAGCTATAATCAGCAATTATTAGTTTAATATCCATTTAGGTAATCTTGTTAATTCATAAGCTACATAAAATTCTGAATCTTTGAATATCTAATAAATTTGGGAAGCTTGGAAAACAACTAAGCTTAAACAAGTAGATTTGTTATTTAAACTTTGTCACTGCATTTTCAACTCCTCAGTTTATTCTATTAAAAATTTCATTAAATTCTGTTTTGAGTTTTTGTATTCTTTGGAATAAATTTAATAACTCCAGACATGGTATGCTAACTATGAAATATTCAGCTGATTTCCACAATTTAATCTGAAGTACCGCAAACTCTCATCGATTATTTAACATTGAACTCCAACTTCGCTTCTTTAGTTCATTCACCACAGAAATTTAGAAACAGGTGGAACTTTAGGAACGGTCGAGGCATCTAATAGCACAGATTATTAACAAGTATAAGGTTAACGAATTTCCCTCGAATATAGGTAATTAGTCAATTAGCAATCAAAATTAGCAATGCTCCTTTTGTAAATTAATATTTTGTCGAAACTGCTTGTGTTAAACTCGATTTAAATAATTTCACGAAGAAATGTTTATTGGATAAGGTGTATCTGCCAGAGTTTCGAAGAAATAGAAGTAGCTAAGACTCATAAAATTTTGGAGTGTGATACATAATTTAAATAAAATTTTACTAAAGTATTTGCGGTCAATGAAATATAATCACATACAAATAGTTACAACCCTTCTTCTTGTCTCGTTCCAAAAACGATTACTGTTTTTAATAATATGTGAATGTGTGTAAATTATTTTGATTTAATAAATTATAATGTGGATTTTATCATGCTCTATGCATTATATGTTAAATAATAATTAATCAAAATACAAACTTCAAATTACTTTAGTTCAATCAATATAATAAGATCACATCAGTTCTATAATTAAAATGTATTATTAAGCTATATTTATATTCAATAATGACAAATATGTTAACCTTTCCACCTCTCATCATATGCAATCCAACAATACCGTTCTTACGCCAGCCTCATGCGAGAACGCCGTTATAATAGAGTCACCAATAGTATCTACGCCGAGGATGAACAGAAAGCAGACCTGTTCTTTCTGGCTCTTGTTCCTCGCCACGCTTGCGTTCATGCTGTACTACATCTCGACGGGGGTGCTGAACTTCTGCGCCTACGTGCTCTACTTCCGCCGCTTCCAGTTCTACGGCTTCGCATACCTGTCCACGATACTCATTCTGCTGCCGATCTTGGGCACCCAGCTGTACCGCTTCTTGAAGCACCGCAGGATCTCGACCAAGAAGTTCCAGACCTTCTAGCTCGCCATGCTAGTCGTGTTTCTGGTGGACGCGATCATGTTCCAGGAGCAGTTCAGAAACGTGTCCTACGGCCCGCTGACGATTTTGAACGGAAATCAGACCCAGGTCCACTGGTACACCACGAAATAGTCCCCGACAGTTCTCCGCTCGAACGAGTCCACCGCCAACATGTCCCACTTCTCTCGCTTCCACAACGTGTTCGTGAACTCGACTCAGTTCGAGTACCAGATAGAAGGTCCGGGCTTCAACTCCAGCGACACGCACAGCTTCAAGCTGAACGGCCAGGTTAAGAAGTTTTCCGTGATGACCGACATCCACTCCAACAACAGATATCTGAGCCAGGCTCCGGCCAACGCCGACTTCATGATCCTCGGCGGCGACTACTCCAACGGAGGCCGCGGGCACGAGTTCGCGAAGTCCTTCAGAGACGCGCCCAACGTGCCCTACCTGATGGCCGTGGGCAACCACGACGTGCTCGGGAACTCCGAAGACCTGGTGCTCAGGCAGGAGAACTTCTACCAGAAGGTGCACAACGTGGGAGTGTACGTGCTCTTCGTGCTCAACCACGGCTTGTTCAAGGGCCAGTACGTGAACAACACGAAGGCCGACGCCGCGATCTAGTTCCTGGAGCAGAAGATCAAGCAGAACAGCGACGAGCACGTCTTCATCGTGGTGCACAACCCAGTCTATTCTACTGGAAATTACGGCTCTAGCAAGTACTTCACCAAGCTTATGGAGAAGTTCTTGGACGAGCACACCACCAGTAATATCAGAGCCATTTTTACAGGCCATGACCACCTTTTTGCCGCTTTTAAGCGCAATCACCAATATATTTTTGTATCTGGTGGCGGTGGTGGCGAACTAACGAACATGAAGAGCATTCTGCACGGAAAGAGGGCCTGGAACACCCCAAGTCTCAAAGGTCCATTGTAAATATTGAATGATAAATGCCTTGGATACGAACACCACTTGGACAGCAAACTGATGATGACGAGAACGGATGTGGTGTTCGAACAACACAAAATCAAGTACAACATCGTGAACGCTGACAGCTAACAGGTGGTTCAGGTTTACGAACAGGAATTTTGAAGTAAATAGTGAATATTTAGTTTTTAATTAACTGCATAATATTGTTATTCTATTGTTATTTTTCTTTTTCTCCATCATGTTTTATGTACAATAGAAAATTAAATAGTTATTTGATAATATGAACTGAAGAATAAAGTTTTTTAAGTGTACAAATATTAAAATACATAAAGTTTTAACATAATTTTATATTTATGTAATTTAAACTTGTATATTCATTTATAGTCACTGCAATTTAAGATTAATCGCTAATTAATTATAATATCTCACTGAATTGTGACCTTATCAACAATAATATAGTATTTGTAATTATTAATAATTAATATTAGTGTAATAATGACTTAATTAAAGTTATAATTCCAAAATGTGTATATAATATCAAGTGTTATCAACATCAGCATATCTTAAATATTTTAATAAGCATATAATCTTTGATTGATTTAATGATGTTGGGCTAATACTTATTTAATTGTAATAAATATACTATTATAATATTCATTTAAATATTGTGAGATATACACTCAACATATATTGATTTAGTAAGTCAAGAGTATGTAGCATATTTTTGTGAATAGTCTCATAAATAGAAACATCCCACCTCTCATCATATGCAATCCAACAATACAGTTCTTACGCCCGCTTCGTGCGAGAACGCCGTTATAATAGAGTCGCCAATAGTATCTACGCCGAGGATGAACAGAAAGCAGACCTGTTCTTTCTGGCTCTTGTTCCTCGCCACGCTTGCGTTCATGCTGTACTACATCTCGACGGGGGTGCTGAACTTCTGCGCCTACGTGCTCTACTTCCGCCGCTTCCAGTTCTACGGCTTCGCATACCTGTCCACGATACTCATTCTGCTGCCGATCTTGGGCACCCAGCTGTACCGCTTCTTGAAGCACCGCAGGATCTCGACCAAGAAGTTCCAGACCTTCTAGCTCGCCATGCTAGTCGTGTTTCTGGTGGACGCGATCATGTTCCAGGAGCAGTTCAGAAACGTGTCCTACGGCCCGCTGACGATTTTGAACGGAAATCAGACCCAGGTCCACTGGTACACCACGAAATAGTCCCCTACCGTTCTCCGCTCGAACGAGTCCACCGCCAACATGTCCCACTTCTCTCGCTTCCACAACGTGTTCGTGAACTCGACTCAGTTCGAGTACCAGATAGAAGGCCCGGGCTTCAACTCCAGCGACACGCACAGCTTCAAGCTGAACGGTCAGGTTAAGAAGTTTTCCGTGATGACAGATATCCACTCCAACAACAGATATCTGAGCCAGGCTCCGGCCAACGCCGACTTCATGATCCTCGGCGGCGACTACTCCAACGGAGGCCGCGGGCACGAGTTCGCGAAGTCCTTCAGAGACGCGCCCAACGTGCCCTACCTGATGGCCGTGGGCAACCACGACGTGCTCGGGAACTCCGAAGACCTGGTGCTCAGGCAGGAGAACTTCTACCAGAAGGTGCACAACGTGGGAGTGTACGTGCTCTTCGTGCTCAACCACGGCTTGTTCAAGGGCCAGTACGTGAACAACACGAAGGCCGACGCCGCGATCTAGTTCCTGGAGCAAAAGATCAAGCAGAACAGCGACGAGCACGTCTTCATCGTGGTACATCATCCTGTGTACTCTACAGGTAACTTTGGTTCGAATAAGTATTTTACAACGTTAGTAGAGAAATTCTTGGATGAACATTAAAATAGTAATATTAGAGCTATTTTCACAGGTCATGATCACTAATTCGCGTCATTTTAACGAAATAAATAGTTCATATTCGTTAGCGGAGGTGGTGGTGGTGACATTACAAATATGATGAGCATCCTGCACGGAAAGAGGACTTGGAGCACCCCTAACTTAAAAGGTCCATAGTAAATATTGAATGACAACTGTATGGGCTATTAATACCACCTAGATAGCAGATTGATGTCAACAAGAACGGATGTTACTTTTGAAGCACATAAAATCAAGTACAGCGTTGTTAACGCTGATAGTTTGAACGTAGAACACGTTTATGAGTAGGTATTTTGAATGTATTTGAAGTTTTATGAGTTTACTATTTTAAGTATCGTTTTTATAATGTTTTTATGATAATAAAACATTTAGTTATTTTAATTAAAAATATAGTTTAACTGAAGAAATATCAGATAATAAATGATAATTACAACATAACCTCTGTAAGGGATAGAATATAATTTTAAGTTACTTGAGAAAAATTTAAAAATACCAAAACGATTTCTACTTTATCACTCGGTTCCTGTGTAAATTGACTCTTTAATTAAAATACTTATCCGTTTTCTTTTTAACGCGTCGAAATAATTAACGCATGAGCAATATAAGTCCTGCATAAACCAGTTGAAGAGCTTCAAAATAACTTCAGCTAGGAAGTCTTATGAAATTACAACACCGATGGTTAAAAGAATGAAGATATATGGGTGATATGGGCCAATAACTGTTGAACCAACAGCTACTTTTATAATCGCACATAATGGCTAAGCCGCTAAAAGAGTAACATAGTGAATATTATACCCAGGCGCGATCGCATTGCCTGGCTTCATTTGCTATCTCTGCTCCAAATTTCTTTCCAATTAAAGCTCATGCACGGTCATTTGAATCCACATTAAAATAGCATAAATTGGCTTACTAAATAGCCTACAAACTAGTAATTAGATAGATCTTCTACTTTATTGTTCTGCACGCAATTATATCTTACTATCAATATATACGCAAACAAATTGACCTACAGACGCTGCAATCGCGATGAATTTGTTCATTTCTTGAGTTAATTTGATTTTCTTTGGTTAAATAGGCTTATTATACAACATTTTTGGTGTTTGCTAATGTTTACACATGTATTCACTTAAAATATAACCGAAACTAAATAGATAAAACTGTGTAACTGTATTGGTATCAAAAATAAATCTGCCATTAAAATCTACTAATTAATTTTAATAATACATGTATAAAATAATAGCTGAACGGATAACTAAAGACATAATACCCAGATTTAAAAATACTTTTATAACTTTGAAGTGAAATTATTGACACAAATGATAAATTAGAAATGATAACAAGCACAATTGAGTGTTTAAATTCATAACTTCATAACTTGGCTATTTCGATTCAAACCATTATGAAGAGAATAATATTTAAGAATATGTCATTTTTAGAGATATATAATTAAGTGAGTATGACATAAGCGAGCTTATAACTACTGGTAAATGATTTATTAAGCGTAAGCACGTAACATACCAATAGTCCATTTTATATGAATAGCGTTCTGAAATATACGTGTGGTAAATTATAGACTGCATTGAACATAAGAAGTCATTCCCAAAAAATCGCCCTTGTTTAAATAATACATGATAAATAGGATTTTTAAGAAGATATTCGTCAATTTATTATGGCGGCATCATTATCATTTCGACTACGTTTTTTACGGCGTATGATAATTATATCCAAATCAAGCATGGTGGCTTTGATTGAGCGTATTATAGATATTTGTTTGATGACATTTGAAGTGGTCAGATTTAAACAGCTAAATATAGTTGTTATCACAAATTAAAACATGTCTAGATTTAGTGTGATAAACTACTACAAGTTCTAGTTATTGAAATATTGATGTTAATTTCGTTTTGGTCACAAAATATAACTATAATTTATAATATATAGTATATATTAGTTGATATACTAATTTTTAAGCCCTACCTAGTTACCACACCTCATCATTTTTCTTTGAACATACTGTTTAAAAATGAAATGTTCCCACACTTGTGAAGAATCAAAATCAAACTGGAAAAGGTTATTTTTGTTGATAACAGCTTTTGATTGAGTAGGAGAATTGCAATGTTATCCCCCCAAAAGATCATTGAAATTTTGGAATATTGGAATGAAAATGAATTTATTATTAGTTATGATCTATATCATATATAATTATAACATTTTTGCTTGAATATATTTAATTCTCAAATTGGATACTCTAATCATTTCTATATTATTTAATCAACTATGCTTTAAACTCATTAATAGCCATAAATATTTACGTAAATTAAATATGAAGTAAGGTGCGTTTTGGCGGGTTTTTGCGCTAAATAACACGGCGCGTTTTTTGTTTAAACATAGCGCAGCGCGAAAGTGCGTGTTTGCGTGTTTTTTCGCGCAAAAACCCGCCAAAACGCACCTTAATATGAAGTCAACCATCGTCTCCGATCTGATCGGGTTCTTGTCATTTCAATCGTTAATTTGATTAAGTCAACAATTAATATAATTTTGAAGCTATTAGTACAATATAGACTTATAATATTTAAATTTAAAATCAGATACATTCATTAATAGTGCGACCAATATACTCGCATATAAACCTGAGATCACTTTTCCTCAACGTCTTCCTCGTCCTTCTCGAGTACTTCCTGTAATTTAACCCCTTCGCCGTTTCTGAGCCTCTCGATATCGCTCGTTTAGAACTGCTTCCAGTTCGGGTAGTCCAAAATCAGATTTTTGTAGTTGTTCAAGAAAATGGTTCTCATTTTTGAACCGGCTATTTTCTCAATAATGCTTTGTCCGAATATGTTCGCGTCAATCACCAGAAGTTTGTAACTGTAACTGTACTCAACGTTGAGCCCTTCTTACTGTCCAAGTGCTTTCAATTCAGCCTGGAAATCATAGCTAGTAATAGTGAGCTTCTTCTTATCAGCAACGTAGCAGCTGAACTCCTCGGGCAACTCATTCAGGCTACCACTGTCCTTGGTAATCGTGCGCACCTCACAGGTAAGCTTCTTCGGGTCAGCGGGACATGAGTAAATCGTATCAATGCACGGCCACAAAGTGTGCGAGTCCTCGTGAATGGAATAGGCGTACTTCGGAACCATGCCCTTCAAGCCCTTCGGAACCGCACGGTCGATGTGAATGATCTTCTTAGACGTTATCTCAATATTCGTCTCGCCGTTCGACTCGGACTTAATCAAATCCTGGCTCACGACCTCAACCGTCTTGGAACCTTAATTAGCCGTTTTCTCAGACTAACCCACCATGTAGGCGTTGGCCACCTTGAAACGTGCACAGGAGAACGGAAGCTTGAAAGCATACAGATAGTACTTCATTGGAGTGGGGGTTGGATGAACGGTATTCGACGCAACTGAGAGCGAACGGGTAATTGAAAACATGAATTTCAAATTACATAAATATTCTATAATAATGAATCTATGAGACTAATATATGATCACATGTGCACTCTCGTTGATAACTTCACTAGCGAAGTGGTAGCATTTTTGCTATAAGAGGTCGAACATGGTGTTACCCTCTTATAAGTTCTTCAGACAGATACTTAACAATCTAACCCGTGGTTTTTCGCATGATCGCGAAACACGAGAAAACTTACTGGACTAACATTATTGGGCTAAAAATCTAGCAAATGTTAAAAGATTTAGCGAGTATCTCAGTGACTCAACGCTTATAAGACGGTATTGCTAAAAGACATATTATAGTAATGATAAATATCACACATTTGTACTAATATATTAGCGGTATCTATATTTCTGTTCGCACTATTTCCAAGTTAATTTACGTAAATTATCAAATTATACCAGTTATATTGCGAGCCAAAGTGGATTAATTAATTTGGAAAATTACTGGAATGCCGCTATTGAGGTTCTGGAATAGATGTCATTCAACTAATGTGAACATAACGGCAAGGGCTTTGGTTGAAGCAAATATTTTGTGATAATATAGAGAACTTAAGCAGCAATTTCCTTGCGCCTTCTCAGAAGAATCTCAAACAGAGTACTTTTGCATCGATCTTATTGATTGCACACTACTGTTTATGGCTTACTTTAATTTGAAAACAGAGGCCGCCCAGAACATTGCATCCAACACACATTTCACCCCCGTGTTGGGAATTTTGTATTGTTTTGCCAGTTTTCTCTCTAGCTAATCATTCAGCTGATGCTGTGGAGTGGTTTTTTATTGCGTTCAAGTTATATTGGATTATATTGCGTATTTAGCCAGATCTTAATAATTTCTAAAATGAAGCCAAATACTTCCAGTATTGCCTTCCAACACGTTTCAGGCCAGCCACTACCTGAAGTGTAGTGAGTACCGTGAGTTCTGTGCAAAGAAAGAAAAAGTGTGCGCCGCCCGGGAATCGGACCCGGATCTCTTGCGTGGCAAGCAAGCATTCTACCACTAGACCAGCGGCGCATATTGATTTTAGGTAGAATGCAGACGGCGATGTCACTTAGCAAAATATCTGTATTTTACGTTCTTGTAGACTTACTGTGTTGTGACTGACTTCAATTTATTATTGTTGATAATATTTTTTTTCGGTTTCAAACAAGATTTCATTTTCAAGGAAGTACAACATCAGCTGAAGTACTAAGTAAATAACGAACTCTGGACTCAAATACAACATATTTAAATTATTTTCTGAAATTAATGAATCAATAACTATTTTATATTAAAAATGAAGTTAAAGTGAAATTACTAAGTTAGGTTTTATAAGATATACTCTACTTTTGCTTTACGCGTTACAAATGGTAACATTTGTAAAACGAATATTGAATAGTGTAATCTTAAGTGTAAAGAAGATAAGTGATTTGTTGATAGAGCTTCTGTTAATAGTCGTTATGTAGTTATTGCATTTTTGTTTATGTACTCAAAGTCACAATTAACCTCAAATTCTATATATCACAATATATTTTTAACAGTCAATTTTATACTCTTAATACTGTAGAGATTCTACAAATGGAATGATTAAATCAAAAATAGAATTTTCATATTTGTAATTTGGACCGAATATATTAATTACCATATTTAAGTACAAAAATTTTGTAATTCCACTTCTTTTCAGATGAATAAGTAACCTAAGCCCATAAAATAATCTAGCTCGAGTCAAAATAAAGTACCTAGATATTCACCATTTAGTGGACTATTTATGTATGGAGAATCAACATATCAAGGTGAAATAACAACATAATCTTCAAAATCTGCTAAGAATATTAGAATGAAAAAGACCAGTTCACTCACAAAATTTACACCGATGCAAAATCTAAGTAGTAATTCTTAGTTTTAATAAGATGTTAAATTCAACATTATTGAATTAAAAGAATTAATTGTGAAAGTAAAAAGTCTAAGTTCATCGTTAGCCCAGATTGCAGATCAATTAAATATAATGTAACTTAATTTTCTGCAATTCAAATAATTTTGACTTGTAATTTTCCAAATTAATTAATCCACTTTGGCTCGCAATATAACTGGTATAATTTGATAATTTACGTAAATTAACTTGGAAATAGTGCGAACAGAAATATAGATACCGCTAATATATTAGTACAAATGTGTGATATTTATCATTACTATAATATGTCTTTTAGCAATACCGTCTTTTAAGCGTTGAGTCACTGAGATACTCGTTAAATCTTTTAACAATTGCTAGATTTTGAGCCCAATAATGTTAGTCCAGTAAGTTTTCTCGTGTTTCGCGATCATGCGAAAAACCACGGGTTAGATTGTTAAGTATCTGTCTGAAGAACTTATAAGAGGGTCCCGTATACACTGAAATTCTACATGCGAGTTTGTGTAGAGTGAACATTATAAACTAGTCTTATAAATTCCATTATTTATTTATATAATTACAATATCAAAAATAATTATTAACACGCTGCTCAATTTATAAATGAATACTAGAATGATTTTAGTTAATAAATGAGCAAGTAATGTCAGCAGAAGTAATCAAGATAAATTTAATATGCGCCGCTGGTCTAGTGGTAGAATGCTTGCTTGCCACGCAAGAGATCCGGGTCCGATTCCCGGGCGGCGCACTTTTCATTTTGATTGAACTTTCTTACAAATTGTAAGTTACAATTATCCCACTTCAAAAGCACCACGAAATCTTGAAACACATCTTTTCTTCGCAAACAATAACCACGTAATAATGTTACATTTCGTGAAACACTTTGAGTGTCAGAACTACTAAACCAAATAGTAGTTAATTTGTGGGATATAACAAGAATGAATGAAGTGTCACACTAATGTATATTGTAATATCTTGGTTATTGCACCATACTTTTTGAGTCTAAATGGATATTATTCTAAAGTTAGGATATTTTAACACGTAATATATCATTTTACTTCCTAAATGTAAAATAGTGGTCTTTGAAGCAGGTGACAGCACAATCGTTTAAGATATGATAAATAAGAATATGTTGCTACATTAATTTATAATTTCAAAAAATAACTATTCATAGTGGTCATCTGTTTTACTGTAGATCCTAAAAGTGAAATTTATAGTGATATTTCAAATTTTAGTTGTTATAAAGGCAAATCGTATTCTTAGTAATTGTAGCATTACATAATTAGAATATCAGATTAGCAACGAGAGATTGTGATAAAATCAAAGTTTCTAAGGTATTATTCAAATAGAGTCAAAGAATTTAATCTATGTTTTGCTATTGTTATATTTTTCTGCATACTCTCCAACAGAAAAACATCCATGGATTTCTAACTTTATCATTTGTCAAATAACTTTAAGATTCATTTTAGAATGTAGTTACAGAATTGGATTATTACTGCATTTATTGCGACAATTCATAATTAACAAAGCAAACCACACCAAATATGTCAAAACAATAATGGTCTGAAAACGAGGTAAACTAGCTTATATCGCTTACTGCTATTAACAGAGCGCGAAAAACATAGATTAATTGGGAATAAATAGCTAAATAGATGGGAAACAGAACTTTAAGCTAGTGCAAGTCTTACTACGCCAATATCGTGAAAAAAACGCTTGACGTTGACATCCGTTCTAACCACATGTGGACACGCGTTGAAATTATAACGTTGTGGACGTTGTGCATAAAGTGGGATTGTAACTTCGTGGCTGTCCAAGAAGTTATGTCAAACTTCACCACTAAATAACTCTAAAGCCAGTGGTTATAAATCAAACGGAAGGCAGCGGCTATATAAGAGAGCTACCACAACGTGCTCCGCAATCCTGTGTACATCCGCTTGGTTCCAACGAAGCAGTTTCTTGTGGAGTAGTACTTAGTATAAGTAGGCTGTGTTCGCAAGCTCTTGATTAACGTTAAACTCCTCGGAATTGGACAAGGGGATGCACCTGACTTCGGACACCCAGTGGACGTGGCTGAAATCAAGGCGTTTCAAGCTTTCTTTGGCGATGTGGATCCAGATTAACTCACTTAGATATACTACCAAGAGCAGATCAGGAGAGGACTTTCAGACCAAGACTTGCACATGTGAAGCGATGATAGTTGAATGAGTTAGATGAATTTATAAAATAGTCAGTGCTTTGAAATTATATTTTTACTTCTGTATTTCTAAGTTATTGTTGTAGTTTTCTTTTTACTTCTAAACTATCTATTGATCAAATTGTTTATCTTAAGATATGCGAGATATTTTAATGTAATCATATATTAAAATATCAATACACTTCTGGTTAACTTTTAATCGGACTGCATATATCTAAGCTAAAAATTATATGATTACAGTGTTATTTTGTAAATCAATGACTAAAATATTGATGATATATTTAGTTATATGAACAACTATAATTATGTAAAATATCATTTCTTGTGGTCTGGTTCGACTCTCTTGCCGACTCTGGTGGCGAGTTGCATGTCTGGCATCATGATGGTGACGCGCTTGGAGTGTTCAGCGCAGAGTTGAGTGTCAACGAAGAGGTTGATGAGGTAGTTTTCAGCGGCTTCCTGGAGGGCTTGGATAGCGAGACCTTGGAAACGGACGTCGTTCTTGTTGTTGTTCTGGACGAGCTCACGGACGAGCTTGGAGAATGGAAGCTTACGGATCAAAAGATCGGTGGTCTTTTGATACTTCTTGATTTCTCTGGTGGCAACTGTACCTTACTTGGAACGTCTGACCTTCTTGATACCTTGGCTGGTACCAGCAGTCTTACGGACGGCTTTACGGGCGATGGTCTTTCTTGGGGCCTTGGTGGCTGATGTGGACTTTCTTGCAGTATGCTTGGTTCTGGCCATTTGTATTAGATGAAAGAGGGAGTGGATGGCGACACAGTCTTACTTAGGGCAACTTTTAGGGAGGTGGGTTATAGATAGTGCATTGTTAGCGATAATAAAGTGATATATGGATTTAAATGTTATGTTGAAATGTGAATAGCTTTATCATCCTTTATCAACAGTAGTTACTTCCAATGTGTATTGAGTTATATATGTGTATCATCAATATTACAGTTTTTAATTAAGCGACATTTCATTTCATTTTATATTTATTATGTTCCTAAGATATTCAATTCACGACAATAATTTTCATTCAAATCCGTCCACCACGAACTCCATGAATCCGTTTTCAACTTTCAGTAACTGTACACCGTTCTGCTTGCACCACTGTTCGACTACTGTTTCGTTTGCTTTCGTTTTCATTCCAACTACAGCTTTCGTGTTGAATTGTTTGTACACGCTTGTGTCCACTTAAATTTAGCTCGTTTTTATTTTGAACACGTTATTCAGCGGGACTCTGATTAGATTCACTGGTTCAAGAAATTAAATGTAGTTCTGGTCACAAATTACTTTGAAGTTGTAAACTTTCTGCAGTTGTGATTCGTGCATTTGCCACATCTCTTC
>CAXDID010000775.1:0-188286 GCA_963988835.1 Hexamita inflata | reverse complement strand
AACTATGAGCTTACTGCTATAACTTGAGATTTAAGTCCTTCCACTGAAGAACCAAAAGTGGTATTCACCTATGAAATAGATAGTTATTATTAATTTTAAAGAGTTTATAATGTGGAAATAGTGTTAGTTATGAGGACGATTTCGTTTTGCTGGTTTGTATTATTTGTGGAAGAATTATCTGCAAGTTATTAAACATAGTTTTACAAACTCTAAATGCCGTTGGAAAGAGAGACAGTAGTCTGGTTTACTATTTCTATTTAGCCATTAACAAAAGTATTTAGTTCCGAAATATTGTGCAACATTTAAATTTATAATAATTAAGCGTTTTATTAAATGAACTGATTTAATTCGTTTGCATTGTTAGCGATCATTGTTTGAATATTGTTATCTTGATCTAAAATTTGCTGTTTTAACGTAGATATATTGGATTTTAAGTTATATTCTGTAACACTAAATTCCTGTAGGACTGATTAATTCAACGCACTTATATTAGCTTCAAAATATATTTATACTGTGGTCGCCAAGCCAACTTTGATTTCAAAAAATACTAACTATTTCAAAACTATTTTTTGTATTAATTTTAACTATATATTAACTCAATGTTTAGTAGCGTCTCCTTTCTATTTTATTACTTCTTCTAACCTTTTGGGCATGGAGTCAATCAAATGATTGATGATATCTAACGAGATTTACTCCAACGCCCTCTTTACTTCTTCATTTAATAAGTCATATGTGGTACATTCTTCAGGGGAAATGTTTGACTTCAGTGGATTCCAGCAGTGAAAAAGTGGATTTAAGTCTGGACTCATTACTGGAAAGCGATAGAGCTCAATGTTGTTAGCAGTATAAAAGTTTTTCATATACTTACTAAAATGTGTCAGGGCGTTATCTTGTTGCAACTTCAAGTTATGCTATTAAGTGATGGAAGTGTAACCTGTCTGAGAACTTAAGAATTGACAATTGAATTCATGGTCGTACCGCACGGCATAAACCATAATGGACCCTTATATCTATAGTTAATCGTACTATAGATCATGCACGAAAACAGTCCATATTTTACACTTCGAGAAAATACTTCGGATTCCACTCGTCTTTAGGTGTTCTGAGCACTCTACTCGCTCGATTTGTATAGCATTTTGAGCGATACTCATCGGTATACTAAAAAGTTCTCCAATATTCAATTGGTTGTTTCAGGTTCATTCGGGCAAAGTTCAATCTTTCCAATTTATGCTTTTCGGTAAGTTTTGGCTTTATCTTAGCAACTTAATAGCTTTAACTGAATTTGGCCAGGAGACGAGATACCGTTGTTAGAGACATGGAAATTCCACGAAGGGCTTAGTATTTTTCAGCTATGATTCGTCGAGTTTCGAATCTATGGCTCTGGCGATATTTAACAACGCGAAAATCTCAGCTTAGTCAAATTTTCTGACACTATTATCAGCATGAGAAGCTTCTAGCTTGCCTGTAACTTCAAAGTGCTTAAAAATGGAATAAACAGTTTGGAGACTACATTGAAGGCAACAAGCAATGTATTTCTTGGTTGCAACAGTTTGTGATTCTGTTTCTCACATTCTCATCATTATGCGACGCTCTTGTATTGTGATCCGTCGGCTTCGTGTGTGCTTCGTCATTTGAAGGATGAAGTGAAAAAGAAATGAACCGCAGAATTAATTGAATATGTTATAATTAGCATAAATACAGTGATTTAATTTTCAAGCGCAATTATTACATAAACATTTGTTAAAATCAAAGTTGGCTCGGACACCACAGTAGTTACGAAATATTTCCGGTTAATGCGGTTTCAAAGAATTACTATAATTTAGTAATATTATTATTTGTTGCAATATAGTTATCTAATAATGTTTCGTTTAAGTTTATTATAGATGCGATGATGTTAACACAAATAGTATAATTTTAAATATACCCATCTTTGCAAACGCATTAAGCCAGATTCTAATCAAACTCGAATGGGTCAACACATAACAGTGTTTATTCTGATGAAATTTATCCATACAATAATTGTTATACACATATTCCGTAAGAATAGTATTACCCTATAGGGCACACGTTTTAGCAGCTAAAGATTTAATCTCCTTATATTTGTAAATACCCAATATCTACGTCTGTTGTCGTATTATAATTTGTACACATGCGAACATTTATTAAACTTATTAATATACTAGCATTAAGAGTGGCGATATAAAAACCGTTGTGTTCAGATTAAATATTGTTATAACAGTTTATTACAACATTAACCAATGAAATATTACTTTAAGATTACGTTACATAAGAAATGATACATGAGGCTTAAATGGCTGAAAATCTATTTTGTATTGATGTGTCGACGATATTTATAGGTTTTATCATTTATATTAAAACACCTGAAAGCAGTTAACCGTTTGCGATAAATATCAAATTCGAATTACTAACTGATAGTTCACAGGATATACAAATCAACGCAGCTTAACTTACGGTAAAGCTTAGAGTGATATTTATTAATCCACTGTCTATTATTTAATTTTCTTCAACAAAACCGAAAACTGAGAAAATGTTGATGGCGAAGATATCAACTTTTACTACTGTTTCTTTCACATATTTTGTATTTATAAACAGGTTTGCTGAGTTCTAAATGATTGATAGCTTTCTGTTAATCACATTTTGGTTCAAGCTCAGCTATTTACTACAATATGAATACTATTACTCATCAACATAGACAACTTTGTTACATGAATTGATACCTAACTATTTTTACAATATTTTGTAAATTAATATAGATGATAGTGCATAAATCATATTTTTAACCACGAACTAAGAGAATTGTATAAATTAGTGCACCATACCGTAAATTATGTATATGTGGATCAACCATTTTCTTTTGCCTCACCGAATAGTTTGTGTGGCGTCATCACTTGTCACATCTCCATACAGCTTTTTTGTAAGTTTTTCCGAGCTAATGGAGTAAGTTTTGAAGATTTATTTGCTGATAACAGTTTTCGGATGTGAAGGGATTCATATATTTTTACATATTAATTGTTATTTATTTGTATGGTTAACTATTTTATAAATTTCAGTTTATAAGAATATGATTCCAGAATGAATTATCATTTCAGTATTTATTAATAATCATTTTCACATAATTATAATATATTGCAGTATTTATTTATGAGTATTAAACGATATTATTTTTAATATTAATCTCAATATTAAACGAATGATTAAATACTGATGTATTAAATCAAATTACTGATATACATCAATTTTGTACAATTGCAAATATTTTTACGAGACAATGAATTTCTGGAGTTGCTTTTCTTTTTAAAAAGAGTGCAATTTTTACATTATTTTTGAGTTTGTTTTTATACAAATTCCATTAATTCTGAAGGGCTAATAGAAAAGTTGGGATTAGTATCATAATTTTTCGAACAATATTATAATGAATTGATTTTCACTCCCAACAACGGAAGATTTTAATTAAAAGAAAGAAGAATCAAATGATAATATCTGCTTGTAGAATAATGAGTTTAGGGTTACAATTCATATATTCTGAAGGACTGCACTGAATTTTTCATTTAACTACAAAATGCTTCAAAAGATCGACGTTTCAATTATTTACGTATAGTTTGTTGAATTTTGTAACATTTTTGAATAACTAAAATATACATGATGTACGAATTTTGAGGACACGTGCAAACTCCGTTGACGTTGAACGAGTTGGCAGGGCACTGGCATATGTTGTTTATCACTACAGAGTGATCGGGACACTTGCAGATATCGTCGAGGAGCTTAGAGCCGACGAAAGAGGACCCGATTGGGCAGTAAAGCGGTTTGAACTTCAGGTCGACTTCTTCCTTCGTGTAGCAGCTCGCTTTTAGATTGTGACATGAATAACTGTTTTATAAATGTACATCAATATAATCACAGAAATATATCACATTTACAATAAATAGCAAACAAAGGATGTACAAATTAATTATAAAAATGAATGCTCGTGGAACTCAATCTAAGCCATTACAAATGACTAAATTAACAAATGAGAACTCACAATATAACAACAGAGTATTCATCTCCTTTAATAATTTGATGACACATACTCAAACAAAAAATAACAACAACTCATTATAATTCATGAAATAAAATGAATACAAACATAAATGACTTTTAAAACAAAGAATAATTAACACACAACTGTTTCAAATACAAAACAACATAAAATATAACTTCTAACGAAAATATATATGAGAAGCTTGACTTCTAAACATTGATATTAATATGATACACAACACTGATCAGGCTCTTAAATAAGCTAACTCAGACGGATGTGCAAAAATTGCCATAACTGTTTGACAAAATCGATAAAGATAAAATATATGTTTATAAAGGTAATAAGAAAAGTATAAAATATGAGGTAATAAATGAAATCAATCTTTTGATAGCTGTTTCAAAATGACTCTATAGTATACTATCATATACGGCTGGTTTAAACTTGTATTTTTGAAGAAACATTACAACATCGAATGAAGAGTTATTGACTAATTTTTATTATAGCAAATACAAAAACTAGCATTTCTAAGCAAACTAAGAATGTTAATACCCAGCTGCTTCATAGCTGACTAAATTAAGATTATGTAGTTGTTCATCCTTTTAGGATAAAATTGAAATGAAAGTAAAATATTTCTATGGTAAAATATTACTGTCAGCACAATAATATTACAATTTCAACAACATGTTCCCACAAAATGATTAAGATGGCCGTTACCATACACTGAGTGGGTACTGACGGGTTGAGCCGTTTTGAAAGTAAAGCGTGCGACGACCTACATTTCGCTTACGAAAGTCTCAATAACGTGCCGTCTCGAGGAAGTGAGATATATCAATATAATATACAATTATGTTGTCCGTCTGTTACGGATAATATAATCTGGGCATATAGGTAATTAATATATATAACAATTATTATAAATCACTTCTAAGAAACTGTAACTTCATTTATTTTTATAATCAGATATTATAAAAGAGCGGCTGAGAACAAACACTTTACACCAAAAAATTATTAACAGAATTCTGGTTACCTCACTTCATAATTAATGAATTTTGGCACATTCAACCGTACTTATACTTATTTTTATTTCACGAATGGTCGGAACGAGATATAAAACACCTTAAACATCATTTCCCTAAATATTTTCATCTTTACTCCAAAATTTGCAATTTTAAATTATTCTTCATTTCTGTTGAAAAGTGGAAAAGATGTTTAATATTCTGGTTAGTCAGAATTTCTTATTATATGAAGGTAAAACCGTGATATTTCGAAAAATATTCATATTCGTATATTATGACACATCTTATATGTGTAGTAACAATATTTGTATAATCTCTTAGCGCGACGAAAAGATAAACCGATTTTACCCGACATTTAAAAATTAATTGTTATAAATCACATTATTAATATCAAACAGCACATCCTTTTTTAGCAGTACAAACACATTTAAGAGATGTGTTATTATATGTCCACCCGGGTCCATTATCAGAGCAATCACACACTTTACCAATTTTAGTAGCTAGCGATCCACAAATACAATCATTCTTAAAAAGTATCTAACCAGCTGGACAAGCGCAAACTCCACTTATATCTCTTTAAGAATTAAGTCATTTTGAAGTGAAAATATCATATCTCCAAAACAGTTTTTAATGAGGGAAACTGCGTCATGGACCTTTACAGGCTCATGATTAATACAAAAGTTTTCACTCACTCCTTTATTATCTAAAATTATCTCAATTTTTGATATCTATTTGAATCATTATTTTGACATATTATAATAAATATATTCGAATGATATTAGCAAAACACCTCTCGCTTGTCTACTAGTGAATCTCGTTTATAATTTTTGAAATAATGTTAATATTTATCATCCATCATTTTTATTTATTTGTAAAAGTAATAAATATCTATCAAAAGATTTTCATTCATCTTAGATTAGCTACAAATTTGTAGAACTAAACTTAAATTATTATAATAAACCTAAAAGATTTCAGATAATTATTAAATGTACTTATATTTAGTATTTTATAGATATTTATTTACCAAATATTACATCACTTGCTGTTTAAAGCTTAACTTAGGTACTTGTCCATTTCTGAAGTGTAAGTAAATATAATAGAATATTTTAAGATTATTTTAATGTTTGGAACATGGATTTAAAAAGTCAAACTCTTTCCGGTTTGACATTTTCAGTTAAAATGCCTAAAAATTGATTATCTCAGGACTGTTAGGAGTCTCGAGCTTCTACTTAAACTATATTATATACTATAAAGAATTAATCGTTATGGATGCTTTATGTGTATTATCCTTTTTTGGTTGACGTTTAAAAGGTCAAAATTGTTAATTTTAAGATTTCATAATATCTACATAGTTATTTATTATAATTATAACAATTTTATTTCATTTTATTCTTGGTTTGTTACCGGGCGGAAGTTTTGCAGCAACTATTACAAAAAAGTTCTCAAATAATTATTAGATGCAAAAGTTATTGTGTTTTCCAGTATATCTCTGGATGTGTACCAACAATTGAGATTGAGTTCCAAAGCGTCCGCTTCAACCTTCAGAATTTGAGATTTCTTGTTTTTCAGGAATTTCAGTTTGCATTCTCTGGACAAAATATTTATTTCCCTTAAGACATGTTTTCTGGTTAGCTAAATATTTTACCAGAGACTCAATAACTACTCAGTTTTAATTGTAACTTTTAATAATTAAGAATACGCCTATATTTATTACTCTAAAATAGAATTTAAATAGTTAACCAAGTATTTTTAGCATTAGATATCTTGATCAGTACGTCTGTAATATATTGTTCATTATAAAGTATGCAATACTTATAACTCGACTTCCGTCAATGGAGTGGAGTTCTCGATTATTTTCCACAATTATTACACCCAGAGCAATTGATAGCGAAAAGCAGAAAATAAAATAATGATTTATTTTGACATTATTGTTGAATTACACTACTTAAAAGATATACGTAAGATTCGAATTCGTACACTAACAATAACCTGATTAAAATGTAGCACCTGAACTGCACGTTGTTAAAACACAAACTCCATTTAGGACAACATACCCCGTTCCACACTTCATTTAACACGCTCCATTATTGTAAATAAAACTTGAGTTCGTGCAGACACAAATTCCAGATTAAACTATCGCGCCAGATCCACAAATTAGTTGACATATCCCACCAGAATAAGACAGAGACGAATTTGTACAAACGCATACACCTGCTTGAACAGTTGCTCCAGAACCACAAAGAAGCTAACATAGGCCACCAGTGTAAGTGAGACTCAAATTAGTACAAACACAAACTTCTCCCTGTGCTGTAGCACCAGAACTACATAATAATATACAAATTCCTGCAACATAATCGTGAGATGGTTATTTTAAACATAAATATCTATTCATTTCTTCTTTTGTCGCATATTTTTGATTCGAATTAGCAAACATGTTGTCAACAATTTGAGATAAACTGGTGTTAGTAATTTGTAAGAAGTTAGTATTTATTAATGAGTCTTATTTAAGTTAATCTAACAAACGCAAATCATATTCATCACCATCAATTCTGGCTTATTTTTCTGTTTCAAGTGATTGGTTAGTATTTATAATTAGTTAATTTAAATATATCTAAAGTTGGCTTAAAATAGAATACTAATTAACATAATTTGCTGATATAAGTTGATAATATTAATTTTATTAGTTTATATTTGAGTTACAACTTATGTCCAGAACAGTTAACTATGAGCTTACTGCTATAACTTGAGATTTAAGTCCTTCCACTGAAGAACCAAAAGTGGTATTCACCTATGAAATAGATAGTTATTATTAATTTTAAAGAGTTTATAATGTGGAAATAGTGTTAGTTATGAGGACGATTTCGTTTTGCTGGTTTGTATTATTTGTGGAAGAATTATCTGCAAGTTATTAAACATAGTTTTACAAACTCTAAATGCCGTTGGAAAGAGAGACAGTAGTCTGGTTTACTATTTCTATTTAGCCATTAACAAAAGTATTTAGTTCCGAAATATTGTGCAACATTTAAATTTATAATAATTAAGCGTTTTATTAAATGAACTGATTTAATTCGTTTGCATTGTTAGCGATCATTGTTTGAATATTGTTATCTTGATCTAAAATTTGCTGTTTTAACGTAGATATATTGGATTTTAAGTTATATTCTGTAACACTAAATTCCTGTAGGACTGATTAATTCAACGCACTTATATTAGCTTCAAAATATATTTATACTGTGGTCGCCAAGCCAACTTTGATTTCAAAAAATACTAACTATTTCAAAACTATTTTTTGTATTAATTTTAACTATATATTAACTCAATGTTTAGTAGCGTCTCCTTTCTATTTTATTACTTCTTCTAACCTTTTGGGCATAGAGTCAATCAAATGATTGATGATATCTAACGAGATTTACTCCAACGCCCTCTTTACCTCTTCATTTAATAAGTCATATGTGGTACATTCTTCAGGGGAAATGTTTGACTTCAGTGGATTCCAGCAGTGAAAAAGTGGATTTAAGTCTGGACTCATTACTGGAAAGCGATAGAGCTCAATGTTGTTAGCAGTATAAAAGTTTTTCATATACTTACTAAAATGTGTCGGGGCGTTATCTTGTTGCAACTTCAAGTTATGCTATTAAGTGATGGAAGTGTAACTTGTCTGAGAACTTAAGAATTGACAATTGAATTCATGGTCGTACCGCACGGCATAAACCATAATGGACCCTTATATCTATAGTTAATCGTACTATAGATCATGCACGAAAACAGTCCATATTTTACACTTCGAGAAAATACTTCGGATTCCACTCGTCTTTAGGTGTTCTGAGCACTCTACTCGCTCGATTTGCATAGCATTTTGAGCGATACTCATCGGTATACTAAAAAGTTCTCCAATATTCAATTGGTTGTTTCAGGTTCATTCGAGCAAAGTTCAAACTTTCCAATTTATGCTTTTCGGTAAGTTTTGGCTTTATCTTAGCAACATAGAAGCTTAAACTGAATTTGGCCAGGAGACGAGATACCGTTGTTAGAGACATGGAAATTCCACGAAGGGCTTAGTATTTTTCAGCCATGATTCGTCGAGTTTCGAATCTATGGCTCTGGCGATATTTAACAACGCGAAAATCTCAGCTTAGTCAAATTTTCTGACACTATTATCGGCATGAGAAGCTTCTAGCTTGCCTGTAACTTCAAAGTGCTTAAAAATGGAATAAACAGTTTGGAGACTACATTGAAGGCAACAAGCAATGTATTTTTTGGTTGCAACAGTTTGTGATTCTGTTTCTCACATTCTCATCATTATGCGACGCTCTTGTATTGTGATCCGTCGGCTTCGTGTGTGCTTCGTCATTTGAAGGATGAAGTGAAAAAGAAATGAACCGCAGAATTAATTGAATATGTTATAATTAGCATAAATACAGTGATTTAATTTTCAAGCGCAATTATTACATAAACATTTGTTAAAATCAAAGTTGGCTCGGACACCACAGTAGTTACGAAATATTTCCGGTTAATGCGGTTTCAAAGAATTACTATAATTTAGTAATATTATTATTTGTTGCAATATAGTTATCTAATAATGTTTCGTTTAAGTTTATTATAGATGCGATGATGTTAACACAAATAGTATAATTTTAAATATACCCATCTTTGCAAACGCATTAAGCCAGATTCTAATCAAACTCGAATGGGTCAACACATAACAGTGTTTATTCTGATGAAATTTATCCATACAATAATTGTTATACACATATTCCGTAAGAATAGTATTACCCTATAGGGCACACGTTTTAGCAGCTAAAGATTTAATCTCCTTATATTTGTAAATACCCAATATCTACGTCTGTTGTCGTATTATAATTTGTACACATGCGAACATTTATTAAACTTATTAATATACTAGCATTAAGAGTGGCGATATAAAAACCGTTGTGTTCAGATTAAATATTGTTATAACAGTTTATTACAACATTAACCAATGAAATATTACTTTAAGATTACGTTACATAAGAAATGATACATGAGGCTTAAATGGCTGAAAATCTATTTTGTATTGATGTGTCGACGATATTTATAGGTTTTATCATTTATATTAAAACACCTGAAAGCAGTTAACCGTTTGCGATAAATATCAAATTCGAATTACTAACTGATAGTTCACAGGATATACAAATCAACGCAGCTTAACTTACGGTAAAGCTTAGAGTGATATTTATTAATCCACTGTCTATTATTTAATTTTCTTCAACAAAACCGAAAACTGAGAAAATGTTGATGGCGAAGATATCAACTTTTACTACTGTTTCTTTCACATATTTTGTATTTATAAACAGGTTTGCTGAGTTCTAAATGATTGATAGCTTTCTGTTAATCACATTTTGGTTCAAGCTCAGCTATTTACTACAATATGAATACTATTACTCATCAACATAGACAACTTTGTTACATGAATTGATACCTAACTATTTTTACAATATTTTGTAAATTAATATAGATGATAGTGCATAAATCATATTTTTAACCACGAACTAAGAGAATTGTATAAATTAGTGCACCATACCGTAAATTATGTATATGTGGATCAACCATTTTCTTTTGCCTCACCGAATAGTTTGTGTGGCGTCATCACTTGTCACATCTCCATACAGCTTTTTTGTAAGTTTTTCCGAGCTAATGGAGTAAGTTTTGAAGATTTATTTGCTGATAACAGTTTTCGGATGTGAAGGGATTCATATATTTTTACATATTAATTGTTATTTATTTGTATGGTTAACTATTTTATAAATTTCAGTTTATAAGAATATGATTCCAGAATGAATTATCATTTCAGTATTTATTAATAATCATTTTCACATAATTATAATATATTGCAGTATTTATTTATGAGTATTAAACGATATTATTTTTAATATTAATCTCAATATTAAACGAATGATTAAATACTGATGTATTAAATCAAATTACTGATATACATCAATTTTGTACAATTGCAAATATTTTTACGAGACAATGAATTTCTGGAGTTGCTTTTCTTTTTAAAAAGAGTGCAATTTTTACATTATTTTTGAGTTTGTTTTTATACAAATTCCATTAATTCTGAAGGGCTAATAGAAAAGTTGGGATTAGTATCATAATTTTTCGAACAATATTATAATGAATTGATTTTCACTCCCAACAACGGAAGATTTTAATTAAAAGAAAGAAGAATCAAATGATAATATCTGCTTGTAGAATAATGAGTTTAGGGTTACAATTCATATATTCTGAAGGACTGCACTGAATTTTTCATTTAACTACAAAATGCTTCAAAAGATCGACGTTTCAATTATTTACGTATAGTTTGTTGAATTTTGTAACATTTTTGAATAACTAAAATATACATGATGTACGAATTTTGAGGACACGTGCAAACTCCGTTGACGTTGAACGAGTTGGCAGGGCACTGGCATATGTTGTTTATCACTACAGAGTGATCGGGACACTTGCAGATATCGTCGAGGAGCTTAGAGCCGACGAAAGAGGACCCGATTGGGCAGTAAAGCGGTTTGAACTTCAGGTCGACTTCTTCCTTCGTGTAGCAGCTCGCTTTTAGATTGTGACATGAATAACTGTTTTATAAATGTACATCAATATAATCACAGAAATATATCACATTTACAATAAATAGCAAACAAAGGATGTACAAATTAATTATAAAAATGAATGCTCGTGGAACTCAATCTAAGCCATTACAAATGACTAAATTAACAAATGAGAACTCACAATATAACAACAGAGTATTCATCTCCTTTAATAATTTGATGACACATACTCAAACAAAAAATAACAACAACTCATTATAATTCATGAAATAAAATGAATACAAACATAAATGACTTTTAAAACAAAGAATAATTAACACACAACTGTTTCAAATACAAAACAACATAAAATATAACTTCTAACGAAAATATATATGAGAAGCTTGACTTCTAAACATTGATATTAATATGATACACAACACTGATCAGGCTCTTAAATAAGCTAACTCAGACGGATGTGCAAAAATTGCCATAACTGTTTGACAAAATCGATAAAGATAAAATATATGTTTATAAAGGTAATAAGAAAAGTATAAAATATGAGGTAATAAATGAAATCAATCTTTTGATAGCTGTTTCAAAATGACTCTATAGTATACTATCATATACGGCTGGTTTAAACTTGTATTTTTGAAGAAACATTACAACATCGAATGAAGAGTTATTGACTAATTTTTATTATAGCAAATACAAAAACTAGCATTTCTAAGCAAACTAAGAATGTTAATACCCAGCTGCTTCATAGCTGACTAAATTAAGATTATGTAGTTGTTCATCCTTTTAGGATAAAATTGAAATGAAAGTAAAATATTTCTATGGTAAAATATTACTGTCAGCACAATAATATTACAATTTCAACAACATGTTCCCACAAAATGATTAAGATGGCCGTTACCATACACTGAGTGGGTACTGACGGGTTGAGCCGTTTTGAAAGTAAAGCGTGCGACGACCTACATTTCGCTTACGAAAGTCTCAATAACGTGCCGTCTCGAGGAAGTGAGATATATCAATATAATATACAATTATGTTGTCCGTCTGTTACGGATAATATAATCTGGGCATATAGGTAATTAATATATATAACAATTATTATAAATCACTTCTAAGAAACTGTAACTTCATTTATTTTTATAATCAGATATTATAAAAGAGCGGCTGAGAACAAACACTTTACACCAAAAAATTATTAACAGAATTCTGGTTACCTCACTTCATAATTAATGAATTTTGGCACATTCAACCGTACTTATACTTATTTTTATTTCACGAATGGTCGGAACGAGATATAAAACACCTTAAACATCATTTCCCTAAATATTTTCATCTTTACTCCAAAATTTGCAATTTTAAATTATTCTTCATTTCTGTTGAAAAGTGGAAAAGATGTTTAATATTCTGGTTAGTCAGAATTTCTTATTATATGAAGGTAAAACCGTGATATTTCGAAAAATATTCATATTCGTATATTATGACACATCTTATATGTGTAGTAACAATATTTGTATAATCTCTTAGCGCGACGAAAAGATAAACCGATTTTACCCGACATTTAAAAATTAATTGTTATAAATCACATTATTAATATCAAACAGCACATCCTTTTTTAGCAGTACAAACACATTTAAGAGATGTGTTATTATATGTCCACCCGGGTCCATTATCAGAGCAATCACACACTTTACCAATTTTAGTAGCTAGCGATCCACAAATACAATCATTCTTAAAAAGTATCTAACCAGCTGGACAAGCGCAAACTCCACTTATATCTCTTTAAGAATTAAGTCATTTTGAAGTGAAAATATCATATCTCCAAAACAGTTTTTAATGAGGGAAACTGCGTCATGGACCTTTACAGGCTCATGATTAATACAAAAGTTTTCACTCACTCCTTTATTATCTAAAATTATCTCAATTTTTGATATCTATTTGAATCATTATTTTGACATATTATAATAAATATATTCGAATGATATTAGCAAAACACCTCTCGCTTGTCTACTAGTGAATCTCGTTTATAATTTTTGAAATAATGTTAATATTTATCATCCATCATTTTTATTTATTTGTAAAAGTAATAAATATCTATCAAAAGATTTTCATTCATCTTAGATTAGCTACAAATTTGTAGAACTAAACTTAAATTATTATAATAAACCTAAAAGATTTCAGATAATTATTAAATGTACTTATATTTAGTATTTTATAGATATTTATTTACCAAATATTACATCACTTGCTGTTTAAAGCTTAACTTAGGTACTTGTCCATTTCTGAAGTGTAAGTAAATATAATAGAATATTTTAAGATTATTTTAATGTTTGGAACATGGATTTAAAAAGTCAAACTCTTTCCGGTTTGACATTTTCAGTTAAAATGCCTAAAAATTGATTATCTCAGGACTGTTAGGAGTCTCGAGCTTCTACTTAAACTATATTATATACTATAAAGAATTAATCGTTATGGATGCTTTATGTGTATTATCCTTTTTTGGTTGACGTTTAAAAGGTCAAAATTGTTAATTTTAAGATTTCATAATATCTACATAGTTATTTATTATAATTATAACAATTTTATTTCATTTTATTCTTGGTTTGTTACCGGGCGGAAGTTTTGCAGCAACTATTACAAAAAAGTTCTCAAATAATTATTAGATGCAAAAGTTATTGTGTTTTCCAGTATATCTCTGGATGTGTACCAACAATTGAGATTGAGTTCCAAAGCGTCCGCTTCAACCTTCAGAATTTGAGATTTCTTGTTTTTCAGGAATTTCAGTTTGCATTCTCTGGACAAAATATTTATTTCCCTTAAGACATGTTTTCTGGTTAGCTAAATATTTTACCAGAGACTCAATAACTACTCAGTTTTAATTGTAACTTTTAATAATTAAGAATACGCCTATATTTATTACTCTAAAATAGAATTTAAATAGTTAACCAAGTATTTTTAGCATTAGATATCTTGATCAGTACGTCTGTAATATATTGTTCATTATAAAGTATGCAATACTTATAACTCGACTTCCGTCAATGGAGTGGAGTTCTCGATTATTTTCCACAATTATTACACCCAGGGCAATTGATAGCGAAAAGCAGAAAATAAAATAATGATTTATTTTGACATTATTGTTGAATTACACTACTAAAAAGATATACGTAAGATTCGAATTCGTACACTAACAATAACCTGATTAAAATGTAGCACCTGAACTGCACGTTGTTAAAACACAAACTCCATTTAGGACAACATACCCCGTTCCACACTTCATTTAACACGCTCCATTATTGTAAATAAAACTTGAGTTCGTGCAGACACAAATTCCAGATTAAACTATCGCGCCAGATCCACAAATTAGTTGACATATCCCACCAGAATAAGACAGAGACGAATTTGTACAAACGCATACACCTGCTTGAACAGTTGCTCCAGAACCACAAAGAAGCTAACATAGGCCACCAGTGTAAGTGAGACTCAAATTAGTACAAACACAAACTTCTCCCTGTGCTGTAGCACCAGAACTACATAATAATATACAAATTCCTGCAACATAATCGTGAGATGGTTATTTTAAACATAAATATCTATTCATTTCTTCTTTTGTCGCATATTTTTGATTCGAATTAGCAAACATGTTGTCAACAATTTGAGATAAACTGGTGTTAGTAATTTGTAAGAAGTTAGTATTTATTAATGAGTCTTATTTAAGTTAATCTAACAAACGCAAATCATATTCATCACCATCAATTCTGGCTTATTTTTCTGTTTCAAGTGATTGGTTAGTATTTATAATTAGTTAATTTAAATATATCTAAAGTTGGCTTAAAATAGAATACTAATTAACATAATTTGCTGATATAAGTTGATAATATTAATTTTATTAGTTTATATTTGAGTTACAACTTATGTCCAGAACAGTTAACTATGAGCTTACTGCTATAACTTGAGATTTAAGTCCTTCCACTGAAGAACCAAGAGTGGTATTCACCTATGAAATAGATAGTTACTATTAATTTTAAAGAGTTTATAATGTGGAAATAGTTAACTAAAAAATTAACACTAAAAATATAGAGTCCTTTATGTACATAGTTACAGAAGTAAAGAACACATTAAAATGAAAATATCATTTTAAAATGTCCCTGTGATTGAAGTAATCGATTATTGAGTGGATGTTTTTGAGATGTACCAAAAGAGTGAGCCGATATACATAAAAAATTGAGATAAACTGGTGTTAGTTATATGTAAGAAGTTATTAATTATTACATTATTACATTTGATATATAATATATATAATATATAATATATATATATATATATATATATATATATATATATATATAAGAACTTACTGAGTGGGCATAAATGACGGGTTGAGCCCGTTTTGAAAGTGTAAATATGGGCGTGCGAGAGCCTATGTTTTGCTTTCGAAAGTCTCAATGAAGTCTGTTTGTGCCGTCTCGAGGAAGTGAGATATATATATAAGAAACTAAAAAATATTTATTATGGTTATCAATTTGAAGGGACAAGTAACAAAGTTTTAGTTAACTGATTTTTTCACAGAGTAAAAAACCCTCGGCGTGAAATGAAAAGATTTGAAACTTTTAATATCATTTTCCTGAATTTGGTAATTTTTGTGGAAGTGTCAAGACTAAACTCCACACCACATATATATAAAATAACAAAAAAATATAATTGTATTAAAGCCTAACGAAGCTTAAGGACACTCAGAAGCAGAAAGAGAAAAAGCCCCAGTCTAAAAGTCACTAGACCACTAAAATGCCCCAATCGAACGCAAAGTCTCCTCAAAAGGAAACTTAGAAAAAGAAAGATGATAAATAACCTGTCTTAGAAAAGCCTGTCAAACCATAATTGGTAAAAATGAATAAAAACGATTACTGACGCAAAATAGGAAACCGAGCCAAGCTTAACGAAATCCTTGAAGAAGAAGCTCCAAATGGGATATCAGAAATAGTCTATATTTCAAGAAAATACTATATACGGTATTACCGCAACTAAAACTAGGAAATATTCATTCAACTACCGGCAATATACCCCGAAATTAGGAATTTGCAAAAACAAAAAATAAACTAAGAAGGACCCCAGGTACCTAATCAAGTTAATGAAACAATGCATCAAAGGCAACCATCACCAAGCAATGCCAATACAACGGAACAACCTCTCGTGCAAGCCGAAGGAAATAACGAGCAAAGAGAAACTGAGACGCGAGAACCAGTTTCTGGAAATTAAGTTAGCGAATCAGGTAAAACTGGTCCGCTGACGACTCCGTGAGGGCCCTGTTGGGTCTTTACTGAGTGGGCATAAATGACGGGTTGAGCCCGTTTTGAAAGTGTAAATATGGGCGTGCGAGAGCCTATGTTTTACTTTCAAAAGTCTCTATGAAGTCTGTTTGTGCCGTCTCGAGGAAGTGATATATATATAATTGTATTAAAGTGTACTTTGTTTTTATCATGTCATACATTATTAATAAATACTAGTTTAATATTACGTTGATTTTTAGTATTACGTTGTACTAATTTATACAAATCAAATCGTATTATATGTCTATCATAAATATTTTAAATTTATATAATGCAATATCAGCACATTTAACAACGAAAAAATATGCCAGTTTCCATCTCACCAATCATGAATCTGTTTTTACGCATCATAGAATCGTAGATGTACAGGTAAATTAGTTACCAAAAGCTGGTGTCTAGCTAGCATAGCTCGGTGATATGTTCCAACAGCATCCTGGTCAACGGCAACCAGATCGATTTTTGCGAGAAGCAAGAACAGGCGCTGACTCTCAACCAAACCGCCGTGTATTCCTATGCATCCGACCGAGTGGTGTTCCACAGTCTGTACACCCAAAGGGTGAAGAACGTGAACTTCGACTTGTCTTTCAACTTCCAACCCCTTCCCTCTTTCGCCTTGTTTGGTCTCTCAAAGGAGATCGAAATCCAAAGCTCCAGTATCCAGGTGAGAACCGCCGAAAACATGGCCTAAAGCGCCCTCATCTGCTTTTAGTGTGACCTGAACGCGACTAGCTCGGATTTCCTGTTTGTGAGCTCTGGGATAAACGTGACCGGTTTGATGATTTCCTCGTAAAGTTACTTCGCCTTGGCCGGCTGTTCGGTTTAGTTTAGACTGGGTGGCGATTTCGTTGGAGGCTTGATAGCTTTCTCGAGTGTTTAGTCCATAACCATTGGAAATACAAACATTTCAGGTTATGTGGTGCAGAGTCGAGTTGTGGGTTATCTCATCTCCACCCTTTTAGAACCGGTATAAATTCAAGCAAATGAAGTTTCAGTTTGTGTTGGCTCGATCGAGGATGTCGGAGAAGGCGGTCAACTCGCTTCTGTTGTTGGGTTCATTTTAGAAAGCTGCAACATTTGCGGGAAATCATGGTATTTCTACGGGTTGTGTTTAGAATCCATGGACTTCAGCGAAATTAAAGATGAAGTCCTGGTTTGTAATACTTCATTCGTTTTCGACGGTAGTTAGTGCGCCTGCCAGGAAGGCGAAATACTTAACGGCACGATGTGCGTTAACCTTTTAAATATCACGAGCCAACTGGTGGAGCGAGACGTCAAATCGTAAGTGGTTGAAGACAAAGCAAATAAGGATATCACAGAAATTAAATAAACATTGACCACATTTGGTTAGAGCTAAATATCATTGGAGACTAAAGTCCAGCAATTATAAGATTTGATAAGCTCACTTTCTATAAAGTACGACAATCTAAAAGCGAGCTGCTACACGAAGGAAGAAGTCGACCTGAAGTTCAAACCGCTTTACTGCCCAATCGGGTCCTCTTTCGTCGGCTCTAAGCTCCTCGACGATATCTGCAAGTGTCCCGAGCACTCTGTAGTGATAAACAACATATGCCAGTGCCCTGCCAACTCGTTCAACGTCAACGGAGTTTGCACGTGTCCTCAAAATTCGTACATCACCGAGCACGGCTGTCTCTGCGACATCAAAACCCAGTCCATCATCAACGGCGTATGCACCTGCCCGCCGGGGTCCACGATGGCCAGCGGCGCTTGTCTGTGCCCTGGAGAAATGCAGCTGATAGACAATAAGTGCCAGTGCTTGTACGGACAGGTGCTGGTAGGCGAAAAGTGCGTTTGTCAGGTAACCGGCGCCATAGTTCTGAACGGCTTCTGCACGTGTCCCTCCGAGACCACCGTTTCCGGAGGAAAATGCGTCTGTACGGCTCAAGGATCTCTCTTCAAAGACGGAGTTTGTACCTGCACCGTTCCTGGAACTGTTTACCAAAACGGATAATGCGTCTGTACGGCTCAAGGATCTCTCTTCAAAGACGGAGTTTGTACCTGCACCGTTCCTGGAACGATCTACCAAAACGGATAATGCGTCTGTACGGCTCAAGGATCTCTCTTCAAAGACGGAGTTTGTACCTGCACCGTTCCTGGAACGATCTACCAAAACGGATAATGCGTCTGTACGGCTCAAGGATCTCTCTTCAAAGACGGAGCTTGTACCTGCACCGTTCCTGGAACGATCTACCAAAACGGATAATGCGTCTGTACGGCTCAAGGATCTCTCTTCAAAGACGGAGTTTGTACCTGCACCGTTCCTGGAACGATCTACCAAAACGGATAATGCGTCTGTACGGCTCAAGGATCTCTCTTCAAAGACGGAGTTTGTACCTGCACCGTTCCTGGAACGATCTACCAAAACGGATAATGCGTCTGTACGGCTCAAGGATCTCTCTTCAAAGACGGAGCTTGTACCTGCACCGTTCCTGGAACGATCTACCAAAACGGATAATGCGTCTGTACGGCTCAAGGATCTCTCTTCAAAGACGGAGCTTGTACCTGCACCGTTCCTGGAACGATCTACCAAAACGGATAATGCGTCTGTACGGCTCAAGGATCTCTCTTCAAAGACGGAGCTTGTACCTGCACCGTTCCTGGAACGATCTACCAAAACGGATAATGCGTCTGTACGGCTCAAGGATCTCTCTTCAAAGACGGAGTTTGTACCTGCACCGTTCCTGGAACTATCTACCAAAACGGATAATGCGTCTGTACGGCTCAAGGATCTCTCTTCAAAGAGGAGCTTGTACCTGCACCGTTCCTGGAACGATCTACCAAAACGGATAATGCGTCTGTACGGCTCAAGGATCTCTCTTCAAAGACGGAGCTTGTACCTGCACCGTTCCTGGAACGATCTACCAAAACGGATAATGCGTCTGTACGGCTCAAGGATCTCTCTTCAAAGACGGAGCTTGTACCTGCACCGTTCCTGGAACGATCTACCAAAACGGATAATGCGTCTGTACGGCTCAAGGATCTCTCTTCAAAGACGGAGTTTGTACCTGCACCGTTCCTGGAACTATCTACCAAAACGGATAATGCGTCTGTACGGCTCAAGGATCTCTCTTCAAAGACGGAGTTTGTACCTGCACCGTTCCTGGAACGATCTACCAAAACGGATAATGCGTCTGTACGGCTCAAGGATCTCTCTTCAAAGACGGAGCTTGTACCTGCACCGTTCCTGGAACGATCTACCAAAACGGATAATGCGTCTGTACGGCTCAAGGATCTCTCTTCAAAGACGGAGCTTGTACCTGCACCGTTCCTGGAACGATCTACCAAAACGGATAATGCGTCTGTACGGCTCAAGGATCTCTCTTCAAAGACGGAGCTTGTACCTGCACCGTTCCTGGAACGATCTACCAAAACGGATAATGCGTCTGTACGGCTCAAGGATCTCTCTTCAAAGATGGAGTTTGTACCTGCACCGTTCCTGGAACTGTTTACCAAAACGGATAATGCGTCTGTACGGCTATTGACTACTAATTTAGTAATGGATAATGTATTTTGAATTGTTTAGGAGGTAGTAAACCACTAAATGGTGTTTGTGTGTGTACAGCACCGGGTGCGTATTATAATAAAGGTTGTTCATGTAAAGCAATAGGTACAATTTATATTGAAGCAGTTAATTCGTGTCTTTGTGTTCCTGTATAAAACTATAAATTATACTTGTGTTTGGCTAAATCTAAATGCGTTTATTATGTCGGTAATGATTTATTATAAAGTTGGCCGCAAAACGATCAATATGTTTACACGTTGGCTACTTGTGAAAAATTAATCAACAACGATTATTTTTATAAATGAAACGTGATTCAAATTTAAATTATTGTTTTTAAATTATTATATATAGAATATTACGTGATATTTATGAGATATAAGACGAATATAGGTTGTATATTTATAAGTTTAGTCATATATTTAGAGTGATAATTAATATAATTATATTTTGTAAAAAATGAAGTAACTATTTTTTATTCCGCCTCAATGTCATCAATTAAAAACTTGAAGTCAGGCGAATTCAAGTGCGCAGTATGTGATATTAAATTTTCAACTCGTGAACTTGCGTTGAAACATTTAAAAACTACTCAACATTTAAAAACAAAAGCAACACAAGAAAAGAAGTAAGTAACAAAAAGCATCATTCACTTTGAAGACGATATACCAGAATAACCTACAGATTTATAAGTATTTGGAACGAAACTTGATTTAATCTTATAAAAAATGGACCTTCTATCTGAAAGAACAACACGGTTAGAAATTAGATTGCAAAATTTTGAAGATAAATTTGAGAATTCAGTTACAAAACCTAGAAATTCAACTTAAAAACTACAGGAAACAGTAAATACTGACAAAATTCTTTAAGACTAGCTCAATGAAGTAAAGTAAATCGAATTAGCCGAAAAGCTAATTAGATAGAAAGTAGAAAATTTGCAAAAACAAAAAAGCTATATGCCAGTTTAAGTTAGTGTTGGTCCATATTAATCCAAACAGAGTAATTATTATTCTGGCAACTTTTAACAACAGCAGCAATCACCAAGTTGTAAAGTATGCGGTAGCTTCATCGAATGATATATGTGTAAATATTTTTACTTAATTATGAATTCACAACCGTAAATTAACTTCAACACCATTATTGTTTATCAATAATGTTTATCATCGTTTTTGGGAGATGCTAAAGTATTTCATATATATTGCTTTTATTCAACGGTATAATCCCATAGATTTCAATTTAATTTTCAATTTAATTTTCCACACCATGAAGTTGATGATGTTCGACAGAAGAAATTTGAAATTAATCAATAACAAAGGTTTCTATTTCAGTTTCAGATACCTTAGATCAGGGTGCTATTATTTATTGTACTAATTATATTAGCTTTTGCATTTATATCACTATATCTAATTTTAGCACTCGACCTATTCGAGACTTATGAGAGGAAAGTTTGGACCTGCATAGTTCTTTTTACAGTGTCAAGACAACATTAATGTTATTGAAGATAATTTATCTAAATTTTATAGCTTTGAAAATGGTAATGGTAAATTCGAGGAGATGAATATTTATTGGAAATTAGCAACAATGAACTTCTTCTAATAACAAATTCTTAGCTTTACCAGATATTCTATTCATAATAGTTGAACAAGTTTGTAGTCAGTTCACTTTCACTAAAATTTTAATGAACTTCGTGATTAAATAATAGTTACCTGAAGTAACTTTGCAGCGTCAAATGAATAAATATAATAGTGGCTATGAAAATAATCTTTCACAAGAATAGTAAATACAGCTTCAATCTGTAATACGAGAAACTCAAAAACCTGACTTTGAAGCAGAACAATATATTAATGTTGTTCCATAGCTTCGAGGTTGCTACTTTAAATAAACTAAGAAACAACTTCTTCATAAACGTGGAATCACTGACTGAGCTAACTTCATTTTGTTCAGACAAGCACTTGTAGAAAGAACAATTTTTCATCCGTTTAGGTCTACTTATTTTCCAGCATTGGAACTATGTTGACTTACACTTCTTAGTGTATAATTTTTAGGCCTTCTGCTGTTCAAGTTGAACAGCATAATCTGAAATTTTACGATTATCATGAAATTCTGCCAGGATTTCATTCACTCTGTTTTGCTTAATATAACTTTCGTCATCACATGTAACCGTGTATTCAATAGTCCTACTAACTCAAATGATTCTAAACAGTTCATTTTTATTTCAACTGAACCAAGCTACCGTAGAAAAGGAATAAATACAAGAATTGATTAGAAGGATAAAACTAAATCAATACCTCCTGGCTTCATTTATGGCTCAAGTTTGCCAAGCAAGTTACAGGTGGAAACTAACAGAATACTAGCTATCATCCATATATTTCGTAGCCAAAAATTCCCAGATGGTTTAAAATTACATTATAATTATTAAGTCATTATTTGACAGCTTCTGAGGAATTAAAATATTTTATTTCACTCAAAATGGCATTTGATCAAAATTCAATTTCTGGAGTGTAAGGTTATAAATCAGTATACGTCAGTGAAATATGTTTTTAAAGGTGGTATATGAAGCTCTACACCACCTACATTGCGGACTTTTTGTTATCGAACCTCACTCAAAGTGTTAAGAAAATTTTCATTTGAAGTGAATATATTCTTTATTTACTTCACTTTTTACGCCTTTATTATTCTTTTCCGCCCCATTTAATGAATCCGAGGCATCTCTAGAACTGCACGTGCAAGATCTGTGTAAATTTCAAGCAGAGCGCGTAGCGTTCTCAGCTCACCAAGTCTTAGTTGATTCTGACCAAGTACAACAAAACGCCCGCCGAGCCTCTTTTCAACTAATTTGTCTCTTAAAATCCGTCCTTCAGTCAAAATTAATCCTTCAACGGTCAAAATCAATAATTTAAAGGTCAAAACTAGTCCTTAGGTCAAAATGCCCAAAATAAATCGTTTGTGGCCCAGAATAAAACGAATGAAGCGAAAACGAACCCGTTCTCCGTTTTTAACGCGAAAATTGACGCGATTTTGATGAAAATGGACGTTCAGGCGGAGAGAACGACGAATATCGATTTAAAACTTCAAATGATTGTTGAGAAATTTGAGAGAAGTCAAGAGAATAAAGTTCAGAGAGATTTCTAAGAGAGAAGAGGAAATGTTGATCTGTAATAGTTGAAGAAACAGCTGGAGTCGTTCATGTGAGTAGAGTTGATTTGATTGCCTGAATAATTGAGAACCATTAAAAGAAATAATTATATAAGATAGTTGACATCAACAATGGAATTGATAATATGATTTTTATAAGGTTATTATGTGACTAATGAAGAATAGAATAAAAGTCGGTTATTTGCGTTAAATAGTAATATAATGATTAGAATACTCACGCATTTGTGTACTAAGCCTTCTAGGAGATTTATTACTGTTTTTAGTCGTGGTTCTTACCCAGTATCACTAAATTATCGTTGAAATTCACGTAACTGATCGCTAATAATCTCTATAACCAGTATATTTAAAGAATTGTAGTTACCCATTAGTTTCAAGCTTTATTGTTAGGTAATATTCGATTTAATATATCATTTAAGACTATTTAATCTTAATAATAGTTAAGATGACCGAGTAAACCAGAAAAGTAACACAATTTTGATGAAAATGGACGAGAGAGAACAACGAAAATCGATTTGAAGTTGTAAATGATCGCTGAAAAATAAGGTTACTTGAAGAAATGTAATAAGATAGCAACAATGGAATTGATATCAATGGCGAATTAATGGAATAATTATCATTTGTTCTTAATAACTTTTGACCTGAAGTTTGCGAGTATTCCCATGATGTATTCTCATGATGAATATCATGAAATTGTAAATAAATGAATTCTGAACACCTAAAGATTGATGAGCCTCCAGAGCTTGAATATTTAGCTAATCAGGTACCTAATAATAGAATAAATAATATACCCATTGATTATATTTACGCTATCATTGTTAATATAAGAATTATTAATTTCAATACTATAAAAGATAAAGTATAAAAGATATATGTAACTTACAATTCACAACAAGGATATATTCTTCAGTAACATTTATATGTCTGATACGGTTACTTCACTTTGCGTATTACTAACTTAAGTATTACTAATTTCTGATTTTTGTGCCTTCTCTTTAGTTTTCTGGCTCCTATTTATTTAGTGATGAACATATTGGTTTAAACTTAGCTTATGGAAACTCTTATCAGGATGTTGTGCCAAGAACAGTTAGATGACCATTTTCGTGACCGTTGCTTTAGAAGGTTGAGACTGAAGCTACTCTGCTACAAGTTGGTCTATCTCAGGTTTCATCTCTTGAAAACTGTCGCTAAACTGCTTAGACCAGATGTTGTGATAATAATCGTGGGCTTCTTGGGGAATACAGCCGTAGTAGTCGCTTACCAACAGCCAGATATTTTTTCTGCATGGTATTTCTCCAAATGCGTCAAAAATCGCCTTTGGTTCTGTCACAGTAATCTTGTTAATGTCGCGGATCACTCTTGACATTGCTAACTCAAATTTATGGGCTTTCATACTCTGGTGTGGTTATGAAGTTTATGATGTCAAACATTTCTATTTATTAGCATATTCAGCTTTACATGGTTCATATATCCAAATAGAGATTCAATCAATTATTTTCCAAATCTATTGTTAATGGTTATTTATATGAAATAATAATGGAATGTGTCTGAATCTTTCTCAATCATTTTAAGTTAAAATATTTTAATTATTATTTCAATTAAACTTTTAACTTGTTTTTGCCATATTTATGTTATTCTTAAAGTCATAAACGGAATGAATCCATACTTTAAGATCGTTACAATTCAAATTGGAGAACATACTGTGAAGTAGAACGTAAAATACCAATATCAAGTTTTAAAATGAGTTCTTAAAACAAACGAATAGAAAATAAAATTGATTCATATTATCAATTACCATCACAAACAATTTTAAATATGTATACAGAAGAGTATATGATTTCCATTCATTGAACGATATCATGAAAATCATTATTATTACTTTTAATATTAAATAATAAATAAGCGGATGCAAAAGTGAACTCACATGTCTTTCATCTTTTCAAGTCTAGCCCAAACTTCGTCAATGTTTTCTTCAAGCTTAGTCTTAAGCATGTTGAATCTGGTTTCGTCCTTAGACTTAAGACCCATGAATCTTTGTTCGTATTGGATAAAGTCGTCGATCTTGATCTTTCTTGTACCGTCGATGATGAGACGTTTTCCGCGTTCTTGGGAACCGTTCCATCTGAAGATTGGCCAGATACCACATTCAACGGCAAGCTTTTGTTGACGTTCAACATAGGTAAGTCCACCTGTGATGAGGTGGTTGATGCATGGGCAGTAAGCGAGGACGATTGATGGTCCTTGGAACTTTTCAGCTTCTCTCAAAGCGTTGATAGCTTACATTCTGTTGTAACCAAGGGAAACTTGGGCAACGTAAACGTTCTTGGCATAGGCAGCGATCATCATCATACCGAATTGCTTGTCTGGAACTTCAACACCGTTGTAGATGTTCTTAGCAACTTGTCCGATGAAGGAGTTCTTGGATTGTTGACCACCAGTGTTGGCGAAAACTTGGTTGCAGAAGACGAGGACGTTAACGTCATCGCCCTTAGCGAGGATGTGATCAACACCGTTGAAGTCGATATCGAACATGGCACCGTCACCAGCGTAGAACCAGTTGGAGTGCTTGGAGAGGATGAGGTTGTGGAACTTGATGTAGTTGGTGAAGTTTTGGGCATTGAGTTGAACGTCGCCTCTTTGTAACTTGAGGAGTTCGTCTTGTTCAGCCTTGGACATCTTGAGCTTTTCTTCTTCGATGGAACCGCAGAAGATATCATCGTTCTTTTCGCCGACCTTGAATATCTTGAGGTTGAGCTTTTGTCTCAAAGCATCAACGAACTTCCAGCATTCACGTCTGTTTTCGAAGTTTTCGATTAAAGCCTTGGTAGCAGCCTTAACTTCTTCGGACCAGGTGATCTTTTCAACGTTGGCATTGAGGAAGGTGAGGATGGATCTACGTTGGTTTTCTCTACCGAGAAGGGAACCCCAGTGGAAGACGGAGCCGTCTTCGAAGAGGGAAGAGGATGAGCAAACACCACGACCTTGGCGATCGAGGGAGTTTGGTCTCATCAAGTTGAATTGGGACCACACGAGTGAGCAACCAACACCAACTTGGACGGAGAGGGAATCACCGAGGATTTGGGTGAGGAGCTTGAGCATGGTAGATTCTGGGCAACCTGGGCAAGATCCAGCATATTCGAAATAGTGGTTCTTGAGCATGAGTTCCTTGAGAGTGCAAGTCATACCATTGATGTTAGATTGACCTTGGGTATCATAAAGGTTATCATGAGCCCATTCATAGGTCTTTTGGTGCTTCAATTCTTGAGCAGTATCAACCATTTCAAGGCAGCTCTTTGGACAAGCCTGAGCGCAGACTCCGCAACCACGGCAATCTTCAGCAGAGATTTGGATGGAGAACTTGGTATCTTCTGGCTTGGAGTTGAAAATTTCAGTCTTACCAACATACTTCAAAGTTTCCAATTCAGCTGGCATCTTCTTACCGGCTTCAGTGGCAGCATCGATAACGAAAGATCTGCAAACAGAGTGTGGGCAAGCAGAGGCGCAAAGGGAGCATTGGATGCACTTATCCTTGTTCCAGTGTGGAACTTGGTTAGCTGAACGTTGCTTTTCATAGAGAGAATAGCCTGGTGGGAAGTAACCATTAGCATATCTGTACATTTCCTTGGTACCAATTACACCAAAGTTTCTACGAACAACAGGATCGAGAATCTTAGTAGCGAAGGTATCATATTCTGGGCAGAATTCAGAAAGCTTTTCAAGTTTGTGCTCAAGTTTGATTGAGGCCCACTTTTGGACATCATACTTAACTAAGCAAGTATCAATGAGGGAAACAGACTTGTCAATAGCTTGGATATTGGAGTCAATGACGGCTTAGCCACGCTTGGCATAAGTCTTCTTGGCGGCTTGCTTCATATCAGTAACAGCATCGGTGAAATCTATTAATCCTTGCATACCGAACTTGAAGTAGAAGAGGATCAAAATGTTATTAGTACGACCTGGGATACCAACATCAGCGGCAACTTTGTTGGCATTGATCATGTAGAGTCTAGCATTCTTACGGGCAATATCTTTCTTCATTTGAGCTGGGATATTCTTTTCAGCATAAGTGGCCATATCTTCATGAGAGTCGACATTCAAAACAACGATACCGTTTTCTTGCAAGTTTTCAAACATGTTCTTATATCTTTGGAGATACATTTCAGCATGGCAAGCAATGTATTGAGCGTTGGTAACATCAAACTCAGCAAGTTGTATCTTGCGCTTCATAGCTTCGTCTTCACCCTTGTAAAGTCTTATGTGAGAAACAGTGAGACCACCAGATTTCTTTCCATCAAATTGGAATTGACATTGAACTTGAATGTTGGAAGCAGTGTTTTGAAGAATTTGAACGGCATTTCTTGAAGCACCGATAGTACCATCAGAACCAATACCATAAAGCATGGATTGGTTGACAGCAGCTGGTAATAGCTTGTTGGTCATCTCTTCAACTTTTTCAACTGTGACTGGGGCTAAGGATTTGTTTCTAAGATCATCAATGATACCACAGACGAATTCACATGGCATGGATTCGATTGGTTGACCATAAAATTATTGGAAGATCATGAGAACGTCCTTTGGTTGAATTTCGAAACCGAGATAGGAATAACGACCACCGCAAACTTTCTTAACTTAATTGTTAAGGCGACCTTCTTTCATGAGAGCGACAAGGGCTTCTCTGTAGATTAAACCACCAGCTTGAACAAGTTCTGGAGCTCTGTCAAGGCAAACGACAACCTTAGCAGACTTTGGAATTGCTTCAGCAAACATTTTGCAGTCGAATGGTCTGAAAAGTCTGATTCTGAGAACACCAACCTTTTGGCCGAGTTTAACTAACTCGTCAACAACTAATTGAACAGTTGAACCAGAAGCACCGAGAATAACGATAACAGTTTCAGCCTCTGGATGACCAGAGTATTCATAGACGTTATATCTACGGCCAGTAATTTCGAACATTAAGTCGAAATACTTTTGGACGGAAGCTGGAACACGATCAAAATCGTATTTGGAGGCTTCAACAAGTTGCATGTGAACTTCACCACCCAAACCAATGTTTTGGGCATATGGACGATCAGTAGACATGACGCTCTTGTTACGCCATTGCATTAAAGCTTGCATATCAACAAACTTCATGAGGTCTTCATCTTTCATAACTTGAAGAGATTCAAGTTGGTGAGATACACGATATCCTTCAAATGAGTGGACAAATGCGCAGCTGTTTTGGATAGCTGAAGCATGAGCGACAACAGTCATATCATAACATTCTTAAACATTTGATGATTAGATAACACACATGTTAGCTCCTTCAATACTATATAAGTCTGAGTGGTCAGTATTGAGTGAAGTGGCGGCCATACCAACAGATCTGTTAGCGATGTGAAGAACGAATGGCAATCTTTCTCCAGCGATGTGATAAAGGTTGGAAATCATCAAAAGAAGACCTTGGGAGCAGGTGAATGAGGCAGACAAGGCACCATTGACAAGAGCACCGTGGCAAGTACCAGCGGCACCTAATTCGGATTGAGCTTGTTTAACTTAAAGAGTCTCTCCAAATAAGTTTTTCTTGCCTTGAGCAGCATACTGCTCAATCAATTCAGCCATTGGTGAAGATGGCGTAATTGGGAAAATAGCAGAAAAGTTGATGAACTTGTAGCATGCTTGGGCAACAGCAGTGTTACCATCGAAGCAAAGACATTTTTCTTCTGACATAGGTTAAGAGGAGTGGAAGTCGTTTGACACCTATATACATTTTATCGTATTAAATGACAAATAAGCAATAATGAGTAAACTGATTATTTTAAAAGTCAGTCAAAATACCAATTTTGACTATACAATTTTTGACCTACTTGTATTTCTTTGACATCACACATAATACACAATATGTGTGCAATATCAAGTTTACATTATTAAATATATATTCCACTTCAACATATACCAATTTGCGTGAATTGTGAATTATTACCATTCCCCAAAAGATCCAGACCAGTAAAAACTATTAATTAGTATATAATCGATGCTTTAATTGAACTTCAACTAAAATAATTAATAAATGTAGACTTATGAAGAAAATAGATTCTATTTTCTATAGATTCTATTTAATAGAATATACCAATTTGAAAGAAAAAGTCTTTATCAGTGGATTTTTCCATTTTTTATTTACTGACGTTCTTAGCAACCAATTAGTTAATTATTTAAAAGTAGAATGCTATAATAAACATGATCTATGAATTTCAAAATAATTTGGTTATTAATTTGATTAATTTAAACGGATTTCTATATAACATAAAATATAACAAGTAACTATTTTGATTCATACCAGCCATCCCAAAGAAAGTTACAAAGATATAGATCAATAATGAAAGTTCAAGTACCGATAAAGTTATAGTTAAGTATAGTTAAGTCATTTTAATTATTTGAATGATAAAAAATGAAAATGATTAAAATATTATTTTTAATATCTATATCTTGTATCATACTTTATCCATTCATACTTTATATATTATATGCGTTTTTAATATTTAAATATAAATTAACACAAATTACAGCAAAATATTATTTTTCCACTCTTATTGACAAATAGAAATCATTTATTGACTAATAAAATAATATAACTCTTGATCTAAACTGGAAAACTTAATTATAAGTGTATCGACAATGATAAGTCTTGTTTGGATAATTATAACTTCTTCATATAAACAGTGATATTTCAACAAATCTAAAATATGGTTTAACAGAAAAGATATAATAGCTGCTCAAGTATAAGGTGACAAAATTACTCACTTAACTGTAACCTTATCATCTATACTACTATTAGTAATGCTCAATTTAATCATTCCATCTTCATCTCATGACAACCCAAAAAAATTATAACGCAATAGTGTAATTATGAAAAGAAATAGTGATTGAAAATGATACAATCATGTTTTTCTGTGTATGTTAATTATAGCAAGGAATAAAACATCTTAAAACAAGAAACATAGTAAATCAAATTTCATATTCAATTTCAAAAAATTTCGTTTATCATATACATTTTCACTCAAACTGGGACAGCTTACGTATATGGCTTTATTATATTAAATATAATGTAACAAAAATTGTCCCCACTCCCAAATGCGTTTCTAGCCTAGATCAACACCAGCCATCAAACTATCACTTGTTACATCGATTCCGATGTTAGCTTCGATTTTTTCAGTTTAACATATCAATACTAACATTAAGCTAATATAAGAGAAGTTGAATATTCCAGCAGGTTCTGCTTCATGGATCATGAATATAGAAACTCTAACATCACTTGTTATTACAACAATGACTGGTAAATTAGGAGAGAGATTTGGTTCAACAAAGCTGTTAACTATCGGTACCTTTATAACTGGTCTAGCTAATTTATTTTTTATTTCCCCAAGAATATCTAAAAGCTTTGCTGCAGTGTTAGTATTAAGAGCATTGGGTGCTATTGGTTTAGGTCTTTCTGTTCCTTCTGCAATGCCAATTAATTTTATGCTTATTAAACCAGGTAAACTGTCTCAAGCCATTGCGATTAATTCCATGATGTTGCCAGTAGGCGCCATTATTTCTTCTATATCTGCAGGTGCAGTCGCTGCTTCTATTGGTTGGAATTATATGTGTGTTATTGTTGGTTGTATTTCTTTAATAAACTGCATTTGCAGTATGTTTTTACTTCCATATAACTTGCCAGTTAATAAAAAAGCAAAAATTGATTTACTTAGCGTATTCTTGTTAGCCAGTGGTATAGTTTGCTTTATTATTGGTTTGTTGTCCATTTCATAAAGTGGATTTGCTTTATGGTTAACGATTGTGTTATTAGTTTTAGGTGTTCTTTTAATAGTGTGTTTTGGTATATATGACCAAAAATATAGCAAAAACTAAATTTTCAAGAGTAAATTAATTAACAGATCTGTTGTTTAAATCGAATTGTTATTATTTTTAACAGCTTTGGTAAGTTATGGAGAGCGTTATCTCGTTCCATTCAACCTTTCCGTCAATCTTAAGTAAAAGCCAGGTTCAATCGGTCTTCTAATGGCAATCTCTGGACTTTCTGTATTCATATTTTCTCCACTTACAGGTGTTATTGGTCGTAAACTAATTACCAAATATTCTATGATTTTATTGTACAGTTGTTATGTTTCAATAATGTTTATAAACTCTATGTAGATAGCATATTTCAAGAACGTAATAGTTTATACAATTTTCAATTTTATTACTATGGGTATCTACGTCTCAACGCTGATTTTACTCTAAAGTCATAACTATGCTCAATGTCCGCCAGCATACGCTCAATAACTTGGTGTTCTCAATTAATTGATGAGCAATTTGGGTAACTCCATTGGTATCACAGTAACAGTCGTTCTTCAATAACTTATTGACGAAGCATTAAATACTCCTAAGTAACCATATGATCCACTTTCAATTGCCGGAGTTCTTTGGGTCTATTGCGGAATATTAATTATAAATATTATCATTTCTGCTACTTTAGGTTTGATCAGAACTGAAAGAGGTAAGAAAGGATACAATGAAAGATCAATGCAAAAAACTAGAGGTTTTGAAGAAAATCTTTAAAATTCTGATGAAATGATTGAAAAACAAAAATTTGAGGGTGAAGAAAAGTTATCTAGAACAGACAAATTCTTAAATTTCTTCTAACCGTATGTTTTCAATAGAAACTACCTTGAAGATTCTATGAAGATGGATAAGCAAAAGGAAGAAGTTGGATTGGTCAGATCAGAAGTCGTGATGAAATCGAGTGCCATGGAAGAGGGCATGCTTGAGTGAAAGTGTCAATCTCTGAACTATCTAAGCACAATATGACTGTATAATGACCATAGAAATGCATTTGCACATATATTTTTACAACGGTTGTTCAGCTCAATATCATTCTATTTCTTCATATATCATTAATTCGGGGTTACAAATTGTTTATATTCATTTGTATACATACACACATTAAATTTGCCAAATACAATCATCTGAGCTTATTATACCATTAATTCCATCATACGTGATAATTTCTAAAAATAGCATATTAAATAATATCTACAAAAATCCTTACACTAAATTAGCACTAAATCAACGTGCCTTTCTATAAACTTATATTCTCTACCTCCGTAATTTGTGAAAATAATTTACACATTTCCTTCCCAAAATATGAACTACTGGCATTTATCCCAGAAACTGTCCTCAACGCACCTAAAGCACGCCCAACTTAACTCACTCACGAATTTGAACTACTTTAAACAACAATAAAACCAAGTGCTCACAAAAATGGGCAGCGAACTGAAATCCCTCAGTTCAATGTGCAGCCTGTCCAACAAATCAACGTTCGACAGCCAGCTGAGCGACTACTCAAGCGAACAAATGAAGAACAGATTCGAAGAACTGCGCATCTCAGTCTCAGACGACCAGGCTATATTCATTAACGAGTGTGATTTCTACTGCGAAGACCTCGAAATCACACCACTCAGGAAATTAATCGACCTGTGATTATTTAATAATACGATTAGTGAGTAGAATTTGTAAATATGTAGACATAAAATAACATACGTAGATAAAAATAGAAATGTTAAAGAAATCTTGGTTGAATATGATTAATCGCTGAATAAATTGATATATAACATATATTCTGCTATTATTTATGATTTAACACTCCCTTAAATGGATAAAACTAACCCATTTATATTTGAGTACAACCCAGAACGGTACCAGAAATTTAAAGAAGAAAAGAGAGAATTCAGACGTTCAGTAACCCAGTCTCATTGCAGCGCCCGAGCATCCATGATTTAAAGTCACTATTAACTTCCGCCACAAAAATAAAAAGTTGTTTAATAGGTAGAAAAAGTTATTGAAAAATGTCCATCTCCAGTCGTCAGTAAGCCACTAGAATTGAGTGCGATTTCTAATAAATATTAAGACTAATTGAAGCAATATGCCTACTACAGAAATAAATCTTCTTCTGCATAATCTACTGATAGATTAAACAGCCTAAGTTAAGCGAATACATCCATGAACTTTAATAATAGCCGTATATTACCTGAATCGTAGTGCAGTACTAGATTTTAAACATAACCTTCATCAACATCTTCACGTTTTGATCGAAAAAATTATGTTAAGCAGCAAAAAGCCGTTGTATTTACTTTAAGCGCAGCTGCGTAAAATGTTTAAGAAATGAACCAACGTGAAAATGAAATAGCTCAGTTAACCAAGGAAGTTGAACAATAAGAAAAAGAAATTGAAACTTAAATGTAACAATTAGATGCTGAAGTTGATAATATAAATCAACAAACATACTAATTGCAAAATGAAGAACAAAAACTTGGTTTATTGATTGATTAGTTACAAACGAGGGAAATATTTTCTAAATAATCGGTACAAGAACAAATTTAAAGGCTTAACCGCTCAAGTGCATTATTAGAAACATCGTTAATATTTAGGGATCTATTTCTTAAAATATCAAAAATTACAGAATATAAAATAATTGGTGAAGAACTTGAAAATGAGATTAAACTAAGAAATCAATTATTGGATCTGTAAGGTGTCCGGGAACTTGTAGATTCAAACGGCAATCTAAACAAAATATTTACGTATAGATCAGAGTATTCTTTATTGACAACCCCTCCTTTTATTGACTTTGCATTGAAAAACTGTAATTTCTGTTCTCACAAGCAAAAGTATTCAACAAATGGAGTTGCACTTGATTTTGACTTTTTGAATATGTAAACAGAGATTATATAAAAGTTGTAGAAGCTAACTGGCATTGGTCAGATACCAGATAACTACTATAAATCCCAGATTTTGAAATCATATAAGCCATCAGACAATAAAATGCGTTTGCTAGAGAACGATGTGAGTAATAAGCGTTACACAGTACGTAAGGCGATAGTGAAGCTCAAAAATATGGGTTTTATGGACAAAATTAGGGTTAAGAATCCAAATAATCTTTCTCCTACTATGGAAAATGTTCAGTTTATCCTTCTCTATCCTGTGTTCTGCGAGCATTTACAAGTTATTTCCTCAACGTCAAAGCTATTCCAGCCAAAAACATAATAGTTATTGTAAACTCTCTATAATCAGTCTTCTCCGCATGTGATCAGTGCAATATCGCTGCTTAAAAGAGCATATTCATCGGCTATATCCCCCTTTAACAATTTCTCCGATTGTGTGGCTGCTCTGGAGAAGTTCCATGAAAATGTGGTCAATGTAAACAACGATTTATATGTTGCAGTTGACAATTTATCTGAAAAGCAGCAATAACTTGAGAAAGTGAAGCAATCAGTTCAGTTAATCACCGTTTTGCAGAAAAAGAAAGCAAGTCTTCAGGAGCAAATTGAATAGTTGGTGCTTGAAATGAACAAAACGATTGGTTTTTACGTCCCTCTCAAACAGAAAGATAATATTTAAGAGAACGAGCTCGAGATTCAGGCGTTGAAGCAGCTTAACGACTATAAGTACGAGGGGAACATCCACTTCAAGGGCATTCAGACCAAAGCAACTAAGAACCTTGCCTACGATAAGCACCAGTTTCAGTCCTCTGTGCACATGGAGCTGCAGATACTCTCAGATCAATAAGCCTACTTAGAGCTTGCGATTAAAAACCTAGCTGGCAGCAGCATGATGTCCAAGCAGGACGCGCTTAATTACTCAGTTGATTCCATTATGAAAATGGTGGAGGAATTCTCGAACAAAGCAGATATCTTCTACCGCACTCAGAACCCGGAGATCATATTCCAAGCGCGAAAACAGCTTCAGAAGCAATTCCTGAACAATTAAGCTCAAATTAACCTCGAAAAACTTATGAGCAAAAACAACAAGAACGAAACGGAGCAAAAAATTGAAATAGTTGAAACCGAACCGAAAATTTTGACCCAGAAAGTGAAAACGGACTCGAGGCACATCGTTCAGAAGAAGAAAACGCAGGTTCAGCTGAGTTTGTTGAAAATACTTAAAGAGAAGAAATAAGAGGAGGATAAGAAAGAGTACTTCTTCGAGTGATTTATGTTACAGATGTGATCTTTTGACAGTTATTGAAGCTGTGTTTAAGAACCATATGTTCCGATAATTAACATATTGAAGAAAACTCCGGTTTCAATAGTAAGATAAACAGTAGAAAAAAGTGTACGGTAGATAAACTTTAACTTTTTTGAAAATAGAGAGCGGTGACCATACTAATTTTATCTAATTTTTGCAAATAGTCTTCTGAAAATAGTTAAAGAGAAGAAAGTAAGATGTGTAAATTATGATAAATTAACCGAAATATCAATATATGTCATTGACAGCATCAATTCGTTAATATTTGTTGAATTACACACACTCTACAGCTCGATTACAAAATATATGAAAGTCGATAAAATATATTTATTTTCTTGCAATATGTTTAAAGATAGAGCTAATATTAAGAAAATAAGTTAAGAACCTGTAAAAGTACCTCTCATTTCAAAGTAACACCCGCTTTATTAATCTTTTTAGTTACAGCTTTGACTCCACTTCCTTTACCGCCGACTTTAACGTCTTTTTCTCTCTTACCCTCGAATTTAAGACACCACGCCAGTGAAAGTACAATTAAAATAAATATAACAACACCAGCAGCTGTGCCGTAAGCATATCCACCATATTTGTATTCTACAGCTCGGGATGAAGTAATTTTTTCATTAGTCACAGAACCAACTAACCAGCAATAACTTGCATCTGGCAAAATAGTCATAGTATTATTAGAACAGGTATCAGTTGGAATAATATAGTCAAGATTGCCTGTTGTTGGGTTTAACGTGACTAATTATTTCTTAAATTCATTATATTGTGCTCTAGTCCAAAAGTACACACGAGCTGGACCAGTTACAGCTCTATAAAGTTTCAGTGTTGGTATTGGGTACGTGAACATCATTCCTTTATATTTTAAAGTTTCAAGTTGATCAAAAGTTTAATCTTTGAACGAAACTTTAACTACCTTTAAAGCTTTTGCATCGGTTTTTATATTTTTAGCATTAGAATAAATTGGAGCACCATCAATAACTACAAAAACAACTGCGACCATAATAAAAGCTAGTATAATGGTACTTATAGCCTTGCACGCAAATTAGCATTTTGAAATTTGTTATTATTTGTTATTATCCATGTTCTAATGTTCTAGAGGTGGAATCTGGAATTGTTGTCACAATTGCTGTAGTTTTATATAATAACCAAAATATTTTAATAAATTTATAAGATGATAAGTTAGATCAAAAATTGAAACAGATTATAACATACTTATGAATCTATTAAAATTCGTTTCATCTAATATCTAATATTTCAATAGTATTCATAGAGTATGGTAAGTAAGAATTTAAATGAATTTTTAGACACAAAACCATACTATTTTGAAGCGCACTAATTTTTGAAGCGATACTTCACGTAAATACATTTTAATATGCGACACACTTGTCAAGTTTAAATTGAATATAATTTCTTAAGATATAAACATTATTATATACGCGCGTTTGTTATTTTATTGATATTGAGATTAGTTTGTAGTAGCGTCAGTGTAAAAAAGTACACTGCAAATACACAGTGTAACCAAGTTTGGATTTGTGGATTGTCATGATTTGTGAGATGAAGATGGAATGATTAAATTGAGCCTTAGTACTGATGATAAGGTTACAGTTAAAAGTCATTTTATACAAGCGTTCATAAAGTTACTTTATATAAGTGACCCCTTGTAAACAAAATAATACAGTAAAAATTAAAATATTGAAATATTAGATCATAAATCACTAAATAAGTTGTTTAAGCTGGGTCAGCAGCGCGTCGACATCGAACTGTTCAGTCTACGAAAGACTTATTGGAGAAACAAGTTGTGGTTCTGTCTTGAAGTTTTAAATGAAGTTGTTTCTTTTCTAGTGCGAATGTTGATTTTTCTGAAGTCGTTCATACGCATGAGCCAAGATTTGTCTGAGTGAAATTGAATGGAAGTTTTTCTCTGGGTGCTGTTGCCAAAGATTGCCGATGATCTGGTTCAGAACCTCGCTCTTCGCCATGCCAGACCTAATTAATAATTCGAGCTGGCGGTTCATCTCCGGCTTGTACTCCTCGTAGCTGTCGCAGAACTGCTTGCTCCATGTGTTGTGGTAGTAGTCGTGGACGTTCTTCTCGGTCACTCCGCATAAAATAGCTATTTTGGCCCACATGCCGTGTTTACTATACTTTGCGTGGATGTACTAATACGTTTACATATCGGTATATGCATGCAGTACTTGGAATTCTTGATGGAGATAGGCCCTGAGTTTTTCACTAAAAGAGTCTTTCCACATTGATGGAAGTGAAAAGATTTTTACAATTAGATGCACAATTCAGAGCAGCTAGAAATACTTGTTTTGCATTTATTACAAAGCATATTTAAACAACTACTGTGGTGTCCGAGCCAACTTTGATTTTAACAAATGTTTATGTAATAATTGCGCTTGAAAATTAAATCACTGTATTTATGCTAATTATAACATATTCAATTAATTCTGCGGTTCATTTCTTTTTCACTTCATCCTTCAAATGACGAAGCACACACGAAGCCGACGGATCACAATACAAGAGCGTCGCATAATGATGAGAATGTGAGAAACAGAATCACAAACTGCTGCAACCAAGAAATACATTGCTTGTTGCCTTCAATGTAGTCTCCAAACTGTTTATTCCATTTTTAAGCACTTTGAAGTTACAGGCAAGCTAGAAGCTTCTCATGCCGATAATAGTGTCAGAAAATTTGACTAAGCTGAGATTTTCGCGCTGTTAAATATCGCCAGAGCCATAGATTCGAAACTCGACGAATCATAGCTGAAAAATACTAAGCCCTTCGTGGAATTTCCATGTCTCTAACAACGGTATCTCGTCTCCTGGCCAAATTCAGTTTAAGCTTCTATGTTGCTAAGATAAAGCCAAAACTTACCGAAAAGCATAAATTGGAAAGTTTGAACTTTGCTCGAATGAACCTGAAACAACCAATTGAATATTGGAGAACTTTTTAGTATACCGATGAGTATCGCTCAAAATGCTATACAAATCGAGCGAGTAGAGTGCTCAGAACACCTAAAGACGAGTGGAATCCGAAGTATTTTCTCGAAGTGTAAAATATGGACTGTTTTTGTGCATGATCTATAGTACGATTAGCTATAGATATAAGGGTCCATTATGGTTTATGCCGTGCGGTACGACCATGAATTCAATTGTCAATTCTTAAGTTCTCAGACAAGTTACACTTCCATCACTTAATAGCATAACTTGAAGTTGCAACAAGATAACGCCCCGACACATTTTAGTAAGTATATGAAAAACTTTTATACTGCTAATAACATTGAGCTCTATCGCTTTCCAGTAATGAGTCCAGACTTAAATCCACTTTTTCACTGCTGGAATCCACTGAAGTCAAACATTTCCCCTGAAGAATGTACCACATATGACTTATTAAATGAAGAAGTAAAGAGGGCGTTGGAGTAAATCTCGTTAGATATCATCAATCATTTGATTGACTCTATGCCCAAAAGGTTAGAAGAAGTAATAAAATAGAAAGGAGACGCTACTAAACATTGAGTTAATATATAGTTAAAATTAATACAAAAAATAGTTTTGAAATAGTTAGTATTTTTTGAAATCAAAGTTGGCTTGGCGACCACAGTAGTTACAAATTTGTTTGGAATTAATTGAATTCACACCATTATATAACCCTGTGGTCAGTTACATTCAGATATATAAGTGAACAAAGAAGTAAATTTAAACAGAATTACATGTATATGATAATCAAACACTATAATATTTTGAGTATGAAGCAGTTAACTCAAAAACAGCCAATTCTAAGAATTAGTGATTCTAATCCAGAATTATTTGAAATTAGATTTGAAATTAGCTAAACAAGACATATATCAAGAAGCGACTATCGATAATATTATATTTAGCAATATTCAAATTTCCTCACTTGGCCAGAGCTTCCAAGACAGCCCAGTTCTCGTCGGTGTCCTTCTGGAGGGCCTGCTTGAGCGACTCGAACCTCTCTGGGTTCTTCTGGACCAGCGCCGCGAATCTCTGCTCGTTGGCGGTGAACTCCTCCACCTTGCGCGTCTTCTTCGAGTCGACCGTGAGCTTCTGCTCGCGCGGGTCGTATCTGAATAATGGCCAGAGACCGCTTTCGACGGCCAGCTTCTGCTGAGATTCCTGGTTCTTCATGCCGCCGCTCAAGACGTGGGAGATGCACGGGCAGTAGGCGACGACCATGGACGGGCCGTTGAAGTCGGCGGCTTCGCGGAGGGCGCGGAGGGCCTGCATGCGGTTTGCGCCTTGGGCGACCTGGGCGACATACCCGCTTCTGTAGGTCATCATCATCTGGCACAGCTTCTTGGAGGCCAGCTCGACGCCCATGTACGCGTGCTTGGCGATGGCTCCTTGCGGGGTGGCCTTGCACTTCTGGCCGCCGGTGTTCGCGAAGCAGTTGTTGTTGAATATCAGGATGTTGACGTTCAAGCCGGAAGCCATTATGTGGTCGATGCCGCCGAAGTCGATGTCGTAGGACCAGCCGTCGCCTCCGATGATCCAGTTGATCTGCTTGGAGAAGAACATGGCGTGCTGCTTGAGGTGCGCCTGGATTGGGCTGGCGATGTGGTCTATTTTGGCCTTGATTTCGTTTTAAATCGAGATGCTTTCCTGTACGTTTTCGAAGTTGTCCAGCCACTTTTGGAGGGTGTCTTTGAGTTCCCCAGATTTCTCCAGATTCGCCTGGACGTAGTTCTTCAGGTTGTCTCTGTGCGTGATATTAGCCAGGTGCATACCAATTCCGAATAAGCTGTTATCTTCGAACGCAGAAGTAGCTACTGCCGGTCCTCTGCCCTGTTTATCAACTTGATACGGTCTGAAGTAGTTATTATGACCCCAAACTAAGCAGCATCCGACCGCTGAAGCTATGACCATGTGGTCTCCGAACAGAGTGGTGAGCATTCTGGCGATGACCGTTTCTGGGCACCCTGGGCACGAACCCGGGTTGAAGAGGTACGGTTCGGCCAACTAAAGGTCTTTCAGGCTGCACGTTCTCACATCAACAGTTGGGTTCCTCACGTTTTCGATGATGGTGTCCCACTTAGGTTGTTGTTCGATTACTTCTTTTTCAAGGGGCTCCATGGAAATACACTTCTTCGGGCAGGCTCCGGCGCATACCTGGCATCCTCTGCAATCTAGTGGAGAAACTTGGATTCTGAACTTGCCTTGCTTGGAGTCGAGGCCTTCAATTTCGTCACTCACGAATGGTCTTATGCAGCCGTGAGGGCAGGCGGATGAGCAAATGTTACACTGAATACAATCGGTTTGATTCCAGTGAGCTACGTGATCGGCAATGCCCGGCTTCTCATACTTGGTGTATCCGGCTGGGAATCTTCCAGAAGCAAATTGCTCTACGTCAGTTGTTGTGACTTTATTAAATTCGCGCTTGTTGATTTTATCGAAGAGCGCGCCAGGCTGAAGGAGCTCTGGGACGGCCGGACCGTATTGGACGGCCTTGATGTCCTCGGAGTCGTCGGCCTTGGCCCACTTCGCGGCGTCGTAAGCGTACTTGCATCCCTCCAACTTCTCCAGGGTGATGTCGACGGCCTTCATGTTGGCTTCGATGACGGCCTTGGGCTGCTTGGCGTAGGTGATCTTGGCGAGTGTCTTCATGGACTCGGCGGCCTGGGCGATCTCCACGAGCCCGTTCATGCCCTTCGCCATGAGGAACATGGAGAGGATGAGCGAGGTCTTGTTTCCGAGGCCGAGGTCCTGGGCGATCTCGTTGGCGTTAACGATGTAGAACTGGATGTTCTTCTGGGCGATCTGCCTCTTGAGGGAGGCGGGGATGTGCTTCTCCACGTCCTTGAAGTCCGCGTTCAGCACGAAGGTGGCTCCCTTCCTGGCGCCCAGCAAGAAGTCGTACTTGCCGATGTAGGACTGGGTGTGGCATGCGATGTAGTCCGCCTGCTCAGGGTTGAACTGGGCCTTGATCTTCTCGGGTCCGAATCTGAGGTACGAGACGGTGAGGCCGCCGGACTTCTTTCCGTCGAACTCGAAGTTGGCCTGGCTCTGGCTGAGCGGAGACTCGTCCTGCAGAATCTTCATGGCGTTTCTGATCGCGCCAATGGTGCCGTCGGAGCCGATGGCGTAGATGATAAGCTCCTTCGTGTCTGGGTGGAGGAGCTGTAGGTCGCACGGGATCGGCTTCAGGCCGTTGGGGGCGTTGAGGCCGACTCTGACGGTCTTGCCCTTGGACTTGAAGCTGTCAAAGATGGCCAGCACGTCGCCCGGGGTAAGGTCGTTTCCGCAGATGCCGTAGGTGCAGTTCTTCACATGTCTTCCGCTCAGCAGGTCATTCTTGTCGAGGGAGGTGAGGACCTCTTTGTACAGGTGCTCTCCGTTGGAGGCCAGGTCTCTGGCTCTGTCCATGACGGCGATGTTCTTGGCGGTCTTCGGGATCTTGGAGATGAAGTGGTCCATCGAGAACGGGCGCCAGAGTCTGACGTTGACCACGCCGACCTTGTGTCCCTGTTCGCTCAGCTTCTGGACCATGAGTTCGGCGGTGAGAGCGGCCGAGCCCATGACGACGATCACGGTCTCGGCTTCTGGGTGGCCGGTGTACTCGAAGAGCTCGTACTTTCTTCCGACGGCGTGGTGGATCTTTTCGAACACCTTTTCTACGTGACCTGGGATTCTGTTGAAGTGCTCGGCGTTGGCTTCGAACATTGGGTAGTAGATTTCGTTACCGAGGCCGATTCCACGTCCATCTGGGTTTGCTGGATCAACTATGTTATTTCTCCATTCCGCAAGTTTTTCATGATTGATTAAACTGGTGACGATTTCGGAATCAATTGGTTTGAAAGTTTCAAATTAATGAGAGACTCTGAATCCTTCAAAGAAGTGGATGAACGCGGCCGAGCTCTCAATAGCTGATAAATGAGTAGCCAAAGCCATATCATGCGTTTCTTGCACGTTTCTCGAACAAATGGCTGATACGTTAGTGTTGGAGACAGCGTAAATATCAGTGTGGTCATTCAACAAAGCTGAACCGGCCATTGAAACAGAACGATCAGCCACGTGCAAAACAGCTGGCTGGCGACTCGCTGAGAGCAAATACAAATTCTGGATCATCAGAAGCAAACCAGCCGAAGAGGTGAAGGAAGAACCTAGTGCGCCACATTTGGCGGCACCATTCACGCATGCGGCAGCGCCCTGTTCGGACTGAGCCTGGTGCACAGTCACAACGTTCCCGAACGCGTTCAATTGGCCCTAAGCGGCATATTACTCTATCAATTCAGCCATGGTGGATGAAGGGGTTATAGGATATATTGCAGCCATGTCAATTAGCTTGTATGCCATCATGGCAGCAGCAGTATTTCCATCTAAGCATAAACTCATTATTTGTTAAAGATGTGGAAGTGGAAATCGCTATTAAAAATAGGTAGATACGTAATATACACAAATAAAATTATCAGTCAAACAATTTAGTTTGATTACACTATAGTATATCTGGCAAATCCTTGTCCCAAATGGCATATTTAAAATGTTAATTAAAATACTACATATCACTTCAATAATAACATACTTTATGTTTTCAACTATTAGCCTACGAGAAATAAAAATCAATCATTGATATGTTTGCAATTTTGCTATGTTCTACTTATTATATAATGAACCTATATTATATGTTTGTACAATAATAATTTTTTGTTGATCAATCAATCTTTAATATTATTAATGTAAAAAAAGAGAGAATAATTATTTGATAATTGTAGAGGATACAATAGTGATTTTAAGATTAATTTTGAGGGAAATTCCCGATATAAATAATATTTGTGAACTCACACACTTGAGAAATCATTATAAAAAGTGCCGAAAACACCAAAAAGTGACCATTTTAGGTCTCTCTTCCTAATTTTAATTTGACCATCTATAATTCCTGAACTACCTGTTTAAGAGCGATTGCCGAGCTCTCATGCCATTTTGTACGGTGAACTCTCAAAATCGTTGTTTTTGGCCTCTTTTCTCCTTTAAATAATTATAATCTGGTAAAGATTTTCAACCAAGTTATCAGAAGGCTCTAGAGCAAGCGAATTTGTTTAGGTTTTAATTCTTGTTAGGTTCCCTGAAAGTTACTTGGAGACCAAATCCGTCAAAGGAGTGAAAAAATTAATTTCTCCCAGAAATTTACTGATATCATCAAGAACACGAATATATAATAAGAAGTATTAAAATGCCCGAAAAATGAACTTCAAGACATGTAAAAAACAACCTAAAATGAGAATGAAGTTCATTCTCATTTTAGTTCATTTGCAGGAAATAATAATTTGCAACTTCAAGACATGTGTTTTTTTATGTTTGTTTATTGTTTTCGTAAAAATATATTTGATGAATCTAACGTTTAAGTTATTCAAATTAATTTTAATATATCACATAATAAATCACATTTCGCCTCGAATTATCATTCCAATTTTATGTGTAATATTTGAGCATTCCGTTTCGTTCATGATGATGGTGGAGTTTTCTTTTTGGTATATTTATTTGCTGATGTCTGGATATTTTTTTATAATTTGGAAGTAATGACTGAGAGCTTATCTGTTGAATCGGTGTTGTGAGTTGGGGTACTCCATTATGAAGGGGATGTCAGCGACCAATGCAACTTTAATTTCAAAAATATCGTTCATTGCTTCTTTGAACTGATTTGGCGATAAATTAATGTATTTTTTCTGCAGTTCGGCTTCATCTCCGTTTAAGAGCATAAAGTCACAAATAAACTCCTGAACAAACTCGTTCCACTTCACATCTTACTCCTTAAAGGCTTCAAGAGATTATTTTAGTACATTAGTAAAATATGACTTACACTGCTGACGCGATTTTCCTTCAACTTAATTCGAGTAACTGTTCCAGTCAACGCGTCCAGATTTAGTTTAATTTTGTTCTACGAAGGAAACGAGCTGTTATTTCTAACTGTGAGACCAGAACGAATATTCAGATTTCATTGTTGGAGCGTGGTTAGAATTATTTTAGTTTTATGCTAGTAGAGTGATAGTGATTGTAAGATAATTCCTAAATATAATTAATTCATGTAACATAGCAAATGTAAGATAAGTAAAATATCAGAAAAACTAGCAAAATTGGCTCCACTTGTATAATACGCAGTTTGGAGATTTTTAAATAGTGTATCTTTGATACTAAAATTTACACATTCCCAAACAAGGCTATCGATCTATGACTATATAGCTGCGAACATATTACTAACATATTCAAATTATAACATACAAACTTTACATAGAAATTTGAATGATTATAATTCCATTTCTTAGTATGAACAAAGTTTAAAAAGCATGAATCTATACTATTATTTTGTATTTCCACTCCAATTGATGAAATCCGCAAACGAGCATTAGTTAATTTCGACTGAGTTTGAGATACAAGTGTTGAAGTTAAAGCTTGAGAAGCAGCTTCGTAGATATAAGGAGGAAGAGGATGTTTTGCGTGAGCGTTTGAACATGCAGCAGGTGAAGTATTCTTTGTAGTTGAAGGACGAGATGAATGCGACTTTGGACGAGGACACTTCGTACATAGCGGAGAAGTTCGCTGAGCGTGTGCGTGGTGTCTTGGCTGAGATCCAGGCGCGCGAACACTGGCAGATTAAGTCTTTGGAGGCTTAGAATTAACTTGAGCAGATTGATCCGTAAATGATCCAGAACGTGCGCAGGCTCAAGTCCGAGGTCACCATGCTCACTGAATAAATTTAATAGTAACTAAACACCCACTCCTAATTACAGTAAACACTAACTAATTCCAAATAAGAGCTATCCAGATTAAAAGCTGAAAAAAGAGAGTATGCACAATCGTTACTTACCACTCTCAAACAGAAATCTACATTCACGTACACACAGCCTCGTGCGCTAAAAATGCGCTCCACCTCACCAACAAATTACAATTACAGACCACCCGTTGTGTCCTCTATACTGAACAGCCAAAACCCTCAATACACGAACCTTCACGCGCATTGTAGACAACAAATAGCAGAAGTTCGCACCGTTTTCAACTACGTTCTCTCCCAAAACACAAAACAACAGTAAAATAAAAGAACACTTGAAGAAAATATCCGCAAAATTGTGGTAAGGAACAACTTCCAACTCAAAATGAACGGATTTCTGCAATTCCCGGATCTCAGCGAAGAGGACTCGAAGAGATTCATGGACCTACTGGCTGAAAATGATTGCTTGGAGCTCATCGCAAGCATATGTTTGTTGGAAGACCTAGATTACAATTTAGGGCAAGAGGAGAAGAAAGGGTAACGAATTGGGCTAAACAGCTAAAGCAGAGGCCTGAGGAAGACGTACGAAGCGGTTTACGATGTGTGATATTTAGAATATTAACGTAATTATTAACAATAAATAAATTTTAGCGTCTAATCTATAATACTCCATATTTGATGGAAAGGTTGATGAGTTTATTTGAATATCATTGTAAAATTGAAGGATAACACTCTTCCAGTCAAAGGTTATATAATATATCTTATCAGACAACTTTCAGTAGCTGTTCCTTTTACTAACTAATTTTCATAACTCTGAGTTTTTGCGGTTTTTTTACTAGATTTCTATTTTGATCGTTTTTATTCCAGAATTTCGAGGCGTTGTAGCTGAATAGATATTTTCATTAATATTTAAATAGCATTTCACTATACACAAACTAAACAAAAACATAGACAACTTTGGTAACTTTTTTAAACAGATTAACAAACTATCATAAATACATACTCAAATATAATCTTTTAACTTTTATAGCAAATCCAATATATCTGCCTTAGATTATACCTCGTTATTATTTTAAGTATTGTTTAGTGGTGTGTTTTATACTATTGCTGAATCAGCCATGTGACTGGTTTGCTCATCAGCTGCTTGTTCTTTTGTAACAGTATTTTTTCCTTAATGACCATTTTTCTTGCTAATAAACAAATACTAATCATAACACTATCTTGGAGTTTTCGTTTTTATTATTTTAGATATGTGTACCCACTTGTATCGAATATTTGGATCAGTCTCATTCAAAGCTTCTTATAAGAGAGATATTTCCTCTTCATTCCATTTAGAATACATTCTTGACATTTAATTGGAGTGGGAATAGTTTATAATAGTGATCTTATGACATATATTCTAATAATAAAGATAAAAATAATATGAAGCTACATATTGTAGCTCAATAATTTCATGTCTTTACATTAAATTTTTAACATTAAATAGAATTTACATCAACCAGCTACTTCGTAGTTAAAGTCTGATATAAATACTCATGTTCATGTAAAATCAAATAATCTTAACTACAAAGTTGTGAGTTAATTTACTAATTACTTTATATTATATTTCATACTATAATTAGTATAAATAATATATTTATGTATCCATTAGATCATTTAATATATCAACTTGAGTGAAGTAGCCAGTTACACTATGAGGTGGACCTAATGTACATTGGTAACTTAATGAGGATGAATTTATATTGGATGGACTGATATTTCATTACTTTGAATGGTTTTTCATACATTATTTACTAGAAATATGTTCATTAATCATAATTCACAACAAAATTGGCGCTGAACCATCTTAATTTGTTTGATAGTCAATTTCTCCTCCCGTATTTAATACTTTTTACATAATTTCCACTTTACTTAGTCTTAATTCCTTCTTTTGGAAGTAAAAAATTATATAATAGACTTCTATTCTGAATCGCTCTATAATGTTGTGTAAAAGCACTAATTGAATATAATTAATTCATTATAAATTATAAATAAGTAGTGTTATTAATCTGTGATAACACAGAAACCTGTAAAATATTTTTAGTTTCAATGTAAAAATTTAGTCTAACAGAATAAATATATAACCATGTAGCTTAGTTATAAATCTGACTTTCACAAACTGATCTAAATTTGAATGGATACACAAACAAAATATCTTGTATACGCAAACAATATATCATACATACCTAGCTCTGAACAATATCAAGGCTAATCCTATAATTAAGGTACACCACACGTAAATGATAGATTCATTTAATAATTTTTTATAGCCTTTTCTCTCGCATCACTAGCATTATTTCTCTGTTTATTAAATAGCACATTGTCCCAGTTCTTTGTCCCGCATACCCAAACTAAGATACTGAGATATCTTCATTAATTAAAAACTCAACCATTTATTCAAACACATTATCTGCTCATCACCAAAACTACAGGATACCACTCCCAACTATATGTCACTCTGCCTCGACGGAAACACTGCAGCCGCGATGATGGCCTACAAGCTCATCGACGTGGCCGCGATTTACCCAATTACCCCCTCTTCGACCATGGCCGAACTAATTGAATAATATTCGGCCCAAAAACTCAAAAACGCCTTTGGAAACGTTGTCACCGTTTACCAAACGCAATCTGAACTTGGAGCGGCCGCATGCGTTAGCGGTTCCTCCAGGTGCGGAGCCCTGAGCTCCTCGTTCACCTCAGCTGCCGGACTGCTTCTGATGATACAGAATTTGTATGTCATGTCAGCGAGCAGGTAGCCGGCTGTTATTCACGTTGCAAACAGATCGATCACAATGGCTGCATCTGCACTGCTGAACGACCACACTGATATATACGCGGTGAGCAATACGAATGTATCAGCGATTTGCTCGAGAAATGTGCAAGAAGCCCACGATATGGCTCTGGCTACTCATTTATCAGCTATTGAGAGCTCGGCCGCGTTCGTCCACTTCTTTGAAGGATTCAGAGTTTCTCACCAATTTGAAACTTTCAAACCAATCCAAACTGAAACAGTAACAGAACTGATTAACCACGAAAAAATAGCAGAATGGAGAAATCACATCGTTGACCCAGCTAACCCTGACGGACACCAAATCGGTATCGGAAATGACGTTTATTATGAGATGTACGAAGCCAACGCCGAACACTTCAACAGAATCCCAGGTCACGTAGAAAAGGTGTTCGAAAAGATCCACCACGCCGTCGGAAGAAAGTACGAGCTCTTCGAGTACACCGGCCACCCAGAAGCCGAGACCGTGATCGTCGTCATGGGCTCGGCCGCTCTCACCGCCGAACTCATGGTCCAGAAGCTGAGCGAACAGGGACACAAGGTCGGCGTGGTCAACGTCAGACTCTGGCGCCCGTTCTCGATGGACCACTTCATCTCCAAGATCCCGAAGACCGCCAAGAACATCGCCGTCATGGACAGAGCCAGAGACCTGGCCTCCAACGGAGAGCACCTGTACAAAGAGGTCCTCACCTCCCTCGACAAGAATGACCTGCTGAGCGGAAGACATGTGAAGAACTGCACCTACGGCATCTGCGGAAACGACCTTACCCCGGGCGACGTGCTGGCCATCTTTGACAGCTTCAAGTCCAAGGGCAAGACCGTCAGAGTCGGCCTCAACGCCCCCAACGGCCTGAAGCCGATCCCGTGCGACCTACAGCTCCTCCACCCAGACACGAAGGAGCTTATCATCTACGCCATCGGCTCCGACGGCACCATTGGCGCGATCAGAAACGCCATGAAGATTCTGCAGGACGAGTCCCCGCTCAGCCAGAGCCAGGCCAACTTCGAGTTCGACGGAAAGAAGTCCGGCGGCCTCACCGTCTCGTACCTCAGATTCGGACCCGAGAAGATCAAGGCCCAGTTCAACCCTGAGCAGGCGGACTACATCGCATGCCACACCCAGTCCTACATCGGCAAGTACGACTTCTTGCTGGGCGCCAGGAAGGGAGCCACCTTCGTGCTGAACGCGGACTTCAAGGACGTGGAGAAGCACATCCCCGCCTCCCTCAAGAGGCAGATCGCCCAGAAGAACATCCAGTTCTACATCGTTAACGCCAACGAGATCGCCCAGGACCTCGGCCTCGGAAACAAGACCTCGCTCATCCTCTCCATGTTCCTCATGGCGAAGGGCATGAACGGGCTCGTGGAGATCGCCCAGGCCGCCGAGTCCATGAAGACACTCGCCAAGATCACCTACGCCAAGCAGCCCAAGGCCGTCATCGAAGCCAACATGAAGGCCGTGGACATCACCCTGGAGAAGCTTGAGGGTTGCAAGTACGCTTACGACGCCGCGAAGTGGGCCAAGGCCGACGACTCCGAGGACATCAAGGCCGTCCAATACGGTCCGGCCGTCCCAGAGCTCCTTCAGCCTGGCGCGCTCTTCGATAAAATCAACAAGCGCGAATTTAATAAAGTCACAACAACCGATTTCGAATAACTAGCTTCAGGAAGATTCCCAGCTGGTTATAGTAAATATGAGAAACCAGGAGTTGCTGATCGTGTAGCTCATTGGAACCAAGACGATTGTATTTAGTGCAATTAATGTTCGGCTTCGTGTCCTCATGGTTGTATAAGACCTTTTATTAGCGAAAATATTGAAGGTCTTGATTCAAAACAAGGAAAGTTCAGAATTCAAGTTTCCCCCTTAGATTGTAAAGGATGCCAAGTATGCGCCGGAGCCTGCCCGAAAAAGTGCATTTCCATGGAGCCCCTTGAAAAAGAAGTAATCGAACAACAACCTAAGTGGGACACCATCATCGAAAACGTGAGGAACCCAACTGTTGATGTGAGAACGTGCAGCCTGAAAGACCTTTAGTTGGCCGAACCGTACCTCTTCAACCCGGGTTCGTGCCCAGGGTGCCCAGAAACGGTCATCGCTAGAATGCTCACCACTCTGTTCGGAGACCACATGGTCATAGCTTCAGCGGTCGGATGCTGCCTTGTTTGGGGTCACTGCGAGCATTATAGAGCTTATCAAGTTGATAAATAAGGAAGAGGGCCAGCTATCGCAACTTCGGCCTTCGAGGATAACAGCTTACTGGGCGTAGGTATGCACCTAGCTAATATCACGCACAGAGACAACCTGAAGAACTACGTCCAGGCGAATCTGGAGAAATCAGGAGAACTCAAAGACACCCTCCAAAAGTGGTTGGACAATTTCGAAAACGTACAGGAAAGCATCTCGATTCAAAACGAAATCAAGGCCAAAATAGACCACATCGCCAGCCCAATCCAGGCGCACCTCAAGCAGCACGCCATGTTCTTCTCCAAGCAGATCAACTGGATCATCGGAGGCGACGGCTGGTCCTACGACATCGACTTCGGCGGCATCGACCACATAATGGCTTCCGGCTTGAACGTCAACATCCTGATATTCAACAACAACTGCTTCGCGAACACCGGCGGCCAGAAGTGCAAGGCCACCCCGCAAGGAGCCATCGCCAAGCACGCGTACATGGGCGTCGAGCTGGCCTCCAAGAAGCTGTGCCAGATGATGATGACCTACAGAAGCGGGTATGTCGCCCAGGTCGCCCAAGGCGCAAACCGCATGCAGGCCCTCCGCGCCCTCCGCGAAGCCGCCGACTTCAACGGCCCGTCCATGGTCGTCGCCTACTGCCCGTGCATCTCCCACGTCTTGAGCGGCGGCATGAAAAACCAGGAATCTTAATAAAAGCTGGCCGTCGAAAGCGGTCTCTGGCCATTATTCAGATACGACCCGCGCGAGCAGAAGCTCACGGTCGACTCGAAGAAGACGCGCAAGGTGGAGGAGTTCACCGCCAACGAGCAGAGATTCGCGGCGCTGGTCCAGAAGAACCCAGAGAGGTTCGAGTCGCTCAAGCAGGCCCTCCAGAAGGACACCGACGAGAACTGGGCTGTCTTGGAGGCTTTGGCCAAGTGAGAAAAATTGATTGTTACAATATCTACCTACTTAAACCGAAACATGTCAAATAATTTTCTTCAACAATACTCTAGTCATTAGCTATATTAAATTGAAACATATAATCCGTGTGTTTTGTTAACTTCTCCTATTTCTGTTTAAATTTACCGTTTCAAATTTTATTTGTAACATTCTGTTATTTGCCTTTTGATTGTTTAGTCACTTAATTCAATAAATTCCAAACAAATATGTTAACTTGTTTGTCTAAATTCTTTAGTAAACAGTTAGTAAACATATTAAACAAGTGATTTACACAATATTGTTAAATAATCTTTTCACTTCCATCAATGTGGAAAGATTCTTTTAGTAAACAGCTCAGAATGTACCTGCAACTCGAATTCCGGGTGTAGGCGGTAAGCGATATGCAAACGTACCAGTTCATTCACTCCAGGTATATCAAAAGCGGCACCTGGGCCAAAGTCGCGGTTTTGTGCGGAGTGACCGAGAAGAACGTCCACGACTACTACCACAACACCTGGAGCAAGCAGTTCTGCGACAGCTACGAGGAGTACAAGCCGGAGATGCTCCGCCAGCTCGAACGCCTGGTAAATACCAGCATGCCGAAGAGCGAGGTCCTGCACCAGATCATCTTCAACCTCCAGCAGCAGCACCCGTAGAAGAACTTCCACTAGATCTCGCTCAGACAAATCTTGGCTCATGCGTACGAACGCCTCCAGAAGAAGCAACACGAGCATTCTTAGACGTTTAGAAAAGCTAGAAACGACCCGACTCAAACCCACCGAGAAGAACAGCAGCCCGTTTTCCTCCAACGTCTCTCGCAGGTGGAGCAGTTCGACGTGGCTGCCTTGGTGGCTCAGCTCAAACAGCTCGTTTAGTGAATGATTTTGTTGTTAATAAACATTATATAATACTATTAACGATTTATCTGAACATATGTAGCATAAGCAGAAACATATTTAAATGATGCTACAATTCTATGAAGTGAAAATTTAAATGCTTTCTGTGTAAAGTAATTACTTTATATGTCAAAGCAACCGCTTCAAAATGATGGAAATAAATATATGGTAATTAAACAGGCTAAAGGATAAGCTAGTAGAAGACGCAACCAGAGTCATTCCGAAAACATTAACTTAAAGCTACGTTCATACTGTTGTGTGTACTTAAATAGTAGGTAACTAAGCGAAAGTGAGCTTTTGCAATTGTCTAATATTTCTGAACATTAATTATTGAATCACAGTCATATAATATGGTATTTAATTAAGATAATATTATAATTTCTAAGATTATCAATGTTTTAGGAATATTTGATCACATAGTCTACTGCTGAAAAAGTTGTGAATTCACTTGATCAACCAGTTTACAATTGTGTAAATAAATTCTTGCCCACCTCCATTTATGTGGAAACAGTAGTTCGGTCAGTCGTTAAGAAAATTCTTGTATATTGATCACTCAATCCAGTCAGAATCCGATGCGCAAACGTATCTAAACCTGAGCTAAGTGAAGAGCAAGCACGGTATGTGGAACAAGGTGGCCATCCTGTGTGGGGCGACCGAGAAGTAAGTGCACGATTACTACCACAACACCTGGAGCAAACAGTTCTGTGACAGCTACGAAGAGTACAAAGACCAGCTCAACGAACAACTTCTAAATTTGATGTAGTCTAAAATGAGAAAGAGCGACGTTTTGAATCAACTCATCGGTCAGCTCCAGCTAGAACACCCAGACAAAAACTTCCACACAATTTCTCTCAGGTAGTTGCTGACTTACACATATGACAGATTAGCGTAGCGAATAGATTTAAACACGCATGTCGACTAAAATATAACCAAATAGTCGTGCGACTGCTCAGTTAAAGCTGGTCAGGAATAAATCGCAAACCAACATCCGATTATGGATCAAAACGAAATTATCTTTCTGGTGACGTAGCTGCAAACACTAGTGTAGGGAGGTGTTCGTGTATATTTTCAATATTTGCATAATATTATATTATTGACCTTTATAGTATTTGAAAGTGTAACACGCTTACATAAATACGGAATGACAATTATTGAAGCGCGTTTTTGTATCTCAACAGTTCAAAATCATAATTCAATGAAATTTTGTATCACTTCAAAACCACTTAAAGAGATCGTCACAGTACGGTTTGACAAGAATTTTGCAATAGCATGACCATTAAGAATTGTCACAAAGAAAGTATCGCCTAATATGTTGAAAGAAATTTGAACGTAATATTGTCTAGAATGACTACACTATATTCAACTATTTCAAATCTGCACCAAATTACGGTCTTTATTCGTTCAGTTACAATGGATACAACTCGTTTACATACATCGGAAAACCTCAATGTATGTAAGCAATTTTGTATCTATTGAGATATGCAACATGTATCTTGTTTATATACATTTGATTCTTGTGTACATACAAAAGATGATTTTTATATACAAAATATGAAATTATAAAGATAATCGCTATCAACTATACGGACTCTATCCAAAGATAAATTTCACCGAATTTGGAGTGATTACAAAATGATATTCAATATTTTACACTGAATAATTATTTCACTCCACACCGAAATATTAGTAGTCAATGTCTTATTGAAGCATCTATTCATCCTCGCTGTCACTATAATCCATTGGGAACAAGGTTCTATTTACTTCCTGTTGCTGTTGTTCTTACCACTGACGTTTATTAATTGTAGTTTAAGCAAACCCCATAATTCTCTCTGCATCAGACAACACATACAATCTTAATGGTTCTTATGTTGTGTTAGAACGAATCAACTGAGTTTTCTCGAATCCATGGATGATAACACTTGGCTTTATCATTGAAATAGCTTTCTTTACGTGCTCCCAGCACAACTAGCGATTTGGTTTTGGAATTTTTACCTTTTTATCTGGCACGATTATGCCCAGTGGCGCATCTTTATATTAAATTAATCTGTGCGATTCAAGACAATAATTATGATGGATCCCTCTTAAATATGCTTTGAATGGACCATTTACTGAGACGTCAAGCACCTGATTTTGTGGAGTTGTGTTTTTTGGCACGTACACTACATGACATTACTAGGATATGATTGTCAGAAACTCTTCGGCATTTAAATCACGTTATCCAGTTAATTGGCACCAAATCAAATATTACTCGTAGTGATTTTATAGTATTTTGTTAATGTTGTGAGAACTACAGTTATCTAGTGTTAAACAAATATCTCCATGTACTTTAATATACGGAAGTATTACGTTTTTCAGATAAAGAAGCATCGCTTAGTAAGTCATCCACCCACTATTATTAGTGAATGCACAAACAGCATCTGGATCGTCTACTGGCAACTAATTCAACTTATCAAAGAAAGTTTTATCAGCTAAAGGTAAAGTATCAGCCTTTTTAAAGATAATAAAAGGCTTTATAAGCCTTCCATCACCTGTTGCTGTAAGCATCAGCGTATAATTATCTCTGGAGTAATCTGTATCAATTGAAACAGTTCCTTTCCTTATCATCAGGAGGTAGACTTGATTTAATCAGCTCTGCTTGCATTCTAAGATCTGAAATGTTCAAACAAACGTTAGCTTCAAAGAATTGCTTGAGTCCCTCTTCAATTTTTGGGAAAGTGCTTTTTCTTGTTCTTATTCTATCAAGCTCGAGAATCTTCTCACCATTGGCCTGGAGTATTTTGTTTTGATACTCCTTTCTCAAGAAGTTTTGCACACTGTGTTCTTTTACATTGCTCAGAGCAAAATAAGTAACAGTATTAATCATGGCTGTACAAGGACAAGCAAGAAATTCAACTTTATAGTGCTTAATAACTTCCTACTTGAGTTTGTAAGAGAAACTAAAGCGCTTTTTGTTAACCACTTTCACAGGCTGGGTTCTGTTTTAAGTGATAGGTGCAGCTGGTGATGCTGGTTGAACCTACTGGTTTTGGACTTACGCCTAGCAAGTATTGGCTGCAGTTGACGTATAGGAATAATAATAACCCTATGACTGATCAGCTTCTTATAGCCTGAGACTTAGCTCTTTGGAAATGGAGGACGACTCATGGAAGTTCATTGGCAAATTAAGAAGTGGAATACATGAAATGGTAAAGAAGCTTGAAATCAGCTGGTTAGCCCAAATAAAGGCGTCTTGTTTACATACAAATTTGGTTTGCTTAGCTACAGATTTGGTTTGCCTATATACAAATAAGTTGAGATATCTACATAAAAAGTGAAATGTATATGAGCAATTTGTACCTAGTATATATATGAGTTGTATCCATTGTAACTGAACGAATAAAGACCGTAATGTCAAGTATTATATGACTGTACACAAATTTACTAGTACTCTTAGCAGAAGAGCGATCAAGTTGTGATGAGTACTCAGAATTACAGTTATGGGAGGTGGAATTGCTTTTTCTTGTTTACTATGTGAGTAATTATATATTAAAATATTTTGCCACTTCTAATGCGGATGACAAATTCCAATAAATAATCTCAAGTTGGAGATTATTCATGAACTACTCATTAACACAAGAGGGCCAAAAATATGATTTCGATCGTATTAGACCATAATCGACTATTCAAAGTCGGTATTTAATATTCCAAAAAGGAAAAATAGAAATTACCACATGCAATAAAAGGACGGCAATGACAAAAATAAACGCGGTAGAAGATGTTTAGGGAAGGTCAACTAATTCACTTAACAAACTTAGGCAGTTCTGAAGCGTTTGTATTCTCTTCATTTCTAGGTCCAACGGATGAATTCATAAAATATTGTACCAATCTGAACTAGTTATATCACTTGTTTAAGATGTCCCTGTGTAATTTCTACGTTTTAGTCAACAAAACTAATTTATGAAAGATTTTATCTCGAAAATATATGGTAGTTAAGCCTGATTGGAGAAAAGAATAAGAGGATCCAATGATTGGTATACGGACGCAATATGTAATTTATAACTAGTAGCGCAAGCACTGGACCTGCAGAGGACCTCGGTGTTCATCTTCAACTGGGTCAATCTGAACGGTTTTAGGTATTTCTTAATCACGAAAAACAATGGAGGACTTTTTCTTTCAATCTCAACCGGGAGCTCAAGATGAAGTATTGGTGCTTCGCTTAATTAGAATTATAATTCAGGTAGTTACAGTCGCTTTCATTCTCAATATTCAAATAATGAATGCATTTTTGTTTCTTGAAGAATGGAATCAAGTGGGTTAGTCGGGCCCAGCATTAAATAATATATTGATGCTACTCTAAAACAACAGTTATTTTACTTATGATCTTCCACTTCCATTTCATAATGAGAAATCAATTTTCTTGATTGTTAAATTATACAACGTTAGGTAAAGTTGAAACTTATTATTGAAGTATATACAGAGTTATATACGTTAATTATTGTAGCACAGCTATCCAAGGCTCAACCAGGCCTTGATGTGATTGAAGCACTTTACAAATCAATAGTAAATAGAGTTAATGAGTGTATTGATGAGGAGGGAGAACACACTCATTATTGAGCCGGGCAGTGATATAAGTAAGATTCAAATAATAAACTTCATTCTTCTTCCTAATTCAAAAAAGCATTTCGAGGGCCCACCACTGTAGGTTAGCAGTAAATATTATCAATTTTACGTCTTTTCATAATATTATAATTTAGTCCGTTGATAAAATATATAATTATTTCGCTCCAATGAATTTGTGTTTGATGACAAATCACTCACAAAATAGAAGACATCACTCCGTAAATTACGTCTATACTGGTCACCCTTTTTCTCTGATGATCACATTTCCTTTCCTTTCTAAACGATGATCAATAAGAAAACAACAGCATTCCTCTCTAACCAAATATCTCGCGTGGCGTTATCACACGTCAAACCTCCTCACAGACTCTCCGTTAGCTTTTTCGGGCTAATGGAGTTTGTTTTGGAGATCTTTTTGTTGATAACAGCATTTGGTTGAGTAGGGGAGTTGCGTGTTATTGTGTTTGCGTTGTTTCTTATTTGTTCAAGGTTTAAACCTGGGAATAGTGTCATAAATTAACTATCTTGTTTGCGATTTTCTGGGGTCGCTTTTCTTTAGAAGGCAATTTGCACGTTTTGTTGTTGGGCGAGAATTTTTGTTACTGTTGTTTTGTTGGGCATTCTTAATTCCATTTGAATCTCCTCCTGTATGGCAGGTGTGAGTGAAAGTAGGATTTCGTTCTAATTTATCTGGATGGATGAATTGAGTGAATCGCTTGTTTCAGTTAAATGCTGGTCTGAGACCGTTTCGGATAATGTTTGACTTTCCGGTGGATCGTCGGGTTTGCGTTTTTTCTTCGCTTTGTCCGCTTTTTGCATGGGTTTTTAGAGTTTCTGTTGCTCCTTCAGATACTCTAAAATGGCTTGGTGTTCCGATTTTTCTTTGATTTGTACTTCATCACTAACTAGCTCTGCAAAGCGGTTGTTCGTGAGATTCACATTTCTGACTTCAGGGAGATTGTTTACTTCATCTCTCTTTACTTGCTTTCTTTTGTATATTTCTTCGGCACATGAAGCATAATATACCGCTAGAAGGTTACCAATTTCTTCATATACGTTTTCAATGTTTAACTCTTTGAACGGCTGATTCGTACCACATACAGAGAATAACATGTATTGGGAGTGATTTAACTATACATTTTAAATAATTGAGTTTCCATAGGACTTCCAACAATATTTATTTTACAAATTATTAAGAGATTCACAAAGTTAACAAATTCTTAAATTTACACATTTATAATATGATGATATTTACATATAATCTAATTTACTATTAGATTACCACACCATTAACATGATCAACAAAGTGGACCAATCTTCATGATGACTAAAATGATAGCCAATCAAAAAATCCAACGTTAAATACAAGTGCTGGACTTGGTATGAGTTACAAGAGAACATTAAATATTTAATATTCTAAAATATTATGGTGTAAGATCGAAATTTTAAAAAGGTCAATGATCATATAAATGGAACACGGATCTGTGTTGTTGGCACGGGCTTGCGATTTGTTTGGAGTCGATTTACATAACATTATTTTGCACTTCGCTTGCTATCGACCCGTTTTTAATTCTCCAACTATTAGACAAGGGAGTGGTCGTGCATACTCAAGTCATTATAATATAAGTTTTGATGTTATACCTCAATAAAATCAGATTAAAATCTGAATCTCCAAATGAAATCAAAATAACCGAATTCTAAATTCTATATAAATTTTGAACAAAAGTTGATTTCCGTCTGAACGAATTCAATATTTAGTAATTCTATTATTTTGTGAATGAAGATGGATCAGAAGAGGAACTCATTGTGATGGCTGGTACTAAAAGAGAAATGATCATCATTTTCATGAATTTGAAGCCCACTGATGATATAGCTGGGTAGAGTGAGGATAAGTCCTACTACGTTGGTACTTACTCATACAACAACTTTGGCTCGGATCAGCAGATGGAAAGAGTTTCTTAAACCTATGTTAGCCGTGCAAAGGGTTAAATCTAGTTCCTCAAGGAATTCCCTTGATTTTGTGTGGATCGTACAATTTTTCCCGATAATTATGGGAATGACCTTGATTCCATCTTGGTCTAACATTGGTCTAACAAATCACTCACAAAATATAGTGGACTAAACTATTATGGCCCCTGCAAAAAATTTGGTGTGTGAGTAATTTAATCTGTTTTCATAAATGATGTTAGTTGGAGTCCTTATAATACTAAGCTCACTTATTATCGTCTGACGCTTCCTCCTTCGTTGGTTACATAAGTTACGGGAGCTTGGAGACAAACTGGCCTTCATGATGCTCAAACTCGGAATTCTATATGCTTCAACGAAAGAAACATATAGTTCAAGACTACTCGATATTCTGATCCGTTCCTTCCAACTCTGCAAACTGCAGTCATTCAATGAAGTTTACAAAAGTTTATAAATACTCTGAAATTCGAGATTAATTTTGTCTGTCCTGAATATCAGTGCTTTATTATAATTATCAATTTGAAGAGCCAAGTAACAAAAAATTATTAGTGTGACTAAAAACTTTTTAATACATTTTTTAACATTAATATAATGCATGCAGACAACTTTTTGATTTTCAAATTTTATGAGATTTAGAAGTAATGTAATATTTTATTTTTATGCCAAAAGTCAATCTATAAGCACTCGACCCCTCATTCGCCATAAACTATTTCAATAAATTGAGTAACGTGATTAATAAAATAAATGAGGTGAAATATCTTATAGTAACTCTTCAAAATTCATTATTACTTCGTTTTCAAAAGTGGCCACATCGAAAACGTCTATGATAGTTTCTTAATCAAAAACAAATAATGGAAAAGATAAATACAACAAACGATTGAAAAGAATCGAGTACCCTTCAATGTATGTGTGAAAGAATTGAAGATTAACGTTAAAAAGTCTTATCAAAATTAGAACCATTGTTATAAAACCAAATAATTTACTTATACGGTTGCATCTAATAGTATAATTAATTGCAGCTATAACACAAACATAGATTCCGCTCCAATGAAATATACTTATGTCAACAAATGACCCACTTACTATGTTTACTCATCGTACTTGTATTAACACACTTCCTGACATATCTATTTGCCAATTCCGAACTATTGCTTCCAATCATGTTGAGTGAATTTTAGTGCACTATATTAACTCTGTTAGTAATGGAACGAATGTAAGAATATTTTAAGAGTCACTGCAGTTGATATACAATAGTCCGAAATACATATTTAATTAATTTTTTGTTTATTTCTATAAAACATTTAAGCAGCATTGTGCAATTTTTCTAATGACTCACAATTTGTGTGTATTCGTTAAAAGATATCTACGCAGTTACATTAGCGCATTGTGGCTAAATTTATATTAATTTTGTACATCAAGATTTAAAAAGAATGAATAAACAGTCTGTTGTTTAAACAATACCTAATAAACAGGCTATATAGTAAACTTTGTACAATATATTTCACCACCACTTCTATTTATGTGGAAAGACTCTTTTAGCGAACAGCTCAGAATGTACCTGCAACTCGAATTCCGGGTGTAGGCGGTAAGCGATATGCAAACGTACCAGTTCATTCACTCCAGGTATATCAAAAGCGGCACCTGGGCCAAAGTCGCGGTTTTGTGCGGAGTGACCGAGAAGAACGTCCACGACTACTACCACAACACCTGGAGCAAGCAGTTCTGCGACAGCTACGAGGAGTACAAGCCGGAGATGCTCCGCCAGCTCGAACGCCTGGTAAATACCAGCATGCCGAAGAGCGAGGTCCTGCACCAGATCATCTTCAACCTCCAGCAGCAGCACCCGTAGAAGAACTTCCACTCGATCTCGCTCAGACAAATTCTGGCTCACGCGTACGAACGCCTCCAGAAGAAGCAACACGAGCATTCTTAGACGTTTAGAAAAGCTAGAAACGACCCGACTCAAACCCACCGAGAAGAACAGCAGCCCGTTTTCCTCCAACGTCTCTCGCAGGTGGAGCAGTTCGACGTGGCTGCCTTGGTGGCTCAGCTCAAACAGCTCGTTTAGTGAATGATTTTGTTTTGAAGTTCAATTTTGGGAAATTATTTACGAAGAAATATTAATTTAGCAGCTATTTAATGCATAATATTTATATTTTAGTTGGTTATAATACTTACTCAATTATAATAAAACTAAATATCACATTTAATACTTCACCACCACTATTTTTATTGCAATTATATGCGAGTATGTTATATTTCTAAAAACTAGCGAAGTTCAGTTGCTTTTCTTTCAATAATATTCAAGTTTTTAAATGTTTTTTCAAGGTGGTCGTTATATTAAGTTACGCGGATCATTTGAACGTGAATTTGAAAATTAACTTTGCGCATCTTTTATTTTAGTGATATGAACGGCTAAATTTATAAAAATTCTGTAGTTTAATTTTATTGGCTTTCATATAAAGGTGAATTTGATTTACTCATTGAAGTGAATACATAATTAACAAATTTTTATTGATTTTATAATAATATATAAATTAACATAAATAATTTATGTAAATTTATAATATTTTTTGGAGTATTCACTTTTGTATTCTAATTTAAAAGTTTAAATTCATTGCGACCTTATCAACTGTAAAAGACGTAATTTACATGTGATGCATTTATTTAGTCAAGTTAAAAATCACAATAATATTTACAGTAATATTTCTTATTGAGGTTTAGTATATACATGTGTAAAATAACTTTTAAAAGTCTTTTAATAACGCCGTTATTTTTCCGTTACTAACGTACGTTACTACGTTACTGATCTAATTTTGAGTCTTGATATCATTAGTTTGAAGTAAAATTGAATTAATTCACTTAATATGATCAACATAGACGTAAATGTAAAGCGTTATATGTAAAAATATGTAAAAATATATTAAATGACACATAAATTGAAAACTGAAGAAAACTTACAAAATTTACAAAAATAGAAAAATTTTAAGTCAAGAAATAAATAGAAATAATAACGTAAAAATAAAATTCTTTAACAAAAAATAACGTATCTTAAACAAAAATAACGTACGATAGTCAAATAACGTGAGAAATACCCATGTATAGGTTTAGTACTGATTATGATGATTACAAAACAAAAATAAATGCATCGCACCGTAAATTACGTCTATAAAATGACTAACTTAACTGTAACCTCAGTATCATCAGTACTAAGGCTCAATTCAATCATCTCATAGATCATCATTCCACCAATCCACAAAATATTACAATATATGTAGATTATTACTTTAAATGCGAATTGAATTCAGGCGAATTACTAATAAATTTATTATTATTATTATTCTTGGAACAGGAGCGAGTGAGAATAATTATAATATAATAAGTAACATAATAAATAATTATTTCTCTCTCACCACCAGGCGGAACATATGAACCCACACCTTCTAATAATGAACGCGATGACTTCAACGAGAAATGCTTCGTTCCAGAAAAGATACTCAAGCATTCCGCCTTTGAAGTTCTCTTTGGACCTCTTTTCGAATATGTCTTCAATTTGGTGGATGAATTCGCACACTTTCTCAATCGCGTCTCCTGTTACGACCAGAACGGGCGACCTTTGTTATAAAAATGTGAGCACGTGGTCGGTCATTTGGCAGATATCAGCGTACGTGATCACAAGAATCCTGAATATCTTTGATGTGAAGCCATAATCGGTAGTGAGGTGCTTCACCGCCTGAATGTTGGGCATCATCGTTTTAACAATTGGAATGTCCTTCAAGTGCTCCCTGAACTCGAGTAGTTTCCCTTGTAATGAAACGAATTCGGGTTGTTTTAGAATCTCGTTCTGAATGTAATCTTAAATTCCCTTACGTGTGTATTTAATCAAATTTCCAACCTGCTCTAGCAAGCGATCACTGCAGTCGATCGCGAGCGCGTGCTTCCCAACGGATTTTCTAGTCATTACCCCGAAGTCCTTCACCCCGAACTTGAGGAGTTCCGAGTGGAATGGAACGAGCTGGCCCTCGTTATTCGCGTAAATTTACTCGTTCAGCTCGCCTATTATTGGAATGTGCTTCAGAGTTTATGGAATATTGTAGTAAATTTAAAGCTGATTATATTATTGTTGCTTTCTGTTCTTCTCACAAATGGAGTCCTTTCGACCCCGCGCATCCACTGAGTGCGTGAACTAAATGACTGAGGGGATATTGAGTAAATTAGCCTTCGTGTACAATTATGATAATTATGCAAGAACTTTTTAATTCTTTTTGGATTGATCACCTGGCTTCACAGCCATCATATCACTGTATTTAACCACCAGATTCTTGGGAATCTTGTAATTACTTCCAACAAGTTGATACATGTTCTGAAGATCCTGAACCACACGTTCCTTTAATTACAACTGCTACGTTAATTACTGCGTGAATTAGATGAAATTAGCTTAAGAGGTACAACGGCGCATGTTGCAGTTAAAAGCTTGCTCGAAAGGTAATATTTGAAGTGGAAGAGAACAACATAACCCGATATTTTAATTGAAACACGATAAACCGAATATGTCAAAGTCAGAATTAGCACCACTCTAAAATCTGGTCATAAGTAACTTAAACGACTGAACCATATCGTCTTAAGGATTTCTGATATTCTATTGGAATGCAATGCCATCATCACCTTATAACTTCATCAATTCATTGAACGAAGGTTGCTGTATTCCAAAAATATTCTATACATTTAGGATAGAAACCTTAGCATTAAATTTTTATTCTGTTTCTTATCTTAGCGATGAGTAGAAAACATGATTAATATAATCAGAAGTAACTAGCTCTGTTATTGTTGTGTACCATAATTGCTAGATTTAAAACTACGTCTCATTTATTTAAATATTACCAGGCTTTGATTATATCTTACTAAAGTTTGAAAAGCATAATATTTTTTATGTTTACCCGTTTTTATTCATATGAAATATGGAATCGTTAATTCTTATAAAATAATTAAATTTATAACTATTTTGCTTATAAATAGCGCAAAAATCTTCTAAGCTTTGTTGATAGTTTTATTAATATAAACATGATAACGCCCCACGTACCGCATCTGCGGAGTTTATTAATTACTATACTCTGTGTTAAAATTCAATATTTCCCAGATCAATGGTACTTGCACAAAATAAGTCATCAATGTCAACCTTTTGCAAATGAAAATGATATAGATATTCATTAGAATACTATTATATGTCTAATGAATCAATTTGTTACTGTAAATATTATACTTTAAGATTAAAATCCTGTTTATTCATTTATAACTATTTATTATAAAGCGGTAAATAGTTATATTATTTTTATGAATAAGCTTGATAAAGTTAAATCGAAGTCCGATCTTAACCTACTGTTTTGGCTTTTTTAATCTTCAAAGTTGTTGGCATTTTCGAAATAATTGTTTAAATGTCATTCTTACAAGCTACATCCACATTAGCGCTTGTTAAAAATTTAGTTAAATCTTATTGAATAAAAGGAGTTATCTATTATTGGAACATATTTTAATAGTGCTTGAGTTACGTGTTGACATTTTCACAAATTGGTTAGTTAATTGAACAACTGTTTTAGTAAGTATGCGGTAGAAGATTAATTGAGTTGAGAGGTTTATTTTATGTTATTAATTTTGTTGAAACGAAATAATGTTAAGCTTGTCAGTATTTCCACTTCGCAAATAATTAACAAAATTCTCGAAAACGACTTCAACCATTTAATAGGTAAATTACTATTTTTGTGTTCAATATATATTAAAACATATTATTCGTATTTTAAATCACTTTATTCATTTTTTATAAATGTGTGTGTACCCTCTTATGTCATTTTATTCACTAATATGCGTTTTATAGCACTCTGGACACAAATGATATCCTTTGCACGAACACACATATCTGCTATTACATTATTTGCAGCCGACACATTACGCACTTACTTTTGTATATACATGATAGTGTTTATATGCTTCTATTACTGGTCCTTTAATTGGGCTTACTGGTTGGTTACAACCTTCAATTTTTCGTGGTGTAGCTTTAATTTCATATTTTGTTAGATTTATTTTCATTTAATCAATTATGCTTTCAATATAATCCGTTATTTTAATTTCTTTATATTCTGGATGCAATAATTTCATCAAAGAAAACCCATTAACTAATATTACTTACATAAAATTAATTATTAATGGTAATGCAAAAAGTAGAAAACTTTAACCATGATATATACAAAATCAAAATTTGTGAAATAACCCTGTTAAATGTAAGAATTTGTAAGTTCTCGTGGTATTCCCAGAGAACAACCTGAAATAGTTCGTTACTACAATAATAATTATAAAGGAGTTGATTACGTAGACCAACTTACAAAAATATTAAGTTTCCAGGACGATGTACTCGTTGGACCACAAGGATGTTTATTTATTTTATGTAAGTAATATTAGTTAATGGGTTTTCTTTGATGAAATTATTGCATCCAGAATATAAAGAAATTAAAATAACGGATTATGTTGAAAGCATAATTGATTAAATGAAAATAAATCTAACAAAATATGAAATTAAAGCTACACCACGAAAAATTGAAGGTTGTAACCAACCAGTAGTAAGCCCACTTAAAGGACCAGTAATAGAAGCATATAAACACTATCATGTATATACAAAAGTAAGTGCGTAATGTGTCGGCTGCAAATAATGTAATAGCAGATATGTGTGTTCGTGCAAAGGATATCATTTGTGTCCAGAGTGTTATAAAACGCATATTAGTGAATAAAATGACATAAGAGGGTACACACACATTTATAAAAATGAATAAAGTGATTTAAAATACGAATAATATGTTTTAATATATATTGAACACAAAAATAGTAATTTACCTATTAAATGGTTGAAGTCGTTTTCGAGAATTTTGTTAATTATTTGCGAAGTGGAAATACTGACAAGCTTAACATTATTTCGTTTCAACAAAATTAATAACATAAAATAAACCTCTCAACTCAATTAATCTTCTACCGCATACTTACTAAAACAGTTGTTCAATTAATAGTAGTTTTTAAACTTGATAATGTAAGTGGCAAACCAGAAATTTATAATTAATCTTCAACATTCGTATTCTCTATATTATCTTTTTCTTACATTGAGTATGGATACCATTTATGAGACATATTGGCATTCAATTATATTTCCAATTCATTTAATGCGTCTACAAATAATGGGAGATATATTGGCTCTGGTTTTAAAAACATTAAGTTTTGTATTATAAGTTAATAAAGGTGTTTGAGTTAAATTAACTGACCAATACTAGAATCGAATAAAACAGGCAAGCTTAGAGTCCCACACATAAATGTTGTGTACGTAAAATTAATAATATTTTGAAGTATTTTTGCAACATCATCGAATTATTTACCATCTTAAATCAACATTAAGCTATAGCTTAATAACAGCTTTGATTTAGTGAAGAATGAAGTAACACTTGGAAGCAACGATGAAATGTCTTTTGCAATTTATACTTTAAATGAATCATCAAATTATAAACTCTTTGGAATATTTGTCTTTTGCTTATCATCAAAATAAAGCTCATACATGAAACCAATTTGAATAACACCTCCAGTCTACATTATTTAAATATACTATGTATCAATTTTAGAAAATTTCAATTCAGAAAAGTTGTGAGTAGAAGTAAACATTAAGTATTCTGCATAAATTTCAGATCTTATGTTTGCCTGCGAATTTTCATCTATAATTTTAATTAAATCTTGGAAAATTGAGGCAAATAATTAAACAGCTTTAGCCTAACTATCTATTTGTAATATGCAGTTGCTTTTAGGATTAATAATCATAATAGGAATATCAGGTGTGTTTTGAGAACAAGTCTAAACTATTTTTTAAACAATCGTTTACGCAAGTATTGGTATTTCCGACACTAATGTGCTTTCAAAATTAAAGTGTGATTGTTAAATGTTAGTTGTAGATTAACCGAATAAGAATTTAAAAATATTGAAAAGAATAACTAGTTATTCCTTAACAACATCTTGTTTATTAAATACACTTAATGCTATACATACTAATAGTGATTCGTTAACATATCCAATATGAATATAAAATTATGATATTGTGCAATAGCCTCGAATGATTAACTATTATGCGTTTGCGCTCATTTCCTTATCATTATACACCTAAGTCAAACATGTATCAAGCAATTAAAATGTTTCTAATTCAGCTTAACAAACAGTTTATTAGCAATGTAAATATATCGTACATAGTTAAATTAGCATCTCCAGTTTTTAGATTGCTGTTATACTTTGAATTGTAAGTAATACTTTCAGAATTTTACAAGCCGCATACAAATTATTTAATTTTATGTAACAATTTACTCTCTTCATGTAAATATCGAATGATTATCTGTTAAGTATCTCAAATTATAATTGTTATGATATTGACGATTCAGATATTTCAGAAATTGTATCAGAATCTCGACGAGATAACTGTTCAACTAATTCAACATTTTAAATTGCCTCATAGAACTTTCTTCTTACAGTTGGCATATCAACATTAACAACTTATTAACCAACTTTTTTCTTACCTTTTCTCTCATCAATGATTACTTTTTTCTATGTAGATAGTGCACAGGCATAGCACATAAATTCTTAGGCAAGATCAAATTCACCATTGTCATATAGTGTCGTTCCTATTTCAAATGAAATTTATACTAATTAATCATTGGAATACTTCTAAGTTTTCATGTGCTGCAATATATCAATCAATTTCATAATTTGTTTGCACCAATCACCAGTTTCTTGATATATTTGAGACTATATTCGTAAAATTTCAATATAATGTGTGTATTTCTATTCTTTTAAGTAGTTTTTAAGAGCATATTCAGATAATTGAAGTCTAATTTGACTGAAATGCTTAAAATCAGGTTATTTTTTACATGTATTCATAAGTCCTATAGTTACTAAATGGCGAAGGTATAAATGATTTGTGTAATGTTAATTAGATTATTTTAATAATGTAAATAAGAAGTGAACAACATTTTCAAGCTAGTTATAAACATATACTTCAACGATTTTATAGTTGTGCTCAAGTAATAAGCTTTATCCAGGATATATGCTAAGTAAATCAAGAGTTTTTTAATGATTCAGAAGCATGGCAACATCCAACCGAGTTTTGCAAACATTTATTACAGATATAAATTTTCGAATCATTGTCAAATTAAAAATTAAATTTTATTGAGATTAAATGATTTTATTGATTTCGTTTTGAAAGTCATAATTTACATATTATTTAATTACAATATCTTCTTATATTTTTGATTATATTATAGGTGGATTAATGGTTACTTCCAAAACTTGTTCATTTTAACATTCGGAATCACTAGAAAATCCGTCATTTCTATAAAGTTTTGATTTAGGAGATTAGCTCATTTTAGCTTATTAGCAACTTTCATCTTCTGCAAGAATACTGAAACTTTGGCTTATGCTAGTTCTTACTGATCTACGTTTAATCATGATTTCTTACAAAGGAATAAATTATTCGTTTTATTCACCTGTTAATGGAGATCTAGATTCGTTAATAAAATATAAGCATGTAAATATTTATATTATTGTAGCCATAGTTATGTGGTAAGAGTTGAATGCTTAATCAAAGCTATATGATTGATTCAGTGTATAATATGATTCATGAGTTTCTAAATATTCTTAAATAATTAAAAATACTTGATCTCGTTAGGAATCAAAGATAGAATTTTTGTAGCCATGCGCATTCACAAAGTTTTATAAATAACAAAGACTTTGATTTAATAATTGTATAAGTGATTTGAAATGAATATCGGGTTAATCAATAGTTTGTAGCTACACTATATGTAAGAGACATGTTAATCGTATTGATTCAATGTAATTTTTAATTCTTTGACATGTTTAATAAGATGATGCAAAATCGCAAATTCCTGTAATAATCTCAAAATGACCACTAATTGCTATTTCTGTTTATTACTAGCATAAACACATTAGCTTGTGTGTTAATTCATTTTTGTTTGAAATTTTTGTTTTGTCTATTTTATTTAAAAGGAATTCAATCTTTTATTTTGCTGAAACTTATGCAAATGATTGTTAGAAGTATTTAATATACATTTCAACAGCGTTGGCATATTATAAGTTATCGACTTACTTTTAAATCTCTTCATCGATTTTATTTACAGAAAATTGTAAATCTTGAGCTTAGTACTACGTTAAAAATATTTTAGTTTAACTTTGTTAATAGTTTAGAAGTTAATTAAACTACTCGACTACACTTCGTAAAAGCAATACATCAAATTGTTTTTTGCCTTCTAACATTAAGTTATCTACTCTAAAGTTGAAATCTGAATTTGATACTGAGTGCAAATTTTCAAGAACAACAAAATTAACACCCGGTATAAGCGATGAATCTTAAATTTTTGGATACGATGCAGTTTGAAGCTGAATTGTACGTCTTTATGTTGGAACCGTATCATTCATAAACGAATCATCAGAATCCATTTGTGGTGTGGAATGGTTAATTATTGTGTCGAAATATAAAAATTTCATAATATTTCATTTCTATAATTTGTTCAAAAGAAAAGTTTAATATTTTGAGTTAATAACCAAAAAAGAATAATATAATTGTTACTTTAATAATTTGAAAATTAAATATATTACACCGTAAATTACGTCTATGCTGATCTCACCTTTCCTTTCTAACCAGGATCAATAAGAACACATTCCTCACCAAATAATTACAGTTGAATATAAACACTGAAACAACACTTATTTTAAACTTAAGAACCAACTACTTAATCAAAAATATGAAGACATCACACCGTAAATTACGCCTATAATGGTCACCCTTTTTCTCTAATGATCACATTTCCTTTCCTTTCTACACGTTGATCAATAAGAAAACAACATTCCTCTCTAACCAAATATCTCGCGTGCATTATCACACATCAAATCTCCTCTTTCTTACAAATTCAAATCTCCTCCATCAAAAATATTATTAAAATATTACTAACATATGAATTCAGTTTATCTGGATATAAATATAATTAACTTAAATAAGCTTGTTTTAATAATATTAGAACTTCATCACTTCACTACAACTCACTTAATCAATTTTAATAATTAACAAATCAAATTAATATTGTCAACAATTTAATATTAATAAGCTGCCGACAGAATTCTCGAGATTTGTTTAGTTGGTCTTAAATCCAAGAATTAATACAGAATGATTATAATAATAGAACATTCGTGTTTGCTTCAAATACTTCGCAGATAGCAACATAATGTTATAATCTAAAAATAGAGAAACATAAATCATATATGCACATATTTGAATTTGAAAAATATAATGCCATATGCAAGTGTGTTATGCAGCATATTGAATATCATCCACCTCAGAATATGGATCTAGTTGACTTGCTAAACAAAATTATATCAGGTGGTAGCAACCAAGAGAACGAGATCCCGTAATAAAATACACATAAGTTAAACGGCACGAGCGAAGCGCTCTCCGTTTTGCACAACCTGACGCTCGTAAACACGCAGAACAACTTTGTCGTCAAAGAAGAACTCGCTTTAAACAATGACTTGCTCCAAGCAGATATTCAGCAGTAGTTACAATCATTAAGCTCGCCATCTGCAAACCAAAGCACCCCCGCTCGCTTCGACTTCAAAATGAAGTCCTACAAGTGGTCGGCCACGCAGCACAGGAAGTTCTGCATCATCTGCCTGGCCGTCGGCTGGTACGACATCACCCCGAAGTACATAAACAAGCTCATGCCGGACGTGAGCAAAGAGGTGATTTCGAGCCACCTTCAGAAAACCAGAAATGAGCTGAAAACTGCGCTGGGACAACTTCAAAACGAGACCATCCCACCACTGTACGCGAACGACGAGGTCTTCAAATCGATTGTCAAGTACTGGAAAACACACAAGTCTAGGATGTTCGATAACGAAATCAAGTAGAAGTTGATGTAATGATAGTTGGAGGAAACAAGTTGAACGCCTGTGTATGAGTGATTTAGTTTGCATATAGACTAAAATAGTTTAATGATATTCTAGTATCTCAACTAATTAGTTATCAGTATTTGAAAATTTCAAATTGAAACCAAGTTATTACATTTCAAATCATTGGGTCAAGTCCAGTTTATTTACAGTGTTTATTTACAAAGTAGATGCGATTTGCAAGTGATTTGAAATTGCCACTGAATTTTCAAAATGTGAATTACATGCAATGGAAATGAACGTTAACTCAACGCTATTTATTTTAATAACAGAAAAATGAAAAGACTTTATCAAACCTCAGTCAAATCTAAGATTCCATGCATTCACAATGCGGCTTCATTCAACACGTGTGTGCATATTCACTTCTAACAACAACTGGACAATGTCAAACCTCAATCTAAAACAGCTTCATGGCGTTGTTGTTCACTGTTTCGTTCAGCTGGTCCAGGCCCATCTCGAGCTCTTCTGACAGCTTTCGGAGCACTTTCAGCACGTCCGCCGGCCCGCTCACTTCCGCGCCGCCAGTCACGAACGGCGAGTCTGTTTCGACCAGGACTTTGTCGATTCCGATTCGCTTGACCGCCTTCTTGAAGTTCCCGCTCTGCTTCAGAAGAATCAGGTTGCACGAGAAGTAGCAGTTGAAGGTCTGGAGCTCCTCGAGTTGCTTCACTTCGGCCGAGAAGCCGTGGATGACCAGCTTTATGTTCTTGTAGTGGGTAGTGTATGTTCTTGTAGTGGGCCTGGTTCTCCATCAGGAGGTCGTTGATGAGCTGGAGCTGGTGCTTCTTGTGGGCGTGAACGATCACAGGCAGGTCCAGTTTCAAAGCGAGGTCGAACTGCTTCTGAACGAGCTTCAGCTGTAAGCGCATTACCTGTTCGTCATCAGATGAGATCCCGAGCTCTCCAATGGCGACTATTCTCTTCTTGATCTGGTGGACGTTGTCCTTCAAGAACTTTTGAAGTTGGGCGAACTCGTCGTCTATTTTCTGGTAGAAGGAAACTGGATCGGCTTCGAAGAGCTCCTGGAGGCGCTTAGGGTGGATACCGGCGGTGCAGTAGAAGTTGTTCTGAATCGCTGAGTCTAGAGCTGCTTGTAGATTTTCGGCTGTGGATGCGATGATGATTACCTTGGAGCCGTTCTTTGGCGACCAATTATCAAGGCCCACGTTAATAATAGATCATTGTATTAAATTATAAGTTAAATGTATATTTTTACTTAAATTAAGATGCCCACACTTTTGTAAATTAGAGAGTTAATTTGAAGTGAATTAAAATGTATCATAATTATAGGCTATAATTATATAAATTATAGCTATATAATATAATGAAAAATATGTTAATATAAAATAATACTCTGTTAAAGTATTAATGTAAATAAAGGTATTCAGATTCAGTAAGATTAGATTCTTGTATAAATCTAACAAATAAATTTTTGTTTAGCTACAATCTGAACAAGTATTATATTACATCATTTTGCAGTGCAACATAAATAAAATTATTGTCACGCACAATTATGGTCACTTTAACTTCACTGAATTAATACTCAAGTTATTAATAGAACATTATAAAAACAAATCAAATTTATGTGAAAACAACAATTTAATATTAATAAGCTGCCGACAGAATTCTCGAGATTTGTTTAGTTGGTCTTAAATCCAAGAATTAATACAGAATGATTATAATAATAGAACATTCGTGTTTGCTTCAAATACTTCGCAGATAGCAACATAATGTTATAATCTAAAAATAGAGAAACATAAATCATATATGCACATATTTGAATTTGAAAAATATAATGCCATATGCAAGTGTGTTATGCAGCATATTGAATATCATCCACCTCAGAATATGGATCTAGTTGACTTGCTAAACAAAATTATATCAGGTGGTAGCAACCAAGAGAACGAGATCCCGTAATAAAATACACATAAGTTAAACGGCACGAGCGAAGCGCTCTCCGTTTTGCACAACCTGACGCTCGTAAACACGCAGAACAACTTTGTCGTCAAAGAAGAACTCGCTTTAAACAATGACTTGCTCCAAGCAGATATTCAGCAGTAGTTACAATCATTAAGCTCGCCATCTGCAAACCAAAGCACCCCCGCTCGCTTCGACTTCAAAATGAAGTCCTACAAGTGGTCGGCCACGCAGCACAGGAAGTTCTGCATCATCTGCCTGGCCGTCGGCTGGTACGACATCACCCCGAAGTACATAAACAAGCTCATGCCGGACGTGAGCAAAGAGGTGATTTCGAGCCACCTTCAGAAAACCAGAAACGAGCTGAAAACTGCGCTGGGACAACTTCAAAACGAGACCATCCCACCACTGTACGCGAACGACGAGGTCTTCAAATCGATTGTCAAGTACTGGAAAACACACAAGTCTAGGATGTTCGATAACGAAATCAAGTAGAAGTTGATGTAATGATAGTTGGAGGAAACAAGTTGAACGCCTGTGTATGAGTGATTTAGTTTGCATATAGACTAAAATAGTTTAATGATATTCTAGTATCTCAACTAATTAGTTATCAGTATTTGAAAATTTCAAATTGAAACCAAGTTATTACATTTCAAATCATTGGGTCAAGTCCAGTTTATTTACAGTGTTTATTTACAAAGTAGATGCGATTTGCAAGTGATTTGAAATTGCCACTGAATTTTCAAAATGTGAATTACATGCAATGGAAATGAACGTTAACTCAACGCTATTTATTTTAATAACAGAAAAATGAAAAGACTTTATCAAACCTCAGTCAAATCTAAGATTCCATGCATTCACAATGCGGCTTCATTCAACACGTGTGTGCATATTCACTTCTAACAACAACTGGACAATGTCAAACCTCAATCTAAAACAGCTTCATGGCGTTGTTGTTCACTGTTTCGTTCAGCTGGTCCAGGCCCATCTCGAGCTCTTCTGACAGCTTTCGGAGCACTTTCAGCACGTCCGCCGGCCCGCTCACTTCCGCGCCGCCAGTCACGAACGGCGAGTCTGTTTCGACCAGGACTTTGTCGATTCCGATTCGCTTGACCGCCTTCTTGAAGTTCCCGCTCTGCTTCAGAAGAATCAGGTTGCACGAGAAGTAGCAGTTGAAGGTCTGGAGCTCCTCGAGTTGCTTCACTTCGGCCGAGAAGCCGTGGATGACCAGCTTTATGTTCTTGTAGTGGGTAGTGTATGTTCTTGTAGTGGGCCTGGTTCTCCATCAGGAGGTCGTTGACGAGTTGGAGCTGGTGCTTCTGCGCCATCTTTCATTCATAATGGATTATCTATTAGCTTCATAATTATGTTGGAAATATCTAATATTTATAAATATCTAGCTAATATTCAATATTTATCACTTGTTGAAAGAAGATCAGTATATTTTACTTTACAACATTTAACTGAATTAAAAATATTTAGAAGTCTCCTCATACCTGCTTTGAACATTATATTTATGCAGTACACAAACACAACTTGAATTGAAAAGAGTACTGTCTTATTTTATATCTCAAGTCCAATATAGTCCAATTTGAAGTGAGAAGTTTACAACATTAAAAATTGGTATGATGTGAATAAATTACTAATATTTATAGTTTCAGATGGAAGTTAATTAATTCTCACTACTACATTACCTCGAATGCAGACCCCCACCCCTATTCACTTACAGACCCTCTGTTGATTTCCCAAAAAATATCAAAGGGTCTATAAGTGAGAGCAAATCTGGCTGTTTATGGCTCATATTTTATTTCAGATTTGGTTTTTCATTTCAGTTACAGACCCCTTTTCCGAAAAAAATCTTCAAATATCAACATATTTTTGAATTTAATGTACATAATGACTTAAATAGGACGATGTATTAAAGATTGTTTAGTTCCTTCGTTTATGTTAGTTTTAAAACACGTTAAAATCAATAATATTTAATCAATTAAATATCAAATCATTTCAGTTACAGACCCCAAATAAAGTTCACTTATACACCCTTTTATTCATAAATATTGATGGGGTCTGTAACTGAGCGATTTTGGGGTCTGTAAGTGAATAGGGATGGGGGTCTGCATTCGAGGTAATGTAGTATTATTTGAGTTATGGGCGTATTTTCTCTGATCATGGGACAAAAAAGGTGAAATTGCTTTATATTTGAGACAATTACCAAAATTTGCTTTAGCCAAGATAGTCATTTTAGATTCACTGTTTAAATATCAGAATTATCACGAATTATAATAAATAACAAGTTGCGAAAACTGTCTATGAAAATGGTCAACTTTGGGACATAATGAATAATCAAAGATACAAAAACTGAATAACAGAAGGACAATTCTCAGTTAATTTATGATTACAGTGTATATTTTACTTCACTTTTCAACAATGTAATGAATCAGATTCAAAATTCTGATCATCATTAACGTATTACTTTTGTAAATCTTCACCACCAAAGTTTAAATACTTTGTGTTATTTCTTATTATCTTTGTGTTATTTCAAGAACAGTTTAATCCCATTTGTATTTTACTTCAACGTGTTCAAATTTCGGAACTAGAGTTCAATGTGTCCGTTTAATTTTATTACCCGGTTCATTTGCGACTCTATTAATGAGTTATTCTCCATTATTCTGGTTCGAATCGTTTGTAAGGGGTCCAGTTAAATGAAATCATCCGTTTAGTTCGAATTCTGACTGCAAACGGAACCACAAAGTTAGCCGAGCACTTTCGGTAAATTAGAGAGCAAAATACGTTTCCTCAACATTGGAGTGAATATAGAAAGATCACCTAAGCACGTTATATATATGTAGTTTTGTAATTGTATTAACATAATTCTATTTTTAAATACTACATTACCTTGCTTGTAAGGGAGGTGCTATTTCGCTTATAAGGGTGTAGGTCAACTCACTTATAAGGGAGTTCCATCATGCAAAACTCCCTTATAAGCAAGTGACAAATAAAATAGTATTTAACCACGTTTTTTGACCATAAATCATTCAAATTCGACATTTTCCAAAGATACATTTTGGATACATTTTTGCTTATAAGGGAGTTGAAATCAGTAACTCCCTTATAAGCAAGTAAGCACCTCCCTTACAAGCAAGGTTATGTAGTAGATGACCAGACAAAATGAACATTCAACTAAATACATTAAAACTGTTACATATCACATAGATTGGAAACAAAGATGAAAACCATTTTAATTTACGTTGTATCTTTTTAAAAAGGTGACTGAGCAAAAGATTCAAAATTAACGGAAGTTGATACAATGGAAAAGGAGTAAACACCGCTGTTTGTAAAATATATTAGCTGTATATTCAATGTGATGTTTCATGTATATATGTAGTATATTTTGACAAATTACAAAAAGGAAGAAATACTGAAACTGCATCAATGACACTGACGTAGCGAAATTTTAGAAATAACTTAACAAATCATATAAATTTTATGAAATTTTCATGTAAAATACTTCAAAATCAATAAGCGTATGGTATAAATAACAAATTGTGAGCACATTGTGTGTCTTTACTTTAAAAGTTGACCTACTACGCCATAACACACAATCAATTTTTTATTCCAATTGTTCGCCAATTTTTAAATTAATTTCAAATTTAAATAAGAAAAGAAATAAGAAAAAGTGTCAAACAGCTTATAAATTAGATTAATATTTAATTGTTGATCAATTATTCACTCCAACTTGACCTATAAAGATGAACAAAGAACTTGATAAATCTATGAGCAGTAGACCATACGCGTCTAGACCTGGACGCACTTGGGACGATTAACTTGATAAATAACTTCAAGAAATTATAACGCGTGTATTTGAAGCACACTTTAATACAAAATTTAACAATTATGAGGAATTAGTACAATACTACAACACTTTACAAGGTGCTGACATGGGGAGATGCTGGGTGGAAGTAAGCAAAGAGATGGGAATGAAGCGTGAACAAGTTTGCAAGCGTTTTATTAATAACCATGTTAAACAAAACTCTTAGTAATGGCCGATGGAGTTATGGAGCGCAGTTATGTAAGATGTAGAACAATAAATAATAAGTTCTCAAAAATTAAATCTTCAGCTGGAGAGAAAAGGTATAATAACTGATATAACGGCTAAATATGATTTAAAAAGTTTTACTCAATATCACTATCCAACAATATACAACAATATGTATAACAGAATCACACAACTGTAAGAATAATATCTTAAAGAACAACCACCACAGCCTCCTCAAATTCCAGTACCACACTTTGATAGTCCTTGGATGTTAGCTTAAATTAATCTGCACAATAAATTAATTAAAACGGCAACAACTCAAAATGAAGAGGTGACTAACAAGAAAAACATGGAATAATTGTAAGAAGCCTTTGATCAGCTTACTCTTACTACTTTTGATGGTTTAATTGATTAATTAAAAATTGTTAACAAAGTTTTGGATGATTTGGAACCTTAAAAAGTACCAAAGCATAAATACTAATAATTTTAAGATTTAATCGAGTAAATAGCTAAAAAGGCTCAAGATTTTGATATGTGAATTATTTTATTATTATGCTTTGTTTCATTAAGCTTAAACTGGTATTATTCGCAGATGCAATAACAATATAGATAAAGCCACTTTTCTAATATCTTGAAAAACGAAAATTATCGGAGATTTTAGCTTTTCATCATAATTTCAGCATTTTAATATTATTTAGAACACTATATTGTTATATATTTCCACTCCACGCGCAATGTAAGAAAATCAGCAGAAGTCCAGGCCGACGTCTCGTTCTACCACTGGTCACCGTTCTCGCCCTGGAACCGGTTAGGCGAAGAAGTCTCGCCCGCAGTCCTCCGTATCTCATTTTAACCTCAATTTCACGACTGATATGATTGAATTTTAGAAAGCCGTTGACGACCTCGCTCCACCTGAATCGTAATTTTTATCCCTCAACGATAAATTAACTCAAGAGGATGTTCAATGCGGCGTCTCGGACTACTTATAAAGGTGTGCCCAACTGGACCTCCAACCGCGCTCTATAATAATCAATCAGCTGAGAACTTTCCAAAACGGACTGGAACTGTAAAACCTCTCAGTCGGACCTAAGGGGGTTCTCGCTCTTGAACCAGCTCTGAAGAAGAACGCAGCCCAGCTTAAAAATTTAAACCTGAATAACGCTCAGCTGGGAACGGAGGGGTTCATCGCACTTACTGAGGTAATAACCGGGTAGAAGATCTCAGCAGAAGAAGAGGGGATCCCAATGTGCCAGAACCTCACCACTTTGAACGTAAGCGGAAATAATATTCAGTCGGTCAAGGACATGACACTTAACAGCGATGCCATACTTCCCTTGTTGCCACGCGATCAATTAGAATTCGCACAACAAATAAAACTCAAGTGCATTCAAGCTGAAAACGCACCAAAGAAAAAGAAAGAGGAGAAAAAGAACGACAAAGAAGAAGAATTCCAGCCGCGCTCAACAGTACTCTTAGGACTGAACTCAACGCAGCCAAGACCATACGAACCGCCAAAGAAAGCGGACAAAGGAGGCAGCAAGGCCCCAGAAATCCCACCACCGCAATTTTTGGAAGCACACCTTGGATTTAAGAGCAAACTAGACAGTCTTAATCTGAAGCCACACTGCATCACTGGCGTGTGCGCGTTCAAGATCCTGAGCAGCTGCAGACTTTTAACTACTCTAGATATAAGCCACAACTTCCTCGGTGACGACTCGGTTCAGATCATGTGCGCTGCCCTACCTTAAGCTTCCTCACTTCAAATTCTCAATTTGAGCGGGAACAACCTCTCCGACAGATGCATAGTCTAACTTCTTAACCAATTACAGTCCTCAACCGTTCACACTCTTAATTTGAGTAATAACTTATTTTCTCAGAACGGGGCAGCTGTGATCGGAAACTTTTTAGCCACCAAAAACTAATACGTTCAGAATATTAATTTATCAAAGAACCCGTTCGGGGATATTGGCTCAGCTTTTATCTTAACGGCTCTCACAACCGGTTAAATTATCAACGGAGCTGCTAAGAAAGTTGTTGAGGAAAAGAAGGAAGAGAAGAAAGCGGTTAAAGCACCCACAAAACTATTAATTAAGGACGTCGTCAGACCACCGCAGAACAAATTCGACCACATCGAAAAATACATACAAGCCGAGTGGTAAACCGCACTTGCACTGTAAATTGATAAATGCGACTGGACAACCAAAGTACCAGACTCAGGAGCAAACGAATTCGTCTCAATCCAACTGCAAAACACAGGAATCCAGACCATCGCCGCCTGCCAGCTCGTGAAGCTGCTGAAAAACGTGAAGGCGATCGGCCGCCTGGACATTAGCAACAACCAACCGAGTGAGCTTGCGTTCTACCAAATCATGAAGGCGCTCAAAGAAAGAGGAAATGGGTTCAGCCAAGAATAGATCACGCTGGACTGGGTCGAAGTCGACGAAGATGACATCAGAGAGAAAGTGGAAAGCTACGAAGAGTACTCCAAAATAGTTGAGGGCATCTCAAATCTCGGAAAAGCAATTGTGTTTGCAAAGTGAGTCTTTAAAATTTAAATACAGTAGTAGAAATCAAAACTTAGATAATATTTCTGCTCCTTGAAGTGTTATTAAATATCGTATTAACATTTAAAATACTATTTTATATTATTGTGCAACTATTGGCCAACACTCCATTGATATTTAAATCACATAATCGTTTAATCTTATGTTAAAACTTCAGAAGTAAAACCTCATCGACACTGTAAATATAAATTAAACAAACTCATTAAACTAATATTCGCAGCTATGCAACCAGATAGTTAACTTCGTTCTGGTCCATTTGAAGATGATATGTTGATATTTATTCTAATTACGGTTGAACATGATGCGGATAAGATTATTTGGGCTTTCTTTCACTGGTTCGCTTTTGGAATTCACTTCTCAAAGCCAACCTGTCATATGTATGAGTGAGCAGCTACCTGAGAGAAATTGTGTGGAAGTTTTTGTCTGGGTGCTCTAGCTGGAGCTGGCCAATGAGTTGGTTTAAGACATCGCTCTTTCTCATTTTAGACTACATCAAATTTAGAAGTTGTTCGTTGAGCTAGTCTTTGTACTCTTCGTAGCTGTCGCAGAACTGCTTACTCCATGTGTTGTGGTAGTAGTCGTGCACTTACTTCTCGGTCGCCCCACACAGGATGGCCACCTTGTTCCACATACCGTGCTTGCTCTTCACTTAGCTCAGGTTTAGATAGGTCTGTGTATCCGACTCCGAGTGGACGTGATGATCAATTTGTAAATATTTTCTTAATGATTAATTAAACTGGTCTTTCCACATAACTGGAAGTGGGAATGAATGAATGAATTTACGCCTACATGTAATAACCTGTTTATTTTTCAATTTAATATTTTCTGTTTAAACAGTAGACAATTTAACAGACCCGTTATTCTTAAAGATTTAATGAACAGCATCCAGATTAATGTACTAAGTTTAGTATTACATCTAGGTTAATGAAACCTAAGAAGTTTAAGTGCCTTTCATAATTTATATATTTTAATTAAGTATAACATATGTATAACTTTAGTAATTAAGAGAAAGAAATCTTGTTCTAAGATGCCAAGTACAAGCTCGTTAGAACACATGGGATGTCTACGGCCAAATTTTGTTAATATGTTTGTCAACTTGTTCTAAAGTAGCACCAATATATGAAATATTCTATAAATAGTCATATTGGGACACCATGTATTGTCAACAATAAATATGGGAAATATTAAAAATATTAAACAACAACCAAAATATGTTAGTGTCATATTTATCACTTTAGTATAATTTGGAGAAAGAAACCATTAGTTCTATTAATAAAATATTAGGTTGCTCGAAATCGTGAAAGATCAATAGAAATGCTTCATCAATAAGCTATAGACAAATAGTGTTCTGAAGATGTATATTCATCAATTCATTGATTATTTGCAAATAAAACCGATTGAAATTATGATTTCTTATATACGAGCTTTGAATATGTTTAATCTTCATTTTTCGTAAATATAAGTCAACTAAATGTAGTGTGTATTTTGTAAATTTAATTTTACGTATCGTTCTCAATTACACTTGTTAAAACTGAATTATTGAACTAAAATCAATACCACTCTTCAAAATCTACTAAGTGCACTATTTCAATTCAGTTTGAGGAATTTCGCACGACTGTGCATATGAGTTAAATATTTAATATACAAATCCATTTCAATCCAACTGCAAAACACAGGAATCCAGACCATCGCCGCCTGCCAGCTCGTGAAGCTGCTGAAAAACGTGAAGGCGATCGGCCGCCTGGACATTAGCAACAACCAACCGAGTGAGCTTGCGTTCTACCAAATCATGAAGGCGCTCAAAGAAAGAGGAAATGGGTTCAGCCAAGAATAGATCACGCTGGACTGGGTCGAAGTCGACGAAGATGACATCAGAGAGAAAGTGGAAAGCTACGAAGAGTACTCCAAAATAGTTGAGGGCATCTCAAATCTCGGAAAAGCAATTGTGTTCGCAAAGTGAGTCTTTAAAATTTAAATACAGCAGTAGAAATCAAAACTTAGATCATATTTCTGCTCCTTGAAGTGTTATTAAATATCGTATTAACCTTTAAAATACTATTTTATATTATTGTGCAACTATTGGTCAACACTCCATTGATATTTAAATCACATAATCATTTAAGCTTATGCTAAAACTTCAGAAGTAAAACCTCATCGACACTGTAAATATAATTTAAACAAACTCATTAAACTAATATTCGCAGCTATGCAACCAGATAGTTAACTTCGTTCGGGTCCATTTGAAGATGATATGTTGATATTTATTCTAATTACGGTTGAACATGATGCGGATAAAATTATTTGGGCTTTCTTTCACTGGCTCGCTTTTGGAATTCACTTCTCAAAGCCAACCTGTCATATGTATGAGTGAGCAGCTACCTGAGAGAAATTGTGTGGAAGTTTTTGTCTGGGTGCTCTAGCTGGAGCTGGCCAATGAGTTGGTTTAAGACATCGCTCTTTCTCATTTTAGACTACATCAAATTTAGAAGTTGTTCGTTGAGCTAGTCTTTGTACTCTTCGTAGCTGTCGCAGAACTGCTTACTCCATGTGTTGTGGTAGTAGTCGTGCACTTACTTCTCGGTCGCCCCACACAGGATGGCCACCTTGTTCCACATACCGTGCTTGCTCTTCACTTAGCTCAGGTTTAGATAGGTCTGTGTATCCGACTCCGAGTGGACGTGATGATCAATTTGTAAATATTTTCTTAATGATTAATTAAACTGGTCTTTCCACATAACTGGAAGTGGGAATGAATGAATGAATTTACGCCTACATGTAATAACCTGTTTATTTTTCAATTTAATATTTTCTGTTTAAACAGTAGACAATTTAACAGACCCGTTATTCTTAAAGATTTAATGAACAGCATCCAGATTAATGTACTAAGTTTAGTATTACATCTAGGTTAATGAAACCTAAGAAGTTTAAGTGCCTTTCATAATTTATATATTTTAATTAAGTATAACATATGTATAACTTTAGTAATTAAGAGAAAGAAATCTTGTTCTAAGATGCCAAGTACAAGCTCGTTAGAACACATGGGATGTCTACGGCCAAATTTTGTTAATATGTTTGTCAACTTGTTCTAAAGTAGCACCAATATATGAAATATTCTATAAATAGTCATATTGGGACACCATGTATTGTCAACAATAAATATGGGAAATATTAAAAATATTAAACAACAACCAAAATATGTTAGTGTCATATTTATCACTTTAGTATAATTTGGAGAAAGAAACCATTAGTTCTATTAATAAAATATTAGGTTGCTCGAAATCGTGAAAGATCAATAGAAATGCTTCATCAATAAGCTATAGACAAATAGTGTTCTGAAGATGTATATTCATCAATTCATTGATTATTTGCAAATAAAACCGATTGAAATTATGATTTCTTATATACGAGCTTTGAATATGTTTAATCTTCATTTTTCGTAAATATAAGTCAACTAAATGTAGTGTGTATTTTGTAAATTTAATTTTACGTATCGTTCTCAATTACACTTGTTAAAACTGAATTATTGAACTAAAATCAATACCACTCTTCAAAATCTACTAAGTGCACTATTTCAATTCAGTTTGAGGAATTTCGCACGACTGTGCATATGAGTTAAATATTTAATATACAAATCCATTTCAATCCAACTGCAAAACACAGGAATCCAGACCATCGCCGCCTGCCAGCTCGTGAAGCTGCTGAAAAACGTGAAGGCGATCGGCCGCCTGGACATTAGCAACAACCAACCGAGTGAGCTTGCGTTCTACCAAATCATGAAGGCGCTCAAAGAAAGAGGAAATGGGTTCAGCCAAGAATAGATCACGCTGGACTGGGTCGAAGTCGACGAAGATGACATCAGAGAGAAAGTGGAAAGCTACGAAGAGTACTCCAAAATAGTTGAGGGCATCTCAAATCTCGGAAAAGCAATTGTGTTCGCAAAGTGAGTCTTTAAAATTTAAATACAGTAGTAGAAATCAAAACTTAGATAATATTTCTGCTCCTTGAAGTGTTATTAAATATCGTATTAACATTTAAAATACTATTTTATATTATTGTGCAACTATTGGCCAACACTCCATTGATATTTAAATCACATAATCGTTTAATCTTATGTTAAAACTTCAGAAGTAAAACCTCATCGACACTGTAAATATAAATTAAACAAACTCATTAAACTAATATTCGCAGCTATGCAACCAGATAGTTAACTTCGTTCTGGTCCATTTGAAGATGATATGTTGATATTTATTCTAATTACGGTTGAACATGATGCGGATAAGATTATTTGGGCTTTCTTTCACTGGTTCGCTTTTGGAATTCACTTCTCAAAGCCAACCTGTCATATGTATGAGTGAGCAGCTACCTGAGAGAAATTGTGTGGAAGTTTTTGTCTGGGTGCTCTAGCTGGAGCTGGCCAATGAGTTGGTTTAAGACATCGCTCTTTCTCATTTTAGACTACATCAAATTTAGAAGTTGTTCGTTGAGCTAGTCTTTGTACTCTTCGTAGCTGTCGCAGAACTGCTTACTCCATGTGTTGTGGTAGTAGTCGTGCACTTACTTCTCGGTCGCCCCACACAGGATGGCCACCTTGTTCCACATACCGTGCTTGCTCTTCACTTAGCTCAGGTTTAGATAGGTCTGTGTATCCGACTCCGAGTGGACGTGATGATCAATTTGTAAATATTTTCTTAATGATTAATTAAACTGGTCTTTCCACATAACTGGAAGTGGGAATGAATGAATGAATTTACGCCTACATGTAATAACCTGTTTATTTTTCAATTTAATATTTTCTGTTTAAACAGTAGACAATTTAAGAATTTGTTTAAAATTACTGTTGAAACTATTAATAAATAAATCAATTTATATTAACAACTCCAAATTACTTGGTACTTTGATTTTATTGATTAGAAAATATAATGCATGAATCATTTTTCTCTGATATTATATTGAATGAAAAATTTCGGAAAAGCTAACAGAGATTCTGTGAAGAGGTTTGACTAATGATAACGCCGTGCGAGATATTTGATGAGAGAGGAATGTATGTTCTTATTCTGATCTTGATTAGAAAGGAAAGGTGATATCAAAGAAAAAGATGACCAATATAGACGTAATTTACGGTATGATGCATTTATTTTTGTTAACAAGTAATTTAGTATTTAGCTTATTTGGCAAAACATATAAAATAGACTTAGATTTATTTCATTATTATAGCTCTAATTGAATGAAAATAACAAATGTTGAAAATATAAGGATCAAAAGGATCAAAACTATTGAAAAAATTGTCATTTATGTGAATCTCAATATCTGCTGTAACAGCGTTGTAAAAACCTCTTAAATCAAGAAACTATTTCTTTTAACAAAAAGTTTATCACTATAAATTTTTGATTCGCATATTTTAATGAAAGCCAGCTGCTACTTATATCTTTTTAGTAGTGTAATTCAACATTAATGTCAAAATAAATCATTATTTTATTTTCTGCTTTTCGCTATCAATTGCCCTGGGTGTAATAATTGTGGAAAATAATCGAGAACTCCACTCCATTGACGGAAGTCGAGTTATAAGTATTGCCTACTTTATAATGAACAGTATATTACAGACGTATTGATCAAGATATCTAATGCTAAAAATACTTGGTTAACTATTTAGATTCTATTTTAGAGTAATAAATATAGGCGTATTCTTAATAATTCAAAGTTACAATTAAAACTGAGTAGTTATTGAGTCTCTAGTAAAATATTTAGCTAACCAGAAAACATGTCTTAAGGGAAATTAATATTTTGTCCAGAGAATGCAAACTGAAATTCCTGAAAAACAAGAAATCTCAAATTCTGAAGGTTGAAGCGGACGCTTTGGAACTCAATCTCAATTATTGGTACACATCCAAAGATATACTGGAAAACACAATAACTTTTGCATCTAATAATTATTTGAGAACTTTTTTGTAATAGTTGCTACAAAACTTCCGCCCGGTAACAAACCAAGAATAAAATGAAATAAAATTGTTATAATTATAATAAATAACTATGTAGATATTATGAAATCTTAAAATTAACTATTTTGACCTTTTAAACGGCAACCAAAAAAGGATAATACACATAAAGCAACCATAACGATTAATTCTTTACAATATATAATATAGTTTAAGTAGAAGCTCGAGACTCCTAACAGTCCTGAGATAATCAATTTTAACTGAAAATTCAAACCGGAAATAGTTTGACTTTTTAAATCCATGTTCCAAACATTAAAATAATCTTAAAATATTCTATTATATTTACTTACACTTCAGAAATGGACAAGTACCTAAGTTAAGCTTTAAACAGCAAGTGATGTAATATTTGGTAAATAAATATCTATAAAATACTAAATATAAGTACATTTAATCATTATCTGAAATCTTTTAGGTTTATTATAATAATTTAAGTTTAGTTCTACAAATTTGTAGCTAATCTAAGATGAATGAAAATCTTTTGATAGATATTTATTGCTTTTACAAATAAATAAAAATGATGGATGATAAATATTAACATTATTTCAAAAATTATAAACGAGATTCACTAGTAGACAAGCGAGAGGTGTTTTGCTAATATCATTCGAATATATTTATTATAATATGTCAAAATAATGATTCAAATAGATATCAAAAATTGAGATACAGTGGTGGGCCCTCGAAATGCTTTTTTGAATTAGGAAGAAGAATGAAGTTTATTATTTGAATCTTACTTATATCACTGCCCGGCTCAATAATGAGTGTGTTCTCCCTCCTCATCAATACACTCATTAACTCTATTTACTATTGATTTGTAAAGTGCTTCAATCACATCAAGGCCTGGTTGAGCCTTGGATAGCTGTGCTACAATAATTAACGTATATAACTCTGTATATACTTCAATAATAAGTTTCAACTTTACCTAACGTTGTATAATTTAACAATCAAGAAAATTGATTTCTCATTATGAAATGGAAGTGGAAGATCATAAGTAAAATAACTGTTGTTTTAGAGTAGCATCAATATATTATTTAATGCTGGGCCCGACTAACCCACTTGATTCCATTCTTCAAGAAACAAAAATGCATTCATTATTTGAATATTGAGAATGAAAGCGACTGTAACTACCTGAATTATAATTCTAATTAAGCGAAGTACCAATACTTCATCTTGAGCTCCCGGTTGAGATTGAAAGAAAAAGTCCTCCATTGTTTTTCGTGATTAAGAAATACCTAAAATCGTTCAGATTGGCCCAGTTGAAGATGAACACCGAGGTCCTCTGCAGGTCCAGTGCTTGCGCTACTAGTTATAAATTACATATTGCGTCCGTATACCAATCATTGGATCCTCTTATTCTTTTCTCCAATCAGGCTTAACTACCATATATTTTCGAGATAAAATCTTTCATAAATTAGTTTTGTTGACTAAAACGTAGAAATTACACAGGGACATCTTAAACAAGTGATATAACTAGTTCAGATTGGTACAATATTTTATGAATTCATCCGTTGGACCCAGAAATGAAGAGAATACAAACGCTTCAGAACTGCCTAAGTTTGTTAAGTGAATTAGTTGACCTTCCCTAAACATCTTCTACCGCGTTTATTTTTGTCATTGCCGTCCTTTTATTGCATGTGGTAATTTCTATTTTTCCTTTTTGGAATATTAAATACCGACTTTGAATAGTCGATTATGGTCTAATACGATCGAAATCATATTTTTGGCCCTCTTGTGTTAATGAGTAGTTCATGAATAATCTCCAACTTGAGATTATTTATTGGAATTTGTCATCCGCATTAGAAGTGGCAAAATATTTTAATATATAATTACTCACATAGTAAACAAGAAAAAGCAATTCCACCTCCCATAACTGTAATTTTAGATAATAAAGGAGTGAGTGAAAACTTTTGTATTAATCATGAGCCTGTAAAGGTCCATGACGCAGTTTCCCTCATTAAAAACTGTTTTGGAGATATGATATTTTCACTTCAAAATGACTTAATTCTTAAAGAGATATATAAAAAGAGTTTACTTTTTAATAATTATTGTATTTTGCATATAACAATTTAACAATTTTAATTATTTTTGTTGTTATTGTATTCCTTATTGCATTATTCTCATTAATTACAACGTTATATTTAAATATATTATTATAAATAAGCATATATTAACTTAATGTAATGTTCATTTCATCCACTTCATAAATGGATTCTGACTTAATGATGCTGTAAATGCTCTTTGGAGATTAAATCCAGCAATCTTCAGAAAATCAAGTAACATACACTGCAGATCAACTAACAGTTGTATTCACATTTCCAGTTGATTATCCGGACCAGCCTTTCACTTATACGTCTAACATCCAGTTCACACCAGAGTTGACCTAGTCGCTCCTTTCGATGTGTCAGTCGTGTTTGGACTTTATCACGTTCCTTTCTTAAAATTTCGTCTTAACGAACACTCAGAAGCCAGCCGAGTTCAAGCGCGCCATTATAGACACTCATTCTCACTTTTTAGCTGAGTACTACAAGGACAACCACTATCAGTAACAACTTGATCGTTTCAATGCCGAGAACGGCTCCAAGGTAATCATCATCGCATCCACAGCCGAAAATCTACAAGCAGCTCTAGACTCAGCGATTCAGAACAACTTCTATTGCACCGCCGGTATCCACCCTAAGCGCCTCCAGGAGCTCTTCGAAGCCGATCCAGTTTCATTCTACCAGAAAATAGACGACGAGTTCGCCCAACTTCAAAAGTTCTTGAAGGACAACGTCCACCAGATTAAGAAGAGAATAGTCGCCATTGGAGAGCTCGGGATCTCATCCGATGATGAACAGGTAATGCGCTTACAGCTGAAGCTCGTTCAGAAGCAGTTCGACCTCGCTTTGAAACTGGACCTGCCTGTGATCGTTCACGCCCACAAGAAGCACCAGCTCCAACTCATAAACGACCTCCTGATGGAGAACCAGGCCCACTACAAGAACATAAAGCTGGTCATCCACGGCTTCTCGGCCGAAGTGAAGCAACTCGAGGAGCTCCAGACCTTCAACTGCTACTTCTCGTGCAACCTGATTCTTCTGAAGCAGAGCGGGAACTTCAAGAAGGCGGTCAAGCGAATCGGAATCGACAAAGTCCTGGTCGAAACAGACTCGCCGTTCGTGACTGGCGGCGCGGAAGTGAGCGGGCCGGCGGACGTGCTGAAAGTGCTCCGAAAGCTGTCAGAAGAGCTCGAGATGGGTCTGGACCAGTTGAACGAAACCGTTAACAACAACGCCATGAAGCTGTTTTAGATTGAGGTTTGATAATACAGTATATATTACAATAGATTGAAAAAATATTTAAATTGTTGAATTAAGGAATTCTGTTTCATTATATTAATATTGGACATTCATTCAAACTATAATTTATTTCATTTTCATATTCCACTTCTAATTTTCAAAATGTAGGCCGAGATGTCGTGATATACAAATATCAATATATTGGTCAGTAATTGATTTTCCTATTTAAAAACATTCATAGGTATTATAACTCAAACCGTTTTTGATTCTCCTGAATAAATTCATAAAATATTCTGAATTAGCATTTCTAACTTTGTAGTATAGAAAGTGAACTGGCGTCTGATCGAAATCCGAAAATCAGAAGTAGAATCAAGAGCATATTTCATGTTAAAGTTGACCACAAAAGTTTCAGAAACAATAAAAATGACTGGAAGTTGAATTTTACTCAACATATGAAACTTTTTACATTGTCAAGAATAAGATGACACAATATTATCTTTAAATATTAATTCTCTAGAATGACCTAAGTGCAGTTGAGGATGAGTCGAAACAGTCTCTGACCGATATAGTGCATAAAGATTGTCTATAGCGCCAGCTAACATTAACGAACATTTTGACTTGAGTCATATTCAACTCGTAAACAGGGATTCGTAAATTATATTCATTGATGTGGAAGTAAATCAAGGTGCAAAACAGGGTAGGTGAAATATATTTTAATACAAGTATAAAGCAAGTAATACTATATTTTAAAGCCAGTCTCACACCATTATTTTAAATTATTTTTTCAATCTATTATAATATATACTGTATTAAGTAGGATGAATAAAAAAATGATTAAATATGTAATAGAGTCATAAATTTTAGAAATTACATCATACTTTCCCAAAATATCTTTGATCACTAAAAATGGTATAATGCATTTCTTATCTAAAAAGGATGGTGCAGTTTTTACTGCAAGGAAACCGCTGACTGGATTGAATTAATATTTTACAAAAAGAATACCATGATATAATTAGCAATATTTATAAAATATTGGAAATCAAATTTCACTACTTTTATCGAATTTATTTTTGCAGCTTCCTTCAGTTCGTCTCATCCTCTTCTGCAGTAGTAGTTGGGTACCTCCATAAGCTCCACGCCAACGACTTTTAAGTTTCCTTTTGGCTTTCGTTCACAAAATTATATATTTTCCAAATATTTACTTCTTTGAAAACTGAAAAAAATTGCATGAGCGAATTTTGGATTTAACTCTGGTTTTGATATAGAGAACCCATGCGGGAACATAATAACACGGGCCATCCTGACTTAGTTATTTCTTCATGAGAAGTGAGGAACTCTAAGATTTCAACTTTAAAAAGAAGTTCAAAGTATCAACTTCTTTGCATTGTTAACAAAGACATCGTCTCTCCGAACATTATATGTGGTCATTTCGCTGTCAGCTACTAGTTAAACAGAATTAAACTGTAAATTAGTGAAATTCTCAAAACGCTTGAAGATGACTGTTTCGAATGTCATGGTAAATACAATCGTCAGGTGGGTTCAGTTGGTGAAGTTATTTGTCGTGGTTGACCTAACTTTGAGTGAAGAATTAATTTATTTTTGAACTTTTCATTAATTCTGAAGGAACTAAAGTCCAAACAACTCATATTCTTAGCTCATGAAATTTTTACTGTTCGGAAGCAACAATATCCATAGGCTTGTACCAGTTCACAACAAAGGTTGAGATTTTAGTATAATTAACCAAAATTCAAGAAACATCTTGATTTAGAATTAGTAAACTACTAAGAATCTCCAGTTACGAAAAAGCTCGGTTTAAAAGCAATTTGAAAGGTCCTGCTGCCATCATGGCTGCTTAATCTAAAATTGATTCTAGTTGATTGAATCAGAAGCGTATAGTTATCCAGATTGTTCTCAATAACTTTAAGCCTCGAGGGAATGCTCTAAGATGGGTGGCGAATGCTGAGCTCTATTCACTCGGCTCATTTTCAACTCAGTGAAAAGTAGAGGAGTCGCTGAATGCGTGGTCCTGCGATGCCATGATTTCTGGTAAACTCAAGAAATTAGGTGTTTGCGTAACATTATTGGGGGTATCGACTGTCTTATATTGCTTCAGAATATATTTCTCGTGACTCATCTGTTGACTAGTATTCGTTTCTCAATTGGTAGTGTCCGAGTTGCAGTATGTACCAGGTTCAATAGGAAAGTGATTTTAAGCTTCAAATGTAAAATTCGTCCATTCACTCTTGTGATGAGCAATGTCGACTCAATTCATTAAAAACGGAGTGGAGAATCTTGATTGATCATGCTCAATACAATGTTATTTAATTATTTTAATCCATTTCAAAAGCTAAATATGAGCGCTTTTCTATTTTGTGCTACTGTAACTAGTGAATTTTTGACTCGAGATTTCGTCATTTTGCACGCTATTTGATAGTTTTACTAAATTCAGAATTAAAATACGATTAATTAAATGCATCAACAAGTAATAAATGATGTAAACACAGCTAAAAAGTGTTCGCAGAAACATATCCTGATTTTATTTCGAAGCAAATATTTGGGAAACGACTATTAAATGTTTTAAATATATATCACTCACGACTATTTGGACACAAAACTCAACATCCTATCTAAAATAAATAGTTATTTAGTCTGAGGTTCAATTATAGTTTTTCTTGTCTTTTGTTAGAATATGTAATATTCTATGTAATATTCATTTATAATTCATTTATATATCATGTGAATCACATTATATAAATCTGTATAAATATTCAAATATCTTTAAAAATGCACTATCAAATTGACACGATCTCTAAACACGTCATGTTGATCATAGTTGACCTAATTAATAATTTAAAAATAGTTCAATTGGATAGTTAAAGCGTAACTAACTTCATTCATACCATGTGATTTTGAAGCTATCATAATATTAACTGTTTAATATCGCTGTCGAACATCCTAGACTTGTGTGTTTTCCAGTACTTGACTATCGATTTGAAGACCTCGTCATTCGCGTACAGCGGCGGGATGGTCTCGTTTTGAAGTTGTCCCAGCGCAGTTTTCAGCTCGTTTCTGGTTTTCTGAAGGTGGCTCGAAATCACCTCTTTGCTCACGTCCGGCATGAGCTTGTTTATGTACTTCGGGGTGATGTCGTACCAGCCGACGGCCAGGCAGATGATGCAGAACTTCCTGTGCTGCGTGGCCGACCACTTGTAGGACTTCATTTTGAACTCATAGCGAACAGGACTGCTTATATTCGTTTATGGGGAGCCCATAACTTGTTAGTGTTAAATATCGTCTTAAATCAGTTCATCGTTCAAAGAAAGTTCTTCTTTAACTACAAAATTGTTCTACGTGTTTATCAGAGTAGGGTTGGTTTAAACTGTCAATAAATCGCAAGTAGAGGTTTATAACTTTATATTTTATTATTAAATTCCACTGTCTTAGTTGCAACCTCCTGAAATAATTTTGTTTAACAAGTCAACTAAATCCATATTCAGAAGTGGTTTGATTATTAAACAAGCAATCAATAATAATACATTGCCACGTTTTGTGTAAAAGAATTTTGTGAAATATAGTTTAATTTGATTGTGTGATTCTATAAATAATGCTCTAAATATTCTACAAATTTAGTTAATAGTTTCAATTGCGCAATAAGTGAAATACCATCTTAAAACATAAATAATAACTGGACAATTACACACTATATTAATTGATCGTAATTTGGATTAAAATATAATATGTATTGTTTCATACTCTAATACTAAATACCTTTTTCTTTCTGATATTAGTTGTCTTTTTAGATATTATTTTAAAGCAAGAAAACGTAAGGTTCATATAGAGCTCTATTTCTTGAATAATAAACAGTCACTCTTTCGAATTTTATTGTGTATCATTTTGACTAATTAATTTAAAAATGTCTTTTTCTAATCTTTTAAACAGAATCATTTTCTTTTGGCTCTGTTTGGATTTATTGCGCTTCCTTTGATTTTGAGTTCCTCTTCTCTGTTTTTAACAATTTTAACCACCGCTTCCGTTTTCTTTCGCTGTTTTAGAACTTGAAGCTGTAATTCTTTGCTCACTGTTTTAAAATCCGTTTCCTAAAATTACTGAATCAAATTCAAATCCAATGGAACGAATTTGAACTCAGATTTGATCTTCGTGAACTCAATTTCAGATTAAGGCATGATTTGCGGTTTGTGCTCGTAAAATAGCTCAGTTGTATTCTTTGATTTTACTATCAATTTTGACTCAGGATGCACTAACGTAGGAGCCTACAGGTTTTTACTAGGCTCGTAGGTAAAGCTTGTCTTCATTGGAGTGGAATGATGTGTATTTTGAGAATTAATAACAATTAATGCTCGAATACAATCTATTAGTGTTTAAATTATAAATTCAGATTCAATCTGATTTCACCTCAAAGATTCTTATCCGTCCGTAGCCATCCAATAAGAGCACTTTTACCTACCTGCCTACCACGACTCTATATTCACAATTACAAATATGATGATAATTAGAATTATTGTACCCATAGTGTTACTAACAAAATGTTATCAACAACATATCAACCATCGAAAAGCAGGTTTCTCCAACAATGAAGAAATGGACACATTTAGGCCAAAAATTCTTTCACTAATGTAATAGAGAAACTTCCAGAATCAGATATTTACCGTGTTTATATCTGCGGACCCACTGTTTACAACTCATCCCATTTAGGTCATGCTAGAACCTATATAACTTTTGACGTAATTCGTCGTATTTTAGAACAAGTCTTTCAAAAGACCGTCGTGTATCAAATGAATATCACTGATATAGACGATAAAATCATCACTCGTTCCAATGAACAAGGAATTTCATCAGAATAATTAGCACGAAAGTATGAAGCTGACTTTTTTGCTGACATGGACAACTTGAATATAATGCGTCCTACCGTGGTTACACGCGTCACAGAATGCATGCCAGCTATCATTCACTTCGTTCAAACCATTATCGACAACGGCTATGGCTATATGTCAAATGGTTCAGTCTATTTTGATACCCAAGCTTTCAGCGCCAAGGGTTTCCAATACCCACAGCTTAGATACATCACACAAGAATCATAATTAGAACAGTTAATTGCTGGAGATGGTATTTCGATGAAAAACCGTGTTGACGAAAAGAAATCACCAAACGACTTCGCATTGTGGAAAGGTGCTAAGCCAGGAGAACCATTCTGGGAATCTCCTTTTGGTTAAGGTAGACCAGGATGGCACATTGAATGTTCTGTTATGTCCAACAACGTACTTGTGAACGAATTCAATGGATTTGAACTCCATTTAGGTGGTAAGGATCTTCAATTCCCACACCATGCTAACGAAGTAGCTTAGCTTGAAGCTTTCTATAATAAATCTGATTAAATAGAAGTGTTCATGCACAGCGGCCACTTGAGAATAGACAACGAAGTCATGTCCAAGTCCAAGATGAACTTCAAAACAATCGCTGATGTTCTGTAAAACTACACTGCCAACCAACTCAGAATCCTTTTCTTGCAAGTTGATTACGCTTCTGATATCAACTATTCTACCAACCAACTTGATTACGCAGTTGCCCTCGATGCCAAGATCACCCAGTTCATCAACAACATATCCACCATCGAAAAGCAGGTTTCTCCACCAGAACTCGTCCCAGCCGACATGAAGCTCATCAAGTCCATGGTCAACACCAAGCAAGCTGTCAAGAAAGCCTACGCCGCCAATTTCGACTACTCCACCGGATTCATGGCCATTCTCTCTTTGCTTGAAGAAACCAAGCAGTACATGCAGACCGCCTTCAAGCCGTACGTCGTCCACCAGCTGAAGAACTTCATCCAAGCCCAGCTCGAAGTCCTCGGTCTGGTCTTCTCCAAGAACTCCGAGGAGAACTCCAGCCTCGAGGTCGTCAAGCTCTTGAGCGAGTTCAGAACCACCGTCAAGCAGATCGCCATTGGCGAGCTCACCAAGGTGGCTCTGCTGAAGGCCTGCGACGACGTGAGAGACAACGGCCTTCCGCCATTCGGCTTCCAGATCGAAGACAAGGCCGGCGAGTCCGTGGTCAAGACCATCAACTACCAGGAGTTCCTCAAGAACCAACAGAGAGAACTGCTCCTGAAGCAGGAGAAGGAAGAGAAAGTGAGACTCCAGAACCTGGAGAAGCAGAAGAAGCTCGAAGAGGAAATGCGCCTCGCCCAGATCCCCGCCTCCGAGATGTTCAAGTCCATGCCAGAGTACACCGAGTTCGACGCCAACGGCATCCCAACCAAGATGAAGGAAGGAGAAGAAATAGTGGAAGTCCCGAAGTCCAAGACCAAGAAACTACAGAAAGACCAAGAGCTCAGGAAGAAGCTCAACGAGAAGTACGCCAAGTGAGACTGTTATATTAATATAATATTAATGAAAAGAGAAATAGTTACAAGAACTTTTTGTCATATTTGAAATAATCATCCTATAGAATATTATCAGAAAATTCCGTTTCCATGAAAGTTCTCTTGATTCGAGGGTTCAACTCCTCACCATAAGTGTTAAGTTCAAGAATTATCATGTCATTATCATTGCGCATAGAAACGAAGTACAAAGGTAGACTATCGTCAAGATCACACGTCCTTCACTTGATGAAGAACTTGCTTTGGGCTCAACTTATAACTTTCAACTGAATGCAATAATAGATAATAGAACTTCTCCATGTCGTTACGCTTAAGAGCGAGCTCCGAACCGCCGTCTACCAAGTCTTCAGGGCGATCTCACTCTGGTAGCTCTCGCTATTTACAATTCTTTTATTTGCGATTATTCAGGAAGATGCGAATCACCTGATCAAATGAGCGGATATCCAGCCAGTATCATACTGTTTAAACTACCTAGAACTGGATTTGAAATAATACACTTGTGTAAATAATTAGAGTGAACTTATTAAAAATACATCCTGCACGGTAACCAATCGTAATTGAAAGTGACGCGTAGAAGTAAATTCACCGAATCCACACTACGCGAAGTGGACCGGCACTTACGGAGACGGCGTCTCGCTGCATTATAGCCACATATCCAAGATGAATCGGAATCACAAATTCTTCAAACTTCAAAACACCGCCGTCTCCCAGGTCTTCACAGCAGCTTGGCAAGCTCGGCGATAAGGTCGTCCGTGTCCATATTCCACTGCCTTGGAAGAACCTATTTCTATCGTATCTGGACTTCTTGTCTCCTTTCACTCTGGACTCTTGGCTGCCTCGGGGCCTGCTGCCTCGCCGCCATCCGGTCGTACGAGTGCGTCAGCAGCTGGCGGAGCGAGATCAGGTGGAAGTTCTGGCCCGGGTGCTCCTGTTGGAGGCCTCCGATGACGGCCGTGAGCGCCTCGCTCTTGTCCACGCCCTCCTGGACCAGCCGCCGGAGCTGCTCGGTCATCTGGGCCTTGTGCGCCTCGAAGCTGTCGCAGAAGCGCTTGCTCCAGGTGTTGTGGAAGAAGTCGTGGGCGTTCTTCTCGCTGGCCCCGCAGATGTCTCCGATGCGGCCCCACATGCCGTGCTTGTTCTGGATGGCGACCAGGCCGCGGTAGGCCTCCGTGTCGGTGGCGGCGTGAAGGCGGTGCGTCTGCTCCAGGAAAGTTCTCAGATGCCTGCCGAAATCGTCTTTCCACATAAATGGAAGTGGGGCATATATCTTATTTACGGATCTGCGTTGCACCATAAAAGTGAATAAACTGTAAACTGTATTTATTACTATTATATTTATTATTGTAGATTAGATTTGAAGTTATTGTAGATTAGATTTAACATTATCACGTACTCACGTTTATAAACTTATTAATATGTATATGTGTATTTTGCTATTGCGTTAAATCCGAGAATTTTGATGTTACTTTTTACTGATCTGTGCAGACAGTTCATAATTGTGAATCAATATTATTAAAACAAATCAGAATGTATTTGAGTTTTCAGAATAACATTTTCAATCAGAATAACATTTTTATTGGTACTATGTCTCGTAATTTTACCAAGTATAAATAAAAATAAACATGTATACTTTGTACAATTTGTTATTTATTATATTTTGGGTTTGCTAAATATACTAAATATAATATACTAAAAAGTGTAAATAGGTAGTTTTTAAATAATCATCCATGAGTATATTGATTTGCTATGTTTTTCTAATACTAACCCAAATTATCAAAAACTTGTGTCTTTAAAACTTGTCTAAGCTATATTTTGTCACCTATCATAATAATGGTATATATTTTTCTATGTCTACTTAACTCCACTTTAAATGATATGTTAAAATGCAATATTCATGTGTGCAATGGTATTAATACTCCTGTTTCTTGTAGTCCTTGGAAAAGTTGTATTATCTTTATTAGAAGTTGGTATAAACTTTGAAATGATGCGTTGTCTTCAGTACAAAAGTTCTCTATATTTTATTGAAGAAAACAGTTGAAATGATAAAGTAAAGTGACTTTTTAAATCTTATTTAATAAATAAGTAATATTAATCTTAAGTATTAGTTTTAATTATTAAACATTTTCACTTTTTTCAGAGCTCAAAAGTAATCTCCAGCTGCTCGTTCATCGCGAACCCGCTGAATTCCTGAACGCAGATGATTCTTACCGTTTCTCCGTTGACCTTTGCGTCAAATATATCATTTTTCTTTGTTCCGCACAGAACGAGTACTTGGATCCCTTCTAGGTAGTTGAAGGTCTCGTTTTCGGCGTAGAAGTCAACGGTCACGCCCAGCCCTGGGATTATTAGCCCTGACTGCAGTATTACCTCTATATCGTTAAATATTCCGCTAATCAAACAGCATTTTTTACCATAATAGTCGAAGAAGAAGGGGTTCTGCGCGAATTAGACCCCACTAACGGAACTTAACTCCAACAACATCGGAATTTGCTATTGAGGGTACGAGCGGTTCACAGGAGAACTCAATCCGGGCGAAACGACCGTTTAAACCGCGTTCTGGGCCAATTGGAAGAGCATTTGGTCCGTTTGCTCGTAGTCAAATTGAATATCGAGGAAGGTTTCTGCTCTCGAATATTTAAAGTTATCAATTTAGGTTTTACCAGATGGAGTGGAAAGAGGGTCAATGAAAGGGGACGAAATTACTAAAGACTCGAATTTATGCAGCTAAAGGAATTAATTCAATGCTGCGTAATGTTATAAATGCTTAATACCTGCTTGGACGAAGAGCTTCGCGTTTTGCACTGATTACTGCTCAGCGACTTCAACAATTTCTACTTAATTCGGGTACAGAGACGAATCAACGTCGAAACACTCCTCGGCCGTGTTCATAGTACCCTTGAGCGCAACCACCACACCAGGAACGAGACTCTGCACATTCCTCTTCAATAACACCGTGAAATGCTCCGACTTCAAATACAAAACTGGCTCGTCCAAATTCTCAATCGCCAAACCCTAGACCGACTCGTCCAAAATACCAGTATACTTCGTTATCGCCTTCACACGATTCGGAAACTTCGCTACCACCAAACCAATTAGCACCTACTCAGATGCGACATTATTAGTGCTGTGACCAGGGGAACTAGGAGACGAAATCCTAAATCCGCTCTAAATAGTTTGAAACTCAGGCCAGTTCAAAGATACTGCTTTTAAAAGTGCACTTTGAAAATGAGCAAAACGACTCTGGAAAAGAAGCTAAGAATTATTCACAATTTAATCCTTCTTAAGTAAGACTGGAGATTTAATCTCATATGGATGCACTTTCATTTGCTTGAAGTGAAAAACAGTAAAAATATTTATCACTTTCACTACTTAATAATATTAAATTCATAATATAATTCATTAATTATTATAATTACATTGCCAATATAATATTATCAATATCTGTTATCAACAAAAAGATCTTCAAAACAAATTCCAATAGTTCGAAAGAGCTAACTGAGATTCTATGAGGAGGTCAAACGTGACACTGCTCTAGTAATATCATAAACATAAACAACTTATTCCAAGTTTCCTAGAAAATTGCTATTAAAGATATTTGTATTTCAACGAAAATATGACAAAAATAATCATTCATAGTTATAATGGATCAGTTGCGCTTTAAGATTCTTCAATGAAATTAATAGAACTCTTATATTGAAGACAACGTTTCATTTCAAAGTTTATTCTAACATCTAAAAAGAATAATATAACTTTTCCAAATACTATTAATAAAAGCATTAGTACTGATGCGCATATGACTATTATGTTTTAGTATAGCATTTAAAGTGGTATTACTTTGAAATTTGAATTTAAATATAGCGGATTAGTCACATATTATTTTAAAGATATACAGGATATTAAAATTTGAAAACATATCAAATACTAACAATGTACGTCCTAACTCCTTACAGATATATCAAGAATTGAATAATATTTCAATACTACCTACTTACTATTTTCAACGATTGTATTTATTTTCTGCTATTTTCTTACAAAATAGATTTATTATCATCTCAAAAAATACAGTAGTGTTAATTATCTTCAATTTTATATATCTAAATATATATGGTCTGATCGTACAACGGTTTATAAATACTATAATATAACTCATAAATTATACAAATTTATTAAACGATTTTTGAGAATAATAAGATATAATGATGAAAAGACTAATTTTAATTCAAGCAAAGCTTATCTTTAGCAACCATGAACTTGAGAAGATGCTACACTTTACTTCGCAGAACATAAAAATACATGTGTATTGAGGTGGAATTTGTATCTATTTAATTTAAAAAACAATATTGGTAATTCTCACTCCTATAAATAGAATCGCTAGCAAAATGAGCTTCACAGCTCTGGTTGATAATTAAATATTAACTTCAAGTTAAATGTTTGTTGGCCATTCCAGTGTGCTTTATTATCATCTAAAAAGCAATCAGGCTTGCTCAAACTATTCCGTTTCATTGTGGATCAACTCATCCTATCTCATCAAAAGAAAGGAAGTTGAATATTTTTGATTAAATTTTTCGGGAATGTTAATTAACAATATAAAAATGTCAGTATTTCATCAAAGTTGGTCACTTACGTTACAACAAGGTGCAATCCAACACATGTATAAAAATCAACAAATACAAAAGTTCAAAATAGTTACTTGAAAATAATGAAAATATACCTTTACTGAGCTACATAATTCATGATGTTAATCTTTAAATGACCGTCGGGTTAATTTGGGTTATATGTTTTCTATAGTTCTAAAAATTTATATATTATTATATTATATAGTAACTCGACAATTCAGTTTTTTCAATTTTAGACAGAAAATGGGAAATTTGTGACTTGAAGTTTAAATATATTTCATATCATATTCTTACTTCTACTACGCGGAATTAATACAGATTACTTATAATAGGAACTAAATACATCACACCTGTATCATAATAATTTAGTCAATTCTAATATTGTCATGTAGAAAACAATTTTAAGACAAGTTAATAATAAAATATGGATTCACATTGAAATTGAAATTGTGATAATCTGCTTTCAAAATTATTATTGTATACCTATAGTAGGTAAAGTTAAAACCGGCGATAAAACATTATAAATAATTTGAAGAAACAATCGTAACTATTTTGTAATAAACCAAAGTAAACTGCAACAAAGAAAATGACTGTAACAATTATGAATACGGTAAAGAAAATAAGTAGAAAATACAACTTATATAATTATGATAATGCATTATTATGTTAATCATGAGGTATTAATAGAAATGTGTTACAATTGAAGCACATAGTTTAAGATGTGCATTGAAGCATATATCATATTTGTTTTGTTCTACATTCAATTTAATTTTTTTGAAAACCCCATATGCCTCCTTTAAAGATTAATGACATCCAACAGTTGACGAGAAAAATATTAAAAACTGACAATTTGCATCAATTTGCCAGATTTCATGTTATCATATTACTTTTCTATTATTAAATTTTGAAGTTTTTGTTGCTAATATTACATCTTAAAGTTTATCAACTATACGATACACGAAATATATATTAAGATTTGAAAAATTTCAAATGCGATTTGTCCAGATGTTATAATTTTTCAACTACGAACTGCCTGTGCAGATCCGTAAATAAGATATATGCCCCACTTCCATTTATGTGGAAAGACGATTTCGGCAGGCATCTGAGAACTTTCCTGGAGCAGACGCACCGCCTTCACGCTGCCACGGATGTGGAGGCCTACCGCGGCCTGGTCGCCATCCAGAACAAGCACGGCATGTGGGGCCGCATCGGAGACATCTGCGGGGCCAGCGAGAAGAACGCCCACGACTTCTTCCACAACACCTGGAGCAAGCGCTTCTGCGACAGCTTCGAGGCGCACAAGGCCCAGATGACCGAGCAGCTCCGGCGGCTGGTCCAGGAGGGCGTGGACAAGAGCGAGGCGCTCACGGCCGTCATCGGAGGCCTCCAACAGGAGCACCCGGGCCAGAACTTCCACCTGATCTCGCTCCGCCAGCTGCTGACGCACTCGTACGACCGGATGGCGGCGAGGCAGCAGGCCCCGAGGCAGCCAAGAGTCCAGAGAGAAAGGAGACAAGAAGTCCAGATACGATAGAAATAGGTTCTTCCAAGGCAGTGGAATATGGACACGGACGACCTTATCGCCGAGCTTGCCAAGCTGCTGTGAAGACCTGGGAGACGGCGGTGTTTTGAAGTTTGAAGAATTTGTGATTCCGATTCATCTTGGATATGTGGCTATAATGCAGCGAGACGCCGTCTCCGTAAGTGCCGGTCCACTTCGCGTAGTGTGGATTCGGTGAATTTACTTCTACGCGTCACTTTCAATTACGATTGGTTACCGCGCAGGATGTATTTTTAATAAGTTCCACTCTAATTATTTATTCAAGCGTATTATTTCAAATCAAATTTTCAATATTTAAAAAACTTTAGAAGAGTATATTTAATTTATATTGTATATATGTTCACTCTTATTCTTCTTCGCATTCTTCTTCCTCTTCTTCTTCGTATTCTTCGGCGGCTGGTTCTAGTTCTTCTAATATTTCGTTCTCGTTGTTTTCTTCGGCTTCTTCACCTTCGCCTTGGTCTTGTAGTTCTTCTTCACCTTCTTTGGTTCTGGGTGCGACTTTGCTCCACACTTCACCAGCTTCGTATTCGAATCCTTTGAATAGTTCTCTTTCGAGGTCGAGGCTTACTTGTATTTTGGCTCCGTTGACTAGGTTTTGGAGCATGACGTCACCTCCAGCTTTTTCAATTGCGATTTCGTTTATAAGTTGTTGTGGTGTCATGTAAGTGAGTTCTTTTTCGTAGCTTTCTCCCTGTTTTGCTTCTGGAATAAGATGCTTCTGAATGACGTTGCTCGGTTCTCCTCCAAAGTGGCTTCCTTCTCCGAATTGTTAGTTCAGGTTCTTCTGAACGAGTGAGTTGAGCCCAATTTTCTTTATCTGTTAGTAAATCAGGTAGTTGTTTTCAAGTTCGCCCTTAAGTAACTAATTGACCAGAACGCTTACCTCTGTGCATGACGAGTGCTGGAGAACGGAGAGTTCGGTGAGTTTAACGTTCATTAGCTCGTTATTTTCCTCCAGTTCATTGTAAATGCGCTGGGACTCCTCGAAATCCGCTTGTTTAATGAAGATGTAGTCGGTTGGGCGGGCCATGAAGCGGAGCTCCTCGGCCTTGTGCAATGAATAAATGATTAAATGAGTAAGAATAAGTTAATTATCCGCTGAGCAGAGCACGGCTGTCTGCGCTACCTTTTTAAGGAAGTTGATTCTTATCTTGAGTGCTGTTGAGGGCGAAAGAATGACTGACTCCAAGAGGTCAACCAGTATGTGCTTGTTTGCGAACTGGAAGCACTCAGGCGTTATCAGCTTGTACAACTTCCTGTGGAAGTCTAAGTAAGAGTACCCGCAGGTGTTCGAGATTTGAACGATCAAATTAACGCAAATAAGGCTGTAGTAGTCGGAGTAGTCTGAAATCTTTATCAAGTCGTCAATCTAAGTTGCGTCAACGAAATTGATCAAATCGAGCGTGAACACTTATCTGGTATCGGATTGTTGATTGCCAGCGAAATCCTTCAGTAGAAGTTGCACAGTGGACTTCACAATGGACTTGTGATCAAAATTGAGCTTTAACAACCTGAAGTTATTTTAATTCCTGTTCGTAATGCTCTTGAGCAATCGCTGCTTGAGTGCCTCGTCCTTGCTCACTTGCTCCTTGAGCTCTGGCTCTCCCTTCTCAGTTTCTACATGAGAACCGTACATTTGCGTGAACTTCTAAGTGTCTTGAATCAGAATCGCAAATATCTTGTATGTCTCTATGAAATGCTCCTGAGCTGGTTCTATCTTGGACAAAGCTGCTAGAACCTTGAAGTAGTTTTTAAGCTGCTTGTGCTAGCTTATAGTTTTGTGCATGAACATAACCGTAAAATAGTACAAATCAGTGTAAGTTTACAATAACTCAACAAAATAATTCAAAATATCTATTGGAGCATTCAATACAACCTTTAACAAATCGAAGAACTGTGAAATTGGGAACACACCCTGACCAACTGATTTATCAGTCAAAATAACATCATTATCAGTTAATGAAACTGTTTCCGAACATACCTGTAATAAATTCATATAACATATCAGAGCTTTCTTGTTCTTTTCTAAGATTTAATCTAAAAGTAACTGTTAAGACTGATTGAAAAACTTAGTGTAAAAGTTATCTTCCTTCAATGAAAGAAGAAAATTATTTTACATGAAATATTTGTTCATTTATGTTAATTAAGACAAATAGTCTTTGTTAAGCAATTATATGGCCTATTTATGATTATTTACATCAGATTTTATTGCAATTATTACTTCCTCCATTTTTACATGAAGGGAGTGGTTAATTTGTTTAACTTAATTTTTAACCATATATCATAAAATGAGATCTAAAAGCCATATGATGCTAATTGTACATGTAAATACAAAATAAATCTTAACAAAAGCGACAAATAGACTATTATTAGACTTTTAAGTATATGATTGAAGATCTGAAATACACACAATAATAATAAATAATAGTTAACCTTCTAAATGTTTGTGATCTAAAAATCTATCAAATGATAAGGCTTGGCTATTAAATATTAGTGTCTTCGTAATATGTAATAATATTTATAACTTATAAGATCAACTTCCACTCCTTTCATGTATGCAACCAACAGCCAAAAATTCTTTCACTAATGTAATAGAGAAACTTCCAGAATCAGATATTTACCGTGTTTATATCTGCGGACCCACTGTTTACAACTCATCCCATTTAGGTCATGCTAGAACCTATATAACTTTTGACGTAATTCGTCGTATTTTAGAACAAGTCTTTCAAAAGACCGTGGTGTATCAAATGAATATCACTGATATAGACGATAAAATCATCACTCGTTCCAATGAACAAGGAATTTCATCAGAATAATTAGCACGAAAGTATGAAGCTGACTTTTTTGCTGACATGGACAACTTGAATATAATGCGTCCTACCGTGGTTACACGCGTCACAGAATGCATGCCAGCTATCATTCACTTCGTTCAAACCATTATCGACAACGGCTATGGCTATATGTCAAATGGTTCAGTCTATTTTGATACCCAAGCTTTCAGCGCCAAGGGTTTCCAATACCCACAGCTTAGATACATCACACAAGAATCATAATTAGAACAGTTAATTGCTGGAGATGGTATTTCGATGAAAAACCGTGTTGACGAAAAGAAATCACCAAACGACTTCGCATTGTGGAAAGGTGCTAAGCCAGGAGAACCATTCTGGGAATCTCCTTTTGGTTAAGGTAGACCAGGATGGCACATTGAATGTTCTGTTATGTCCAACAACGTACTTGTGAACGAATTCAATGGATTTGAACTCCATTTAGGTGGTAAGGATCTTCAATTCCCACACCATGCTAACGAAGTAGCTTAGCTTGAAGCTTTCTATAATAAATCCGATTAAATAGAAGTATTCATGCACAGCGGCCACTTGAGAATAGACAATGAAGTCATGTCAAAGTCCAAGATGAACTTCAAAACAATTGCCGACGTTCTGTAAAACTACACTGCCAACCAACTCAGAATCCTTTTCTTGCAAGTTGATTACGCTTCTGATATCAACTATTCTACCAACCAACTTGATTACGCAGTTGCCCTCGATGCCAAGATCACCCAGTTCATCAACAACATATCCACCATCGAAAAGCAGGTTTCTCCACCAGAACTCCTCCCAGCCGACATGAAGCTCATCAAGTCCATGGTCAACACCAAGCAAGCTGTCAAGAAAGCCTACGCCGCCAATTTCGACTACTCCACCGGATTCATGGCCATTCTCTCTTTGCTTGAAGAAACCAAGCAGTACATGCAGACCGCCTTCAAGCCGTACGTCGTCCACCAGCTGAAGAACTTCATCCAAGCCCAGCTCGAAGTCCTCGGTCTGGTCTTCTCCAAGAACTCCGAGGAGAACTCCAGCCTCGAGGTCGTCAAGCTCTTGAGCGAGTTCAGAACCACCGTCAAGCAGATCGCCACTGGCGAGCTCACCAAGGTGGCTCTGCTGAAGGCCTGCGACGACGTGAGAGACAACGGCCTCCCGCCATTCGGCTTCCAGATCGAAGACAAGGCCGGCGAGTCCGTGGTCAAGACCATCAACTACCAGGAGTTCCTCAAGAACCAACAGAGAGAACTGCTCCTGAAGCAGGAGAAGGAAGAGAAAGTGAGACTCCAGAACCTGGAGAAGCAGAAGAAGCTCGAAGAGGAAATGCGCCTCGCCCAGATCCCCGCCTCCGAGATGTTCAAGTCCATGCCAGAGTACACCGAGTTCGACGCCAACGGCATCCCAACCAAGATGAAGGAAGGAGAAGAAATCGTGGAAGTCCCGAAGTCCAAGACCAAGAAGCTGCAGAAAGACCAAGAGCTCAGGAAGAAGCTCAACGAGAAGTACGCCAAGTGAGACTGTTATATTATATAGAATATTAATGAAAATAGAAATAGAAATGATAGTTGTTATTCTCACAAAAATTTTATTGTTCTTTGTGGTTCAACTCCTCATCATGTGTATTAAGTTCAAGAATTATCATATCATTCTCGTTAATCACAGAAACGAAGTTCAAGGGCAGACTGTTTTCAAGATCGCACGTCCTTCACCTGATGAAGAACTTACTCTGGGCTAAACTTATAACTTTTGACTGAATGCAAGAGCCGATGAAATAACTTCTATGTATTGTCAAGCTCTAGAGCGGGTTCTTGAGATATAATAAGCCCTATATTTTCAAAGTATACAAAGACAAAACGAAAACGGCTCACAATATATAGATGACTCTGAACAAACATCATAAACCAAACCAAACTTGTTTGTCTCTATCAGTTTAATTGTAAGAAAGACTTAGAAATCTTAAACTATGAAAGAATATTATACATGCGTGCGAGAGCCATGCGTTTCACTTTCGAAATCTCATTATCGCTCGTTTGTGTTGTCTCGATATAAATACTTAACGTAAGAATATTATTTCGAGACTAATCTGTGCAAACGAGCGGATATCCAGCTAGTGCCATACTGTTCAAACGACCTAGAACTGGATTTGAAATAATACACTTGAATAAATAATTAGAGTGGAACTTATTAAAAATACATCCCACACGGTAACCAATCGTAATTGAAAGTGACGCGTAGAAGTAAATTCACCGAATCCACACTACGCGAAGTGGACCGGCACTTACGGAGACGGCGTCTCGCTGCATTATAGCCACATATCCAAGATGAATCGGAATCACAAATTCTTCAAACTTCAAAACACCGTCGTCTCCCAGGTCTTCACAGCAGCTTGGCAAGCTCGGCGATGAGGTCGTCCGTGTCCATATTCCACTGCCTTGGAAGAACCTATTTCTATCGTATCTGGACTTCTTGTCTCCTTTCTCTCTGGACTCTTGGCTGCCTCGGGGCCTGCTGCCTCGCCGCCATCCGGTCGTACGAGTGCGTCAGCAGCTGGCGGAGCGAGATCAGGTGGAAGTTCTGGCCCGGGTGCTCCTGTTGGAGGCCTCCGATGACGGCCGTGAGCGCCTCGCTCTTGTCCACGCCCTCCTGGACCAGCCGCCGGAGCTGCTCGGTCATCTGGGCCTTGTGCACCTCGAAGCTGTCGCAGAAGCGCTTGCTCCAGGTGTTGTGGAAGAAGTCGTGGGCGTTCTTCTCGCTGGCCCCGCAGATGTCTCCGATGCGGCCCCACATGCCGTGCTTGTTCTGGATGGCGACCAGGCCGCGGTAGGCCTCCGTGTCGGTGGCGGCGTGAAGGCGGTGCGTCTGCTCCAGGAAAGTTCTCAGATGCCTGCCGAAATCGTCTTTCCACATAAATGGAAGTGGGGCATATATCTTATTTACGGATCTGCACAGGCAGTTCGTAGTTGTAAAATTAAATAAAAGATAGACAGATCGCATTTCTGAATTTTATCCAAATCTGGATAATGGTTTTGCCTACACATAGTACTTGTAATTTAGCAGAAGTAACTTTTTGAATAAAAACTGCAACTTCCAAATTTGGTCATAAACTAAGATCCTGAGTGAACTAAAATATTATTACAAAATGGCTAAATAGCCCAAAATAGTGCAGTATATGTCATCGCATTTAATTGGATATCAGATAAGGCAACATAGCATATTTGAAATTTTAAATCTTGTCACATTTTGCTCATTCGCCGTAGTAACTTAATTATTGATATTTATAATTAATTTAAAAATGACAAAATAATAAATTTAGTATAAACCAAGATCTGAAGTATACTTGGATAGCCAAATAGCTAGTCACAGATATTCATAGCTGACTGGTATTTAACACAGCATTGCTATAATTATATATTTTGATTCAATATTAATAAAAATTTCAGTAACTCAGTAGTTTCCGCAAAGGCCAACGTAGAAATTCAATTTCAAATATTAATTATTTATCACTTGGAAGAATTTAGGATTGGACGCCTATCTTCAACAGCTATCAATGAACTATCTTTAGCAGCATTCGCCAAGTTAATTCAAACAATAGATATCGACGTCGTTTCGTATACTCTTCGCTTTTGATTCACTTGTCCTTCATCAAATCACTTAGCTAACTGGCGATGTCCACGGCATCCGAATACGTCTGGTTTGTATTTTTGACAACAAGTGGCTCGCAGGCACCCTTCTGCCGGTCGTAGTGGTGGTTGAGTTTTTGACGCAGCGAGATGATGTGAAAGCGCTTGTCTTTATTCGCTTTCACAAATTTCTGAACTATTTAGTTTATAACAACAACTTTCGGTTTCTAAGTACCCACAAGTTTCGTGGTCTGGGTATAGAGATCGTTCAAGTCAGGCTCATAGCTGTCGTAAAATTGTTTGCTCCACGTGTTGTGGAAGAAGTCGTGCACTTTCTTCTGAGATTCCTAGCAGATCCTCCCCACCTCGGTCCACATGCCGAGTTGCGTGTGGCTGTTTACTACGAACTCGAAAACCTCGGCTTCTGTTGCGGCCTCAAGTTGGTGGAACAAAGAAAAATACTGCATTAGGTTCTGGCCGAAGTTCTGCTTCCACATTTGAAGTGAAATGAAAGACGTCTGGACGTGGTGGATTCGAACTTTTAAAAGACTTTAACTTGAATTTTTGGATTTCAGTGGGAGTTAGGTTTATATCTCACACTACTTAGGGGGAGAAATTAGGTACTAAGTGATCGTATATCACAGGAAATGATGCAGTGGTAATCAATACACTAAAAGTTGAAGTAGTTGAATCAAAACGCTGTAGTGACATTTCGGTTGTTCAATTATATATTGTCAGATAAGTAGATACAAATTAAACTATAAATTCAAGAACTTAAAGCCGTTGAGAAATATTACATTTAAGGGATTTTCGCATTGTTATGGCACATGCATGCTTCTACCGCAGAATTATAGGAGGGCTCCGGCGCCTTAAAGTGGAGTGTGTTTTGCTGGAAATGATAGGAAAATAGGTACTTATCCATTTTGTGAAAGATAGCGTATAACTAATTCAACAAATAATGGCTCATTTAGCATCAAATACTCGAAAAATAACTCACAACAAACTAGCATTTAAAATGATTACTTAACGGTTGTAAAATCATAAAATTAAACAGCTAATCCTAAATCAAATAATCGCGCTAATCATGCCATTCTCGTTGCTCATAGAAACGAAGTACAGATCGCGTACAAATAGTAGCAAAAAAATACAGCACAAGTGCGGAACGCCCTCGTTTCTGCGCAGGTAGTCAAAACTAACAAAAAAAGAGATCAGAATCAAAATTATTTGATTTACAACTACAAACAATACAAAAAAGAATTATGATAAAACGCACTATTACATAGAATAGCGGTTAATGTGAATATAACTGTTGAAAGGAGTACAACAACCACTTTTATGTCAGATCGAATTTTCATTAGAGTGGTATGATAATGTTTAATGTCAAGCTCTTGAAGGTAGTCAATCACCTAAACTAATTTTCAAAATAATGAATACTCAAATAATTGTGTATCATCTGTTAATTTTGTAACTATAAATATACATACATTAGAATATATTAAATAAAGAATATTTTTTGAAGATGAGTATTGATAACATTAACGTAACTAAATTTAAATTATTAATATTCATGATTTGTGATAAGAAAAGAAGATTAATGATGTGAAGAACAAAATGTGTACTCAATAAAAACATAAGATGAAATTCATTGCGGAGTCTTATAAATACATGAGTCTTATGAACGCCACTTACGGAGACGGCGTCTCGCTGCATTATAGCCACATATCCAAGATGAATCGGAATCACAAATTCTTCAAACTTCAAAACACCGCCGTCTCCCAGGTCTTCACAGCAGCTTGGCAAGCTCGGCGATGAGGTCGTCCGTGTCCATATTCCACTGCCTTGGAAGAACCTATTTCTATCGTATCTGGACTTCTTGTCTCCTTTCTCTCTGCACTCTCGGCTGCCTCGGGGCCTGCTGCCTCGCCGCCATCCTGTCGTACGAGTGCGTCAGCAGCTGGCGGAGCGAGATCAGGTGGAAGTTCTGGCCCGGGTGCTCCTGTTGGAGGCCTCCGATGACGGCCGTGAGCGCCTCGCTCTTGTCCACGCCCTCCTGGACCAGCCGCCGGAGCTGCTCGGTCATCTGGGCCTTGTGCGCCTCGAAGCTGTCGCAGAAGCGCTTGCTCCAGGTGTTGTGGAAGAAGTCGTGGGCGTTCTTCTCGCTGGCCCCGCAGATGTCTCCGATGCGGCCCCACATGCCGTGCTTGTTCTGGATGGCGACCAGGCCGCGGTAGGCCTCCGTGTCGGTGGCGGCGTGAAGGCGGTGCGTCTGCTCCAGGAAAGTTCTCAGATGCCTGCCGAAATCGTCTTTCCACATAAATGGAAGTGGGGCATATATCTTATTTACGGATCTGCACAGGCAATTCGTAGTTGAAGAAGTAGAATACTATTTCATTAATACGCATATTTTAGAAATTTCAAATTTGACAATTATAATTTGGAAACTTATAGTACACAACATGGAACCAAAGTTGAAAGAGAATGAGAAAACAAGATCTTGTATTTTTCAGACTTTATGAAATTACTGTATGAAATTTATTATTGAAACACATTCAAATGTTCTATTCTTCATTTTAGAAATGTACAAATTTAGAAAATGACACACACGAGTATTTATATTGTTCTATCAAAAATGACTGATATTTTAAACTTTTTTCAATGTCATATTATAGAGTTATATTTTATGATTGAACGTAAGAAAGGAGACTACGTTTACTTAACTTCTGTCTTGAATAATAGATTGTTTTTTATTTATGTTTGATGTTCAGTTTCATTAATTGTTATGTATACTAAACATTAAAATCCAATATATTTTAAACTAACACTTAATAATGTTGAATCAAAATATTTACAAAACATATATTATTTTATATTTGATTAAAATTTAAGTGAACTCACAGGAAACGATCTGCGAACTCCTCATCGTAGAGCTGGATCCGTTTTATCCGCTCCTCGCGGTCGTAAGAATACGGTTCCCAATTTTCAAGAACTGGGGTCTTCTTCGGCTCCAAAACAATCGAGCGGGCCAACTTCGCGGTTGGAGAAGTGTCCTAAGTAGCGTGAATCTGGTGCAAACGCAGTTTCATATCCATTGTGTACAGGTGATGTTTCATTGGAGCGGAGATATCCAGAAATTGTACGTATTAAATCATATAAACGATAAATCGTAATTTCCACAGCACAATGAACATAAAGCGGGTAGGAATTAATTTTTCAAACGCAACTACACCACAAATCCCAGCAAATAAAACATTTACAGACTATAGACCACGATAAGCCAACTTTCTAAAATATTACACCAACACACAAAAGAACCCAGAAAAAATTGAACAAAATATTTCAATATTAGAAAATTAAGTGCCACAAGCAGCATAGGGCACGCTAAATAAAATAATGAGCTTCTATATGCCAAACGTGCAACATACTAAACAAACAAAAACAAAATAAACACTGGACTCAATATGGCACGGGCCATCGTCGATGTCACTAAGCTAAACAGGACACTTATTTAATTTATAATTATAAAATAACAATAATATAGTTAAATAAGTTGTTAAAGAAGATCAGTTAAAATTATTTTTAAAACCAGATGGATAATTTATAAAAATGGAAAACAAAATATTCAATTAAATTGTTATGAAATGTGAGTTTAGCAATAATTTTAGAGCTTTAGTAACTTAAAATGGAGGGCTTCTTATTCAAGACTGCGTTGACGAAAACAATATTATAAATGTTTTAGCTTTTTAAACTAGTAAATAAATAGCATAATTCGTTCTACAAACGATTTAGTCTGATAATTATTACTTAAATACGCTTGCTAGATAAATATCTACATCTTTATCACGTCTTCCTTATGTATTTATTTACTTAAATAGAGTTACTATTGTTTATCCAACCGGGCTATTATTATTTTCACAAAATTCCTTAATAGAGGCTTCTGTTATGAATCCACATGAATTTAATTCACAAACATAAAAATATAAAGAATTAAGAAGCTCGAAAATATAATTAGCTGTATAATGTTTTGACTTATATTTAGTTATTTTCTTTTAAAATTAAATAATTGAAAGTCATTTATTAGGTGATAGAACAAAACCAAGAGTGCCTTTAGCTGCTACTAGAACAGGATATCAAGTTATTGGTATGGATTTTGCTCTGTTTAACAAGGAAATAGTTTGTTTATGTGTATCAAAAAGTAATTTATAAATTAGATAGATGCCTAAACTAGAACTTCTGTTAGAAATGGAATTGAAAACAGGTAATCAAGTAATTACAAATATATTTGTTCCATTTACGGAACCAAATAGACTTATAATAGTTTAATGTGGGCAGTAATATAGCTAAGTTTTATTACCTGAACATATATAACTTGGGGCTATGCAAGAAAGACCTGTTATATAATCTAATCTAGAAATTGACAGAGCTATTCTTCTTTCGAATAATAAATTTCATACAGATAAACGACATTTAATCAATAAAATATCAGAGTAATTAAAATTTATAAAATAACTTCCAGTAAAACACTACAACGAAATTATAAATGGATTCAAATTTAATTAAATAATAAATGATACAGAATCAATTACAATTGAGTAGCTCAAAGCCATAGTATAAACGGTAACATAAGAATAAGAAATATTAGATTAAATAGATATATTTGAATTTGATCTGGAGTGTGATGACACCGAATAACTTAATGTTGTAAATTAACAAAAATATTAATAAAGAAAAATATAATTAGATCAAAAAAAGCTAAAAACAAATAACACATTGTAAAAAATAATGTTAAATAATGAATCGTTACTGTCTCCTCGAAGCAATAGTATGAGTCCAACACATAATCAAAATAATTCTTATCATTCATTAAAACAAAATAATAGTAAATATGGTAGTAAATTAATAATTAACGTGGCAAACAATAATTCGAACAATTCACAAACAAAATCTACAACATTGAAAACAGATCTATCATAAAATATTTAGTAACCATAAGATTAATAATAATTGGTGCGCAATGCTGAATTTCCACAACTAAATATAACATAACTATAAATATCTGAAACAGAAATATATGCATAAAAGACGGGAAGAAATAAAGAAGATGTTCATGTGTAATAAAATGAAATAATAAAAGATGGCACGGACGTAGATATTGAAAGTTAAGAAAAAGCAAGGATAGTTGCTGAATAATCACTGCAATAGTAAAACATAACAAAAGATGATTAAGATATAACACAATTAGAGCCATAAATTGAAATTAAGGTAAAGCCAATAAAGTAGACTAATAATCGTTCAGCCTATTTTGAGGGGAGTATTGTGTAACATTTTGATGAGACAGAAATATTACAGTAAAAGAGTTAAACCCAGGTAAAATATGAACCGTAAGTAATAATTAAAGCTGAAGAGAGCTGGTCTGCGGTAAGTGTGATGAGCAACTAGGTAAATGATATCATACATGATCAAAGTTACATAGTTGACCAGGAAAACGAAATACACTAGGACATTCTCGTAGACAAAGAGGTGTCTGATATCTCGCAAGAAAGCGAGAACCAGACTAGTAAAATAAGTTTAATCGATGAATCTCTCGAATCAGAAAACATTCAGGACAATCAAGAAAATAATTATATTTAAATAAATGAACAAAACACTAACCAACAAATAAATGCTGAAACCATTTAAGAACAAAATGACATACTCATTGATAAACTGGAGGACATCAAAAGTATTTAAGAAGAAACTCACAGTGAACGCGTTTCAAACGAACGCGTTTCAAACACTTCCTCTCATAATTCGATGACTTAAGAAGAAGCTAAAAATGAAAAGAACAAGCCAAAGATAAAACATTACAACAGCAAATAATATGAATAACTTTACGGATAAAACAAGATAAAATAAGATAGCTAATCGAACATAACAGAAAACTTACCAGAATAACAAGAACACACAGAATTACCAGAAGAATAAAACGAAACGGTTAAAACTGAACTAGTGAAAGTTGAAACTCAAGAAGAAAAACCTGAAACAATAGTAGCAAAAATAGAAATCGTGTAAAAACCAATTGAAATCAAACCACCAAGACCACCAAAACCAGTTTAAATGATTAACGAAGTAAAAACAGAAATTCACGTATTGAAGTTAGCTACAAAATAAAGCATAAGCGCAGAAATCAATTAATACATAAATACAAATATAACAGAAACAATATGTCACAAATAACGCGCCTAAAGCTGTGGTTCAATACATAAAGTTGAATTCAAGAAAAGAATTATGAATGTATCAAAGTACACAAAAGGTTTTCGCTTTGGTGTGGATTCCAAAGATGATAAAACATCAAAAGCTTATTAAACTGACGAAAAAATTACGTATAATAAACTAAGTCACTCGCACTCTAAACGTTATAATCAAATTAATTAACCAATCGAAAAATAAATATAATAAAGTTTCTTATAGTAATCACTTTCCAAAATAATTGAACAAAATATAACATAAATAGATCTTAAAATGCCATATGATGCACAATTTTCACAACTTGACGTGAAACCAGGAAGTTTAATGAGCGGAAAATTTGTTTTAAGTGTTGGTAATTCAGATAAAGCAGAAGATTATTAAGAAAAATTTGTATAAATAATGTATCCCGCAATGTAAGGAGCGCTCACTGATAACTTTGGTATTATCTTTGATTAATAAACATATCCAGATAAAGAAAAAATATAATATTTATGGTCTGATATTGTAAACAAAAATTATATTTCTCCTCTTCACGCAAAATACTTTAAGAGAATATTTTACAATTTGTATACATAAATGATACCTGACCATTTCGAATAGTTATTATTATAAATTTAATCAAATTAGCCTGATTTTACGCGTTATGACTTTCATATTTATCCAATTGGTTTACTATGGGCTTAATTATTATACTAAAATTCTAAATCAGTATATTAATTTTTTAACACCAATTAAAATCATTTTGAAAATCAGTATAAAATTAAATATCCAATGGATTCTATTTTAAAACGAAGATAAGACAAAAATTAATATTTAGAATTTGATCCTAACTAGCAACTATTTAATTTATCGAGTTATTTATTAGTGTTCTTTTGTGGATTGTAATCAAAAATGGCAGAGCACATTAACACTATTCCCGATTTAATTAAAAATTTTATTATTTCGGAATAAGCAACAATACAGGAAGATCCATAATAAAAATATATAAAGTAAATATCACTTAAATATGCCACTAATTTATAAGAGCACTTGATACTGTCAACATAAAACGAAGTTGAAACAAATGAAGCTACATTATACCCATATGTTAATTATAAGTAATCAATGCTTTATCAAACGTAAACTAAATTAGTGGTGGTATTTATTGATTCTTAACTGAGTAAATCGCAAATAGTTAAACTTTAGGAGTAAGAAAAAGTTAATTCATTGAATTTAAACGCAAAGATACACAATTTGCTTATTGCGAAGTCATTTGGCTATGAGATATTGGATAGAAACGAAATTCCACTAAGTTCTAATAACGCTAATTAAATGTATTAGCAATAAGTGGTTGTACCTTACTATTTACTTGCGTCATTTATTATGAAAATGAACAAGCAAATGTCAATTCATGAATTATATTATTAGTACTGTCATGCAAAGTTTTATAATCCTATTGATTACTCAATCTTGAGTTAGCTCTTAATCACGATATTTAACGTAACAATTGAAGAAATACAAGCAGTATTTTAGCAGTTAATGATTTACGAGTTAAAACTTCTTTTGAACGACAAGTTCATTGAAACGCTTGCTATAAGCTAAAAGTACCTATAACTGGGTCAATTACAGTTTATGCAGTAATATCTATTCAAATCCTCAAATGTGCTCTACGACCGCGAGTTCAAGCCTGCTTCTCAATAAAAGCAGTTCTAAGAGTCATAAGTTCTCCCTCAGTAAAGCGAGGTTAACTTTTACGATAAATTGCAATTGCCCGCTCATGTTCAAACGTTTACGAGCTCGGTGCTTCCAATTTAGCCGATTCGTTTGCGTAAGCCCTCAATTGACGCTTCTGTTGACGACGAGGATACCGACAACACGATCCAAATCAAGCGCTTGACCAAACTGGGCGAGAAGATAATTTAGCTTGAGAAATCAGGCCCGGTATTCAAATCCCACTCAACATGTGCGTAATTGAAGCAGTTTGACCCGGACCAAATGCAATTCCAGAAAACAATTCAAAAAATCTAGGGCGGGTTTGAAATAGTTGACTGGTACAAGGCAGCTCAAAAACAATTATAGGACTCAAAACGAAGGAAAAACGAGAGGCCAGAGCAATAAAGGAGCAGAATCGTTCAGTAAGTTGAGCTGAGACCCGTTTCAAGGGTTAAATTCGGGGACGTTCCGATAAATCTGAACGGGAAAGAGTTCCTCAAGGCGCAAAGAATGCTCAAAAAGGGCTCAAAACAGTGAATTATAATTTTATAATAGATTTAAATAATAATTTCATAAATTCATAATCATTATTATTTATATCATTACGAATTAACACAACAGAGTTTATATTCAAATCAAATTTTAGTATCACTAGAATATCATATCACTAGAATATCATTCTAGATTTTCGCTAAATCCGGAAAATCCAGTCTCATAATAATATAACGTTATATTGAATTTATCAAGTTGATATAAAAATGATTATTTTCTGTTTAAACAGTGTTTATTTCCTATTTTTAAATTTAAAACATACATTTAACAATAAATGGAGTAAACTGGGTTGAATTAATGTTTATGATTGAAAATTCCTACCAAACTCACTTCAAAGGGCTAGAATACCAGTTTACGAGTCTTCTACAAAATTTATTGAACTTTTGTACTAAAAATGGTTCTTCATCTCAAAATTCATCCTTATTTCTAGGAAAGAGTTGCATATCTAACAGATTATACTTAATACTATAACAATAATTATTAGCAGTGCACAAATTAATAGTTAGTTCTAAAATTATATCATTTATGAAGTGGAAGAAAATATATATTGTGCGATTTTCGCTAATGATATTAAATATAATCAAAAAGAATGTATAATATAAATTTAAAAATGATAACACAAATGTTTAAATCTATGCAACAACCTTTATAACTCATGCTTCCATTTAGCGTGTAAATACCATATATAATCTGAATTAAGGCTTGACATTTGCCAGGTTTTTTGTTTGGCAGAGTCTAAAAATCTGGCAGTCGATGGATTCCATGGAAATTGGCAGTTTAAAACCTGGCAGTTTGCCAGAAAGCAATATCTAAATAGATAAAATTATTAAAAACCTGGCTAATTGCCAGAATATATATGTATATATAAAATGAATTCGGCTTAGCGCCGACAACATCAGACCTCATTCAACGCATCCAATTCATCTTCAAGAGTCATTCTTTTGCGTTTTTCAACAAATTTGTTAATTAATTGTTATTATTTCCACTTCTTTACTTCAGGTAAAATGATTTCCGTGTAAATTAATCCGATTTTTATCAATGTTTAGTACTACATATTTTTACGTAAAAATGATGCTGTAGTACGATGGAAGAAGCTAAAAAGACGTTCTAAACTAGCTGAATTTATAGTCAACGCACGAACGATGCTTAAGATATCGCGAATAACTGGATTTTTGTGCCACACATTAGAAAGATAGTTGATATAATCTGTTTTACCATTTGGACTTGTCTTTAAATACGCATCTGCTTCCTAAGCTAGATCAATACTAATAAGTTCTTGATACAAAGCAGTAGTACTGGGGATTGGTCTGCTAAATTTACTTCCTATTGTGTTGCAACATATTCTGAAAGAGTCATAATCTATGTCAGGATTCTTTGGATCAAGGTTTAACAAAAACTATCCAAGTTTATCATGAGTTGTGTGATACTCAGTTTCGCGGGTCTCGATAAAACCCAACATAGATTTAGATCTGGTGTTATTCATCTCGCGTAAAGCAGCTTTCAGAGCGTTCATCTAAACAAAAAGAACGTAGGCATCAGCATTATCACCTTCAATCAATTAAATGTACTTTGTTACTAATCTGACTATTTCTATATCAGTTGCTAAATTTGAGCCAGGGGGAACTCTCTGCCTTATTTTATTTGCTGCACGTAGACAAGAAGTCCACCTTGTGGGGCACATCACTGCTCTTATTTTGAATTAAGAAGCAATAGTGTGAATCTAACCCCACACATTCCATTCCCTGCAGTAATCTTGAAGAAAGAGGTTACCAACATGAGCAGCACATCTTAATAAAACAACATGCTTTCCATTTGATAACTAAGTTGCATTAGCTTCTTCAAATGATAAACCACCAGCTTATCCATTAAGCATCTGAAGTGCTAAGATTCCAGTTGAACAATTATCACATGCCAATAAATGCCAATAAATGAATTCAGATTCTGAATTCATCTATGAAAATCTGAAACAGTTTAAACTGTGTTTAAAACTATAAAGTATATACATCACAAATTTCAATGAAACTATACAGTAGAACTATCATATCTGATCATATAACGCTTTTAAATTATCATTCTACTAATATACTGATGTACAGGTTTTGATTGTCAGGATGAAATTACGTTAAGTATTTATCTCGAGACAGCACAAACGAGCGATAATGAGATTTCGAAAGTGAAACGCATGGCTCTCGCACGCATGTAAAATATTCTTTCATAGTTTAAGATTTCTAAGTCTTTCTTACAATTAAACTAATAGAGACAAACAAGTTTGGTTTGGTTTATGATGTTTGTTCAGAGTCATCTATATATTGTGAGCCGTTTTCGTTTTGTCTTTGTATACTTTGGAAATATAGGGCTTATTATATCTCAAGAACCCGCTCTAGAGCTTGACAATACATAGAAGTTATTTCATCGGCTCTTGCATTCAGTCAAAAGTTATAAGTTTAGCCCAGAGTAAGTTCTTCATCAGGTGCACTGCACTTGTACTTCGTTTCTATGAGCAACGAGAATGGCATGATTAGCGCGATTATTTGATTTAGGATTAGCTGTTTAATTTTATGATTTTACAACCGTTAAGTAATCATTTTAAATGTTAGTTTGTTGTGAGTTATTTTTCGAGTATTTGATGCTAAATGAGCCATTATTTGTTGAATTAGTTATACGCTATCTTTCACAAAATGGATAAGTACCTATTTTCCTATCATTTCCAGCAAAACACACTCCACTTTAAGGCGCCGGAGCCCTCCTATAATTCTGCGGTAGAAGCATGCATGTGCCATAACAATGCGAAAATCCCTTAAATGTAATATTTCTCAACGGCTTTAAGTTCTTGAATTTATAGTTTAATTTGTATCTACTTATCTGGTAATATATAATTGAACAACCGAAATGTCACTACAGCGTTTTGATTCAACTACTTCAACTTTTAGTGTATTGATTACCACTGCATCATTTCCTGTGATATACGATCACTTAGTACCTAATTTCTCCCCCTAAGTAGTGTGAGATATAAACCTAACTCCCACTGAAATCCAAAAATTCAAGTTAAAGTCTTTTAAAAGTTCGAACCCACCACGTCCAGACGTCTTTCATTTCACTTCAAATGTGGAAGCAGAACTTCGGCCAGAACCTAATGCAGTATTTTTCTTTGTTCCACCAACTTGAGGCCGCAACAGAAGCCGAGGTTTTCGAGTTCGTAGTAAACAGCCACACGCAACTCGGCATGTGGACCGAGGTGGGGAGGATCTGCTAGGAATCTCAGAAGAAAGTGCACGACTTCTTCCACAACACGTGGAGCAAACAATTTTACGACAGCTATGAGCCTGACTTGAACGATCTCTATACCCAGACCACGAAACTTGTGGGTACTTAGAAACCGAAAGTTGTTGTTATAAACTAGATAGTTCAGAAATTTGTGAAAGCGAATAAAGACAAGCGCTTTCACATCATCTCGCTGCGTCAAAAACTCAACCACCACTACGACCGGCAGAAGGGTGCCTGCGAGCCACTTGTTGTCAAAAATACAAATCAGACGTATTCGGACGCCGTAGACATCGCCGGTTAGCTAAGTGATTTGATGAAGGACAAGTGAATCAAAAGCGAAGAGTATACGAAACGACGTCGATATCTATTGTTTGAATTAACTTGGCGAATGCTGCTAAAGATAGTTCATTGATAGCTGTTGAAGATAGGCGTCCAATCCTAAATTCTTCCAAGTGATAAATAATTAATATTTGAAATTGAATTTCTACGTTGGCTTTTGCGGAAACTACTGAGTTACTGAAATTTCTATTAATATTGAATCAAAAAATATAATTATAGCAATGCTGTGTTAAATACCAGTCAGCTATGAATATCTGTGACTAGCTATTTGGCTATCCAAGTATACTTCAGATCTTGGTTTATACTAAATTTATTATTTTGTCATTTTTAAATTAATTATAAATATCAATAATTAAGTTACTACGGCGAATGAGCAAAATGTGACAAGATTTAAAATTTCAAATATGCTATGTTGCCTTATCTGATATCCAATTAAATGCGATGACATATACTGCACTATTTTGGGCTATTTAGCCATTTTGTAATAATATTTTAGTTCACTCAGGATCTTAGTTTATGACCAAATTTGGAAGTTGCAGTTTTTATTCAAAAAGTTACTTCTGCTAAATTACAAGTACTATGTGTAGGCAAAACCATTATCCAGATTTGGATAAAATTCAGAAATGCGATCTGTCTATCTTTTATTTAATTTTACAACTACGAACTGCCTGTGCAGATCCGTAAATAAGATATATGCCCCACTTCCATTTATGTGGAAAGACGATTTCGAACGATACCTGAGAACTTTCCTGGAGCAGACGCACCGCCTTCACGCCGCCACCGACACGGAGGCCTACCGCGGCCTGGTCGCCATCCAGAACAAGCACGGCATGTGGGGCCGCATCGGAGACATCTGCGGGGCCAGCGAGAAGAACGCCCACGACTTCTTCCACAACACCTGGAGCAAGCGCTTCTGCGACAGCTTCGAGGTGCACAAGGCCCAGATGACCGAGCAGCTCCAGCGGCTGGTCCAGGAGGGCGTGGACAAGAGCGAGGCGCTCACGGCCGTCATCGGAGGCCTCCAACAGGAGCACCCGGGCCAGAACTTCCACCTGATCTCGCTCCGCCAGCTGCTGACGCACTCGTACGACAGGATGGCGGCGAGGCAGCAGGCCCCGAGGCAGCCGAGAGTGCAGAGAGAAAGGAGACAAGAAGTCCAGAGACGATAAATTCCGGATCATCCAAGGCAGTTAAAGACGGAAGAGTACGACCTCATCGCCGAGCTTGCCAAGCTGCTGTGAAGACCTAGGCGGCTGACGGTGTTTTGAAGTTTGAAGAATTTGTGATACCGATTCATCTTGGATATGTGGCTAATATGCAGCGAGACGCCGTCTCCGTAAGTGCCAGGCCACTTCGCGTAGTGTGGATTTGGTGAATTTACTTTTACGTGTCACTTTCAATTACGATTGGTTATCGTGTAGGATGCATTTTTAATAAGTTCCACTCTAATTATTTATACAAGTGTATTATTTCAAATCCAGTTCTAGGTCGTTTGAACAGTATGATACTAGCTGGATATCCGCTCATTTGCACAGATTAGTCTCGAAATAATATTCTTACGTTAAGTATTTATATCGAGACAACACAAACGAGCGATAATGAGATTTCGAAAGTGAAACGCATGGCTCTCGCACGCATGTATAATATTCTTTCATAGTTTAAGATTTCTAAGTCTTTCTTACAATTAAACTAATAGAGACAAACAAGTTTGGTTTGGTTTATGATGTTTGTTCAGAGTCATCTATATATTGTGAGCCGTTTTCGTTTTGTCTTTGTATACTTTGAAAATATAGGGCTTATTATATCTCAAGAACCCGCTCTAGAGCTTGACAATACATGGAAGTTATTTCATCGGCTCTTGCATTCAGTCAAAAGTTATAAGTTTAGCCCAGAGTAAGTTCTTCATCAGGTGCACTGCACTTGTACTTCGTTTCTATGAGCAACGAGAATGGCATGATTAGCGCGATTATTTGATTTAGGATTAGCTGTTTAATTTTATGATTTTACAACCGTTAAGTAATCATTTTAAATGTTAGTTTGTTGTGAGTTATTTTTCGAGTATTTGATGCTAAATGAGCCATTATTTGTTGAATTAGTTATACGCTATCTTTCACAAAATGGATAAGTACCTATTTTCCTATCATTTCCAGCAAAACACACTCCACTTTAAGGCGCCGGAGCCCTCCTATAATTCTGCGGTAGAAGCATGCATGTGCCATAACAATGCGAAAATCCCTTAAATGTAATATTTCTCAACGGCTTTAAGTTCTTGAATTTATAGTTTAATTTGTATCTACTTATCTGGTAATATATAATTGAACAACCGAAATGTCACTACAGCGTTTTGATTCAACTACTTCAACTTTTAGTGTATTGATTACCACTGCATCATTTCCTGTGATATACGATCACTTAGTACCAAATTTCTCCCCCTAAGTAGTGTGAGATATAAACCTAACTCCCACTGAAATCCAAAAATTCAAGTTAAAGTCTTTTAAAAGTTCGAACCCACCACGTCCAGACGTCTTTCATTTCACTTCAAATGTGGAAGCAGAACTTCGGCCAGAACCTAATGCAGTATTTTTCTTTGTTCCACCAACTTGAGGCCGCAACAGAAGCCGAGGTCTTCGAGTTCGTAGTAAACAGCCACACGAAACCCGGCATGTGGACCGAGGTGGGGAGGATCTGCTAGGAATCTCAGAAGAAAGTGCACGACTTCTTCCACAACACGTGGAGCAAACAATTTTACGACAGCTATGAGCCTGACTTGAACGATCTCTATACCCAGACCACGAAACTTGTGGGTACTTAGAAACCGAAAGTTGTTGTTATAAACTAGATAGTTCAGAAATTTGTGAAAGCGAATAAAGACAAGCGCTTTCACATCATCTCGCTGCGTCAAAAACTCAACCACCACTACGACCGGCAGAAGGGTGCCTGCGAGCCACTTGTTGTCAAAAATACAAACCAGACGTATTCGGATGCCGTGGACATCGCCGGTTAGCTAAGTGATTTGATGAAGGACAAGTGAATCAAAAGCGAAGAGTATACGAAACGACGTCGATATCTATTGTTTGAATTAACTTGGCGAATGCTGCTAAAGATAGTTCATTGATAGCTGTTGAAGATAGGCGTCCAATCCTAAATTCTTCCAAGTGATAAATAATTAATATTTGAAATTGAATTTCTACGTTGGCCTTTGCGGAAACTACTGAGTTACTGAAATTTCAGAGGGCTGGTAAAAAACGCGTTTCGGGAATTTGTGATTTATACTTACATATGTAAGCCCATTACATATTTTAATAATTTTCTGCAGATTTACTTTCGTACGTTAGGGGTCTTGGGAACTAGTTAAACGTATTCTTAAGCATGTATATTTCCTACATATTCCATTTTTCCATTTGGAGTGTTGATTTTCAATATTATAAATCGTAGACGCACTTATACACACACTCCACATATGAATAGGATAGCCTGAACTCAATCTCAGACTACCCCAACTATTTATCAGCGGCCAAAATATTCATCAATACAGACCACACCATCATTGAATTTGATTACTCTCGTTGTTTCGTTGAATTTTAATATATATTTGCTTCACACACTTTAAGAAATATTAGGTGATGATAAGAATAAGGTTTGGTGTATAATTCAGAACATTTAAACATTATAATTATCGTACGCGATAGAATAAGTACAATTTGATCCCATGAAACATTAGATATTCACAACTTTTGATATTTTAACTTTGTTGGCTAAGCAGAAATCCATCTCCGTATTAAATATGTAGCAAATACACATATAAAATTGATTATCTATGATTAGACAGAATGCTTTCATCTTCATACGAAAGATCATTTTGGTGCTATTTTTAGAAAATTATTGAGCGTTATGTTTTCTAGACCAACAGCGGAGTCTAGTATTCACTACAACCATCTAAGCTAATTAAAATGCTAAAATTACTTGATAATTCCCCATAATCGACAAGATTTTCAAAATTTCTATTTTTCAAATTAATTTCAGCTTTAATTCTGATAAAACCACAAGAAAATGTGCTAGAAATTGTATTTTGTTCTGAAGCGCTAGAATATAGCTACGATAGTAGAAATTACAAAATATTTTACATTTGTAATTAATCTGTTGACTTTAACGTCGATATGTTGTACGAAAGAGTCTTAAAAGTCGTTTAAATTACTTCTCTCAACAGTTACTCATACGACTGTATTGAAATTTTAACTCTATTACCCGAGTTATATAATAATTTCAAAATTAATTATGAATTGTTCATTTTAATCTTCACATTGACGAATAAACATTCGTTAATATTAATTATATTACTATGTGCAAGTGAAAAGATGAATAACGAATATAATTCTGGGAATATATAATTTATTTATTTTCGACAAATTCTAGAGGTGTAGGTGCAAACACTACCAAATAGTGGCTGATGACGTTCATTCACCACCTATTTTGCTACTAATAACATTAAGGAATCTAGAAACTTTGTTTTATAAATCGAGAAGATATTTTTGTTAGGATTATCGTGAGTGCACAGGTGGAATTGAAATAAGTCCAATAGTACATTCTCTTATATAGACCCTAAGAGAAGTTAAACATTTGGATGATTGAAGTTTCATCTTCACAGTTTATAAATAAAATTTTGATTTTGGAAAATAATAATTTCACTTAATAATTTTAGAAGCAGAAGAGACCGAGCCTGGTGGTGGTGATGTTATCTTACTACACTGCCCCCGTACACAATGACATGGAAGACTTCGATTATTACTGAATGCTGCAAAATAATATTTTGAAATATGTAGTAAAATATTTTTACTGCTTAGAGTGAAAGACAAACTTTGATACCATTTATGTTCGATTCAGAAGTATCTCTGCACACAACTTTATTATCTCAAAAAATCAGGCCTTACCAACGCTCTGAAATTTCTATTAATAACAACAAAACAAAAAAAAAAAAAAAAACAAAAAAACCAACCACCCAAAAAAACAAAACCAAAACACCAACCAAAAAAAACACAAAAAAAACAAACAAAACACACAAAAAACCCCACAACACAAACAAACACCACACAAAAACCCACAACACACAACCAACAACACCACACAACCACACAAACAAAAACCAACCAACACACAACCCAACGTGGTGTAGCTTTAATTTCATATTTTGTTAGATTTATTTTCATTTAATCAATTATGCTTTCAACATAATCCGTTATTTTAAAATTAATTATTAATGGTAATGCAAAAAGTAGAAAACTTTAACCATGATATATACAAAATCAAAATTTGTGAAATAACCCTGTTAAATGTAAGAATTTGTAAGTTCTCGTGTATTCCCAGAGAACAACCTGAAATAGTTCGTTACTACAATAATAATTATAAAGGAGTTGATTACGTAGACCAACTTACAAAAAATATTAAGTTTCCAGGACGATGTACTCGTTGGACCACAAGGATGTTTATTTATTTTATGTAAGTAATATTAGTTAATGGGTTTTCTTTGATGAAATTATTGCACCAGAATATAAAGAAATTAAAATAACGGATTATGTTGAAAGCATAATTGATTAAATGAAAATAAATCTAACAAAATATGAAATTAAAGCTACACCACGAAAAATTAAGGTTGTAACCAACCAGTAGTAAGCCCAATTAAAGGACCAGTAATAGAAGCATATAAACACTATCATGTATATACAAAAGTAAGTGCGTAATGTGTGGCTGCAAATAATGTAATAGCAGATATGTGTGTTCGTGCAAAGGATATCATTTGTGTCCAGAGTGTTATAAAACGCATATTAGTGAATAAAATGACATAAGAGGTACACACATTTATAAAAATGAATAAAGTGATTTAAAATACGAATAATATGTTTTAATATATATTGAACACAAAAATAGTAATTTACCTATTAAATGGTTGAAGTCGTTTTCGAGAATTTTGTTAATTATTTGCGAAGTGGAAATACTGACAAGCTTAACATTATTTCGTTTCAACAAAATTAATAACATAAAATAAACCTCTCAACTCAATTAATCTTCTACCGCATACTTACTAAAACAGTTGTTCAATTAATATTGAATCAAAATATATAATTATAGCAATGCTGTGTTAAATACCAGTCAGCTATGAATATCTGTGACTAGCTATTTGGCTATCCAAGTATACTTCAGATCTTGGTTTATACTAAATTTATTATTTTGTCATTTTTAAATTAATTATAAATATCAATAATTAAGTTACTACGGCGAATGAGCAAAATGTGACAAGATTTAAAATTTCAAATATGCTATGTTGCCTTATCTGATATCCAATTAAATGCGATGACATATACTACACTATTTTGGGCTATTTAGCCATTTTGTAATAATATTTTAGTTCACTCAGGATCTTAGTTTATGACCAAATTTGGAAGTTGCAGTTTTTATTCAAAAAGTTACTTCTGCTAAATTACAAGTACTATGTGTAGGCAAAACCATTATCCAGATTTGGATAAAATTCAGAAATGCGATCTGTCTATCTTTTATTTAATTTTACAACTACGAACTGCCTGTGCAGATCCGTAAATAAGATATATGCCCCACTTCCATTTATGTGGAAAGACGATTTCGAACGATACCTGAGAACTTTCCTGGAGCAGACGCACCGCCTTCACGCCGCCACCGACACGGAGGCCTACCGCGGCCTGGTCACCATCCAGAACAAGCACGGCATGTGGGGCCGCATCGGAGACATCTGCGGGGCCAGCGAGAAGAACGCCCACGACTTCTTCCACAACACCTGGAGCAAGCGCTTCTGCGACAGCTTCGAGGTGCACAAGGCCCAGATGACCGAGCAGCTCCAGCGGCTGGTCCAGGAGGGCGTGGACAAGAGCGAGGCGCTCACGGCCGTCATCGGAGGCCTCCAACAGGAGCACCCGGGCCAGAACTTCCACCTGATCTCGCTCCGCCAGCTGCTGACGCACTCGTACGACAGGATGGCGGCGAGGCAGCAGGCCCCGAGGCAGCCGAGAGTGCAGAGAGAAAGGAGACAAGAAGTCCAGATACGATAGAAATAGGTTCTTCCAAGGCAGTGGAATATGGACACGGACGACCTCATCGCCGAGCTTGCCAAGCTGCTGTGAAGACCTAGGCGGCTGACGGTGTTTTGAAGTTTGAAGAATTTGTGATACCGATTTATCTTGGATATGTGGCTAATATGCAGCGAGACGCCGTCTCCGTAAGTGCCAGGCCACTTCGCGTAGTGTGGATTTGGTGAATTTACTTTTACGTGTCACTTTCAATTACGATTGGTTATCGTGTAGGATGCATTTTTAATAAGTTCCACTCTAATTATATATACAAGTGTATTATTTCAAATCCAGTTCTAGGTCGTTTGAACAGTATGATACTAGCTGGATATCCGCTCATTTGCACAGATTAGTCTCGAAATAATATTCTTACGTTAAGTATTTATATCGAGACAACACAAACGAGCGATAATGAGATTTCGAAAGTGAAACGCATGGCTCTCGCACGCATGTATAATATTCTTTCATAGTTTAAGATTTCTAAGTCTTTCTTACAATTAAACTAATAGAGACAAACAAGTTTGGTTTGGTTTATGATGAGAGCCCAAAACAGAATAACAAGAAACAAAGAAAGATCAAAAATGGGACCCCCGAAACCCTGAAGTAGTTGAGGAAATATACGAGGCTCCGAAGGAGTCCCCACCAGAGGAGATACCAATCCCCGAGGAGAAGATTACAATGTTCACACGCACATTCAAAGCTAAAGTTGCCGACTTTATCAGGGAGTACAAATTCTCCAAAGCCCTACAAGCGATTGAAAATACATTAACAAAGGAGGGTATGGCAAAAACCTCATTAGACATCAAGGCCATCGAAGAAATGCGTCTCAGACAATTGGCGAAACTCTTCCCAACGCCCTCAGTTGTAAATATTAACACAGCTTTCAGACCATACAAGCATACTTACTTCCAAATTAAGGAAAAAGAAGTCGTAGATGCTTTACACCAACTTGACATATCCAAGACTTGCGGTGCAAGCGGCCTCTCTAACCAAATCTTGAGAAAACTAGCAGAGAACGGCCGATTTGTCAAAATCCTGGCTAACGCATTCGAGATTCTAATCAATGATCCAAAAAATATATCTCAGTACTACCCCTCTTTGAATTCAGAGTGGCACTTATTCCAAAAGATGATGGAACACAAAGACCCCTCGCCATCAATGAAACAATGATCAATGTCCTATCACTCATCATGCTTAACAGAAGGGACATATTCCCACATAAATTTTGTGAGGAAGTTCACACAATGAACTCAGATGCGATGCTCAGTTGTAAGAAAGCGGCTCGTAAATTAGCCGACCGAAACATAATTCTGTCCCTTGACCTGGCATCAGCTTACAACAACGTTACAATCGAAGCCATTATAAATGGGATGGAAACATAAAATGTTCCACCACAGATCCAACTATTCGTTATAGATCTTATACAAGCGCAGAACTGCATCGAGACCTAGTCTAAATCATTGATATAAGGTAGCGTAATCTCTTCCCTGCTGTTCGCATACGCAATCGACCCAGTCATTCGTGTCCTTAAAGAGAGATTCGACTGTGTAAATTATGCCGACGACACGATAGTAGAGCTCCAAAAAACTGACACAGTAGAAATGGCTCTAGATTACATAACACGACTTTTCGCCTTATACGGCATGCAAATCAATTAGAAAAAATGCAAATCGACAGCCAACAACAATATAGTAAAATTCATGCGAATAAAATACTCTTACAAATCAGATGACATTCGTACTCATCTCTCCACCGATATTCTTATCGTCGCCAAGAAATACCAACTCATCGTTGACAAGATGATCAAACGCGGCCTCCCACGCTCAACTGTACTTGGAATCTTTATCAAGTGCATTTGTGCCAAATGTTCTTGGGCGATTCGGGTCGACGATTATAATCCCAACACGATTAAAGATTACCATGATGTGGACGAAATTCTGGCTAGAACATTCCACAACATCTTGAGACCGCCGCAGATACCTGCTGAAGACCTTGACAATGCAAAATCCGCAGAAACAATTCAAGCTCTCTTATTACTGATGTCCGCGTCAACTCAAAAGCAACACGGTTTCGGGCTAATACTCCCAGGCATGTAATTCGAAACGGTCCAGAGACTTCTGTCCACAAACAAAATTGATCCAAGATACAAGAAATTGCAACATTCCATCCGCTTGGAAAACGAGAAAAAAGAATATCCTGGTCTGACAACTAACCAAGATTGTTTTGTCGCCCACACCCTCACTCAAGATTTCGATTTTGACAACATTGAATTTAGTAGAGCTGTAAATATCTTGTTCAACTCAGTTTCAATATCAATTCCTTAGAGAAAATGCAGCTTATGCCAACAATTACATCAAGATTCTAACCACTCGATATATTGCTCGTAATTCTCTGGTCTGAGCATACAGCGCCACAATCGAACCCAATACGATCTCATTGCATCGCTTCCCGTTAAATTCCAACCGAAACTCAGCCCTACTTACGGCTAATTCAATACCAGCAAGAACAAGGGCATCCAAGACGATCCAGGTTCCAACAAAGACCCAGGAAAAGTCCTACATGCCATGGACAACGCCGATGTCATGATAATACAAAAAGAAAAACCACACTTTTTTGATATGTGTGTCACGCAACTTGGACCTTCAATGTAAGAACATATGATGAAGCAGTCAAAAAACACGCTGAACTCACATAATTGGAACACGACTACGCTGCAGAAAATAATATCACATTCCCACAATTCGAAAACAAAGATGACGACGAAGTCGTGATCTCCTTCGATCTGTGAGTTAAGTGATCAAAACCCCAGAACAAGACACAAAAACAAAAAACTAAAATGAAAAAACAAAAAATAAAAAACTGAAAAACTAAAAGAACAAAAAAGACAAACTGAAAAGAAAACAAGAACGAACGAAACGAAGAAACGAAACGAAACTACACCCAACACTTAACATCATGAAAATGAACCTATTAACCTAATAAGACGCAAAATAAACAAACACAATATGCCAACCGACCAAAAGTGCACCACCCACCACCAACAAACACAAACTACAAACTACTACTACGCAACGCAGCTTAACTAGCAACGAAAGCCAACTTACACCAACACAGGTACACCCTACCTTCCAAATCTCCAATAGCTTTGTCAGATTAGATGAATGACAATGACTATTTCAAAAAACGAAATAAGAATTAAACAAAAAAAGGGCGCTCTAACCAAGCATGAGGAATTAAATACAAACGGAACGAATTAAAGGAGAACCGAGTGAGGTATTTAAATTAAAAAAATTATTTGTTGAATTAGTTATACGCTATCTTTCACAAAATGGATAAGTACCTATTTTCCTATCATTTCCAGCAAAACACACTCCACTTTAAGGCGCCGGAGCCCTCCTATAATTCTGCGGTAGAAGCATGCATGTGCCATAACAATGCGAAAATCCCTTAAATGTAATATTTCTCAACGGCTTTAAGTTCTTGAATTTATAGTTTAATTTGTATCTACTTATCTGGTAATATATAATTGAACAACCGAAATGTCACTACAGCGTTTTGATTCAACTACTTCAACTTTTAGTGTATTGATTACCACTGCATCATTTCCTGTGATATACGATCACTTAGTACCAAATTTCTCCCCCTAAGTAGTGTGAGATATAAACCTAACTCCCACTGAAATCCAAAAATTCAAGTTAAAGTCTTTTAAAAGTTCGAACCCACCACGTCCAGACGTCTTTCATTTCACTTCAAATGTGGAAGCAGAACTTCGGCCAGAACCTAATGCAGTATTTTTCTTTGTTCCACCAACTTGAGGCCGCAACAGAAGCCGAGGTCTTCGAGTTCGTAGTAAACAACCACACGAAACCCGGCATGTGGACCGAGGTGGGGAGGATCTGCTAGGAATCTCAGAAGAAAGTGCACGACTTCTTCCACAACACGTGGAGCAAACAATTTTACGACAGCTATGAGCCTGACTTGAACGATCTCTATACCCAGACCACGAAACTTGTGGGTACTTAGAAACCGAAAGTTGTTGTTATAAACTAGATAGTTCAGAAATTTGTGAAAGCGAATAAAGACAAGCGCTTTCACATCATCTCGCTGCGTCAAAAACTCAACCACCACTACGACCGGCAGAAGGGTGCCTGCGAGCCACTTGTTGTCAAAAATACAAATCAGACGTATTCGGACGCCGTAGACATCGCCGGTTAGCTAAGTGATTTGATGAAGGACAAGTGAATCAAAAGCGAAGAGTATACGAAACGACGTCGATATCTATTGTTTGAATTAACTTGGCGAATGCTGCTAAAGATAGTTCATTGATAGCTGTTGAAGATAGGCGTCCAATCCTAAATTCTTCCAAGTGATAAATAATTAATATTTGAAATTGAATTTCTACGTTGGCCTTTGCGGAAACTACTGAGTTACTGAAATTTCTATTAATATTGAATCAAAATATATAATTATAGCAATGCTGTGTTAAATACCAGTCAGCTATGAATATCTGTGACTAGCTATTTGGCTATCCAAGTATACTTCAGATCTTGGTTTATACTAAATTTATTATTTTGTCATTTTTAAATTAATTATAAATATCAATAATTAAGTTACTACGGCGAATGAGCAAAATGTGACAAGATTTAAAATTTCAAATATGCTATGTTGCCTTATCTGATATCCAATTAAATGCGATGACATATACTACACTATTTTGGGCTATTTAGCCATTTTGTAATAATATTTTAGTTCACTCAGGATCTTAGTTTATGACCAAATTTGGAAGTTGCAGTTTTTATTCAAAAAGTTACTTCTGCTAAATTACAAGTACTATGTGTAGGCAGAAATGCGATCTGTCTATCTTTTATTTAATTTTACAACTACGAACTGCCTGTGCAGATCCGTAAATAAGATATATGCCCCACTTCCATTTATGTGGAAAGACGATTTCGGACGATACCTGAGAACTTTCCTGGAGCAGACGCACCGCCTTCACGCCGCCACCGACACGGAGGCCTACCGCGGCCTGGTCACCATCCAGAACAAGCACGGCATGTGGGGCCGCATCGGAGACATCTGCGGGGCCAGCGAGAAGAACGCCCACGACTTCTTCCACAACACCTGGAGCAAGCGCTTCTGCGACAGCTTCGAGGTGCACAAGGCCCAGATGACCGAGCAGCTCCAGCGGCTGGTCCAGGAGGGCGTGGACAAGAGCGAGGCGCTCACGGCCGTCATCGGAGGCCTCCAACAGGAGCACCCGGGCCAGAACTTCCACCTGATCTCGCTCCGCCAGCTGCTGACGCACTCGTACGACAGGATGGCGGCGAGGCAGCAGGCCCCGAGGCAGCCGAGAGTGCAGAGAGAAAGGAGACAAGAAGTCCAGAGACGATAAATTCCGGATCATCCAAGGCAGTTAAAGACGGAAGAGTACGACCTCATCGCCGAGCTTGCCAAGCTGCTGTGAAGACCTAGGCGGCTGACGGTGTTTTGAAGTTTGAAGAATTTGTGATACCGATTCATCTTGGATATGTGGCTAATATGCAGCGAGACGCCGTCTCCGTAAGTGCCAGGCCACTTCGCGTAGTGTGGATTTGGTGAATTTACTTTTACGTGTCACTTTCAATTACGATTGGTTATCGTGTAGGATGCATTTTTAATAAGTTCCACTCTAATTATTTATACAAGTGTATTATTTCAAATCCAGTTCTAGGTCGTTTGAACAGTATGATACTAGCTGGATATCCGCTCATTTGCACAGATTAGTCTCGAAATAATATTCTTACGTTAAGTATTTATATCGAGACAACACAAACGAGCGATAATGAGATTTCGAAAGTGAAACGCATGGCTCTCGCACGCATGTATAATATTCTTTCATAGTTTAAGATTTCTAAGTCTTTCTTACAATTAAACTAATAGAGACAAACAAGTTTGGTTTGGTTTATGATGTTTGTTCAGAGTCATCTATATATTGTGAGCCGTTTTCGTTTTGTCTTTGTATACTTTGGAAATATAGGGCTTATTATATCTCAAGAACCCGCTCTAGAGCTTGACAATACATAGAAGTTATTTCATTGGCTCTTGCATTCAGTCAAAAGTTATAAGTTTAGCCCAGAGTAAGTTCTTCATCAGGTGCACTGCACTTGTACTTCGTTTCTATGAGCAACGAGAATGGCATGATTAGCGCGATTATTTGATTTAGGATTAGCTGTTTAATTTTATGATTTTACAACCGTTAAGTAATCATTTTAAATGTTAGTTTGTTGTGAGTTATTTTTCGAGTATTTGATGCTAAATGAGCCATTATTTGTTGAATTAGTTATACGCTATCTTTCACAAAATGGATAAGTACCTATTTTCCTATCATTTCCAGCAAAACACACTCCACTTTAAGGCGCCGGAGCCCTCCTATAATTCTGCGGTAGAAGCATGCATGTGCCATAACAATGCGAAAATCCCTTAAATGTAATATTTCTCAACGGCTTTAAGTTCTTGAATTTATAGTTTAATTTGTATCTACTTATCTGGTAATATATAATTGAACAACCGAAATGTCACTACAGCGTTTTGATTCAACTACTTCAACTTTTAGTGTATTGATTACCACTGCATCATTTCCTGTGATATACGATCACTTAGTACCTAATTTCTCCCCCTAAGTAGTGTGAGATATAAACCTAACTCCCACTGAAATCCAAAAATTCAAGTTAAAGTCTTTTAAAAGTTCGAACCCACCACGTCCAGACGTCTTTCATTTCACTTCAAATGTGGAAGCAGAACTTCGGCCAGAACCTAATGCAGTATTTTTCTTTGTTCCACCAACTTGAGGCCGCAACAGAAGCCGAGGTTTTCGAGTTCGTAGTAAACAGCCACACGCAACTCGGCATGTGGACCGAGGTGGGGAGGATCTGCTAGGAATCTCAGAAGAAAGTGCACGACTTCTTCCACAACACGTGGAGCAAACAATTTTACGACAGCTATGAGCCTGACTTGAACGATCTCTATACCCAGACCACGAAACTTGTGGGTACTTAGAAACCGAAAGTTGTTGTTATAAACTAGATAGTTCAGAAATTTGTGAAAGCGAATAAAGACAAGCGCTTTCACATCATCTCGCTGCGTCAAAAACTCAACCACCACTACGACCGGCAGAAGGGTGCCTGCGAGCCACTTGTTGTCAAAAATACAAATCAGACGTATTCGGACGCCGTAGACATCGCCGGTTAGCTAAGTGATTTGATGAAGGACAAGTGAATCAAAAGCGAAGAGTATACGAAACGACGTCGATATCTATTGTTTGAATTAACTTGGCGAATGCTGCTAAAGATAGTTCATTGATAGCTGTTGAAGATAGGCGTCCAATCCTAAATTCTTCCAAGTGATAAATAATTAATATTTGAAATTGAATTTCTACGTTGGCTTTTGCGGAAACTACTGAGTTACTGAAATTTCTATTAATATTGAATCAAAAAATATAATTATAGCAATGCTGTGTTAAATACCAGTCAGCTATGAATATCTGTGACTAGCTATTTGGCTATCCAAGTATACTTCAGATCTTGGTTTATACTAAATTTATTATTTTGTCATTTTTAAATTAATTATAAATATCAATAATTAAGTTACTACGGCGAATGAGCAAAATGTGACAAGATTTAAAATTTCAAATATGCTATGTTGCCTTATCTGATATCCAATTAAATGCGATGACATATACTGCACTATTTTGGGCTATTTAGCCATTTTGTAATAATATTTTAGTTCACTCAGGATCTTAGTTTATGACCAAATTTGGAAGTTGCAGTTTTTATTCAAAAAGTTACTTCTGCTAAATTACAAGTACTATGTGTAGGCAAAACCATTATCCAGATTTGGATAAAATTCAGAAATGCGATCTGTCTATCTTTTATTTAATTTTACAACTACGAACTGCCTGTGCAGATCCGTAAATAAGATATATGCCCCACTTCCATTTATGTGGAAAGACGATTTCGAACGATACCTGAGAACTTTCCTGGAGCAGACGCACCGCCTTCACGCCGCCACCGACACGGAGGCCTACCGCGGCCTGGTCGCCATCCAGAACAAGCACGGCATGTGGGGCCGCATCGGAGACATCTGCGGGGCCAGCGAGAAGAACGCCCACGACTTCTTCCACAACACCTGGAGCAAGCGCTTCTGCGACAGCTTCGAGGTGCACAAGGCCCAGATGACCGAGCAGCTCCAGCGGCTGGTCCAGGAGGGCGTGGACAAGAGCGAGGCGCTCACGGCCGTCATCGGAGGCCTCCAACAGGAGCACCCGGGCCAGAACTTCCACCTGATCTCGCTCCGCCAGCTGCTGACGCACTCGTACGACAGGATGGCGGCGAGGCAGCAGGCCCCGAGGCAGCCGAGAGTGCAGAGAGAAAGGAGACAAGAAGTCCAGAGACGATAAATTCCGGATCATCCAAGGCAGTTAAAGACGGAAGAGTACGACCTCATCGCCGAGCTTGCCAAGCTGCTGTGAAGACCTAGGCGGCTGACGGTGTTTTGAAGTTTGAAGAATTTGTGATACCGATTCATCTTGGATATGTGGCTAATATGCAGCGAGACGCCGTCTCCGTAAGTGCCAGGCCACTTCGCGTAGTGTGGATTTGGTGAATTTACTTTTACGTGTCACTTTCAATTACGATTGGTTATCGTGTAGGATGCATTTTTAATAAGTTCCACTCTAATTATTTATACAAGTGTATTATTTCAAATCCAGTTCTAGGTCGTTTGAACAGTATGATACTAGCTGGATATCCGCTCATTTGCACAGATTAGTCTCGAAATAATATTCTTACGTTAAGTATTTATATCGAGACAACACAAACGAGCGATAATGAGATTTCGAAAGTGAAACGCATGGCTCTCGCACGCATGTATAATATTCTTTCATAGTTTAAGATTTCTAAGTCTTTCTTACAATTAAACTAATAGAGACAAACAAGTTTGGTTTGGTTTATGATGTTTGTTCAGAGTCATCTATATATTGTGAGCCGTTTTCGTTTTGTCTTTGTATACTTTGAAAATATAGGGCTTATTATATCTCAAGAACCCGCTCTAGAGCTTGACAATACATGGAAGTTATTTCATTGGCTCTTGCATTCAGTCAAAAGTTATAAGTTTAGCCCAGAGTAAGTTCTTCATCAGGTGCACTGCACTTGTACTTCGTTTCTATGAGCAACGAGAATGGCATGATTAGCGCGATTATTTGATTTAGGATTAGCTGTTTAATTTTATGATTTTACAACCGTTAAGTAATCATTTTAAATGCTAGTTTGTTGTGAGTTATTTTTCGAGTATTTGATGCTAAATGAGCCATTATTTGTTGAATTAGTTATACGCTATCTTTCACAAAATGGATAAGTACCTATTTTCCTATCATTTCCAGCAAAACACACTCCACTTTAAGGCGCCGGAGCCCTCCTATAATTCTGCGGTAGAAGCATGCATGTGCCATAACAATGCGAAAATCCCTTAAATGTAATATTTCTCAACGGCTTTAAGTTCTTGAATTTATAGTTTAATTTGTATCTACTTATCTGGTAATATATAATTGAACAACCGAAATGTCACTACAGCGTTTTGATTCAACTACTTCAACTTTTAGTGTATTGATTACCACTGCATCATTTCCTGTGATATACGATCACTTAGTACCAAATTTCTCCCCCTAAGTAGTGTGAGATATAAACCTAACTCCCACTGAAATCCAAAAATTCAAGTTAAAGTCTTTTAAAAGTTCGAACCCACCACGTCCAGACGTCTTTCATTTCACTTCAAATGTGGAAGCAGAACTTCGGCCAGAACCTAATGCAGTATTTTTCTTTGTTCCACCAACTTGAGGCCGCAACAGAAGCCGAGGTCTTCGAGTTCGTAGTAAACAGCCACACGAAACCCGGCATGTGGACCGAGGTGGGGAGGATCTGCTAGGAATCTCAGAAGAAAGTGCACGACTTCTTCCACAACACGTGGAGCAAACAATTTTACGACAGCTATGAGCCTGACTTGAACGATCTCTATACCCAGACCACGAAACTTGTGGGTACTTAGAAACCGAAAGTTGTTGTTATAAACTAGATAGTTCAGAAATTTGTGAAAGCGAATAAAGACAAGCGCTTTCACATCATCTCGCTGCGTCAAAAACTCAACCACCACTACGACCGGCAGAAGGGTGCCTGCGAGCCACTTGTTGTCAAAAATACAAATCAGACGTATTCGGATGCCGTGGACATCGCCAGTTAGCTAAGTGATTTGATGAAGGACAAGTGAACCAAATGCGAAGAGTATACGAAACGACGTCGATATCTATTGTTTGAATTAACTTGGCGAATGCTGCTAAAGATAGTTCATTGATAGCTGTTGAAGATAGGCGTCCAATCCTAAATTCTTCCAAGTGATAAATAATTAATATTTGAAATTGAATTTCTACGTTGGCCTTTGCGGAAACTACTGAGTTACTGAAATTTCTATTAATATTGAATCGAAATATATAATTATAACAATGCTGTGTTAAATACCAGTCAGCTATGAATATCTGTGACTAGCTATTTGGCTATCCAAGTATACTTCAGATCTTGGTTTATACTAAATTTATTATTTTGTCATTTTTAAATTAATTATAAATATCAATAATTAAGTTACTACGGCGAATGAGCAAAATGTGACAAGATTTAAAATTTCAAATATGCTATGTTGCCTTATCTGATATCCAATTAAATGCGATGACATATACTACACTATTTTGGGCTATTTAGCCATTTTGTAATAATATTTTAGTTCACTCAGGATCTTAGTTTATGACCAAATTTGGAAGTTGCAGTTTTTATTCAAAAAGTTACTTCTGCTAAATTACAAGTACTATGTGTAGGCAAAACCATTATCCAGATTTGGATAAAATTCAGAAATGCGATCTGTCTATCTTTTATTTAATTTTACAACTACGAACTGCCTGTGCAGATCCGTAAATAAGATATATGCCCCACTTCCATTTATGTGGAAAGACGATTTCGGACGATACCTGAGAACTTTCCTGGAGCAGACGCACCGCCTTCACGCCGCCACCGACACGGAGGCCTACCGCGGCCTGGTCACCATCCAGAACAAGCACGGCATGTGGGGCCGCATCGGAGACATCTGCGGGGCCAGCGAGAAGAACGCCCACGACTTCTTCCACAACACCTGGAGCAAGCGCTTCTGCGACAGCTTCGAGGTGCACAAGGCCCAGATGACCGAGCAGCTCCAGCGGCTGGTCCAGGAGGGCGTGGACAAGAGCGAGGCGCTCACGGCCGTCATCGGAGGCCTCCAACAGGAGCACCCGGGCCAGAACTTCCACCTGATCTCGCTCCGCCAGCTGCTGACGCACTCGTACGACAGGATGGCGGCGAGGCAGCAGGCCCCGAGGCAGCCGAGAGTGCAGAGAGAAAGGAGACAAGAAGTCCAGAGACGATAAATTCCGGATCATCCAAGGCAGTTAAAGACGGAAGAGTACGACCTCATCGCCGAGCTTGCCAAGCTGCTGTGAAGACCTAGGCGGCTGACGGTGTTTAAGTACCGATTCATCTTGTGGCTAATATGCAGCGAGACGCCCGTTCCAATTCTCTTTCGCGTAGTGGTGAATTTACTTTTACGTGGTCTAATACGATTATCATACTTATCTATTATACAAGTGTTATCAAATGATGGTCTGAAACAGTAGTGGATTCCGCTCAATAATTTATTAAGTAAAATCCGAGACAACACAAACTAGCTGATATAATCGAAAGTGAAACGCATGTCGCTGCTAAATAGTGGCTTATAAGACCTAAGTCCAACTGGAACAACAAGTTTGTTTATGCATGTTTGTTCCCAGGAGTATCTATATATTGGTTGGAGGCCCCGTGTTTTTCCGTTTTGGTTTCCTTTTGGTATCTATATATCCTAAATCCTCTGCTGCAATACATTTCAGTCAAATTATAAGTTTTAGCCCAGGTAAGTTCTCATAGAAATATCTATTCACCATGTTTTATTCATCTAATTATTATTTCTAATTATTATGTTAAATTAAACTGTATTTATGCAATTGTGTAAATGTGTCCACTCCATCATGATAGAAACTGTGTTGTTTTTGGTGAACATGTAGATTGGGAATGCGATTTTTGCGTTGCCGTCATTGATTTAGCTGATGTCTATTTTGTTGTATGTCGTTTTTCAGGTGTTTGGGATTCTGATTAATCTGTATTTAACGTTTAAAGTGTCTGATTTGAGCCAGTGCGCGTCCGTGTAGCAGCACCTTGCTTCTTCAAGCCCGTAGTTATTTTAGTTCGTTTACTCTTTCTTTTCCTTTATTATGTGGCTTCCGCTTTCTCCTGTACTTACTGTGAAGCAGCTCATTTGCGATTATTTCGGCCTGAATCTGAATTAGTTCGTCATTTACGCCATATTGTTACTCTTGTGTCCAATATCCTTGCTCCGGCCAAAACTTTTGAGAATAATTTCTAGCTGTTTGACGCCCGTTTTCTACGTTCTCATAATTTCAGTTGCCGTTCAGTCCTCGCCCAACATTGATTTAAAACTCGCTTAGAACAACCTACTGCCAAATAACGGGTTCACAATTCAGTACTCGATGATGTTCCTCCTCTCAATGTACCAAACGTACGCGCTCGTTCTGCCCAGAAAGCAACTTAAAAGCAGTTTCACATTCAGTTGTTCCATCGCAACGGTCATTTGCTTCGTTTTCGGCTTCGTTGAGTCGTGCCAAGAGAACCTACCGGATAATTTACTCCTTTCACTGAAGAGGAATGTTTTCAACGACATCTGCATCGGATTTTATATTGTTTTGTAGATGGTTAATACTGTACTGCTGCTATAGTTGTACGGAACACACAAAAATGAAGGGTACGAGGCTCTGGGACCGGTATAGGAATAGATAGATAATAAGATTAAGAATAATATGGTTAATACAGCTGTTAGGTGCGTGGTGATGGTAATTGTGGCTGGAATCGACATCGCGTTCAATAACCTCGCGTTCGTGCTCACATTCGTATCTAATCTGGGCTCGCCAATAGTATGCCAAATTGGAGCCATAATCTGCTTCAAAGGAAAGACGAGAATCACCATAATGACCCTGATGATGACGTGGTGCGTCATGTGCCTGGTACTACAACTACTAGATAGATACTTGTGATAAATACTAATTGTACAAATTACAAATTGATAATGTTTAAACATTTTCAAAATATACCTTCAACTATCATTTAAAATAATAAATAAGCATAATCTCATTCCATTAAATTAAAATCATAAGAATTTTAATTTAATATACTATTTAGTTAATTCCATAAATAAGGACTTATAATAACTATAATACATTGCAGATTATTTGACTGAATATATTTTATGATTTAACTAAAATTTAAACTAAAATGAATTTAAGAAAAACTAAAACTATATAAAGCGTTTAATAGAAAATTATGCAGACTATATAATTCCATACACTTCAATTATATGAAAAAACACAGCATATCGTAGGAAAAATATGCAGAAATAGTTAAAAGTTAATTTAACACTATCTTTAAAGTATAGTTAGATACTAACAAAGATGTTGTTGATTTTCATTAACAATTAAATGAAAATTAAAGAAAATAAATTAGATGGGATGAAATAGGAGATGTTCTTGATATTGATGGTAGATAAGCATATAAATATTTCGTTAATACATTTTCAAAAGCTGCTCTAGATAAATGGCCGCAGTAACTAAAAGACAATGCTCTATTACTTTGTGAATAATTATTCTCAAGATACTATTAACCTGATAAGACTGAAGAAGATTTAAGGTAGGAGATAATATAAGAAATTAACAATTAAATGCAATTGAAAGAAATGAAGCAGTATCACTATGATACAATATATTTCAGTTTACGGAGTAGAGTCCATTTACTATTTTGTAAACATTAAAACCCCTAAGAAAACTTCATAACAGATTAGATAATAACTTAGAACAATAGTAATGGTTTTGTGAAAAAAGATAATATTAATAATCAGTATAACAATAGTAAACTAATTTCTGACTTATTAACTAAAGTGTTAAAAGACAAGTGATAGGTAAAAAATTGATATATATTCAGTATAATAGCATATACTCTCAAATCCTTTCTTAACCCTTATCAAACTAACTACATACATTGCACGACTTACAAGGCTCCGTATTTCGCCATATTACCAGGTTTTGTCGCACCGAATCACTGTTTAAATTATTTCCACCCCAGAACGGAAAATGTTTAAATAAACAACAAGTTAACATGAAGATGGTAAACTATTCCTGTCTCTCCAAATGATGTTTAAAATACACGTAATTTATTGTTAGCTACTCATTTGATCCAGTAAAATTAGTTGAAAAATAATTTAAATAATTCTAAACATTTTAATAAGTCAGTTTGAAATTTAATTGAAATAGTAAGTTATAAAATGATGATATCTCCTTATTCTGCAACGATAATTACTCACGCGACGACTAACTTCATGGAAATTTAAACATCATAAATTAGATTAACTCTAGTACTTCGCTTGAGATATTGATTGGATAATGGTTCTTAGAACACTTATCTGAGCTAATTTCAATATATTTTCCAGTACCAAAGCTGCAGGTTTAACACACACCCGAATTTTGATGGTGCTCGTTTTTGATAAAATTATGACTTCGCGGTTTCCTGTTCTATATTCCGAGTCACATTTCATGTATATGCCGCAATCTGACCTCTAGACATGCAGGAAACGATTTAGAAAAGTCGATTTTATCAATTTTCATTTGCGTGTGAAGTGAAATAATATGATATTTTATGAATATTATTAAGTTAAACTCATTTTTGATTGATTTCACTCCAAATGCATACGGATGCAATCAGCAGTATGAGTATATTTGCACTAATTACAATAATATTACTTCCAATTATTACAATGATGCGATACTTTATTCTTAAAGCACAAACTGCATTTATTTTTGGTCCTTTCTGAGACTGGAATTATTTAATCTTGAAGATAAATTTAATAATACAGAGACTCTAGTCAAACTTATTGATTGTACAATACGAGTGAATAAATTTTGCTGCATCTATAATCCTTACTGAGTCAAGTTACCTTGATTAGTACTACTTCATCAATATCATCTGTTTTCCAGGAGTTGTGTAAACAATATGAACGTATTTTAACCTATTTGATAAGAAATTAGGAAACAAGAAAGGATTATCGAGTTTTCTGCATCAGTATTCTCTAAATCAAAAATAGCTTAGAATTCATTTTTGTATACAATTGAGTTATGTTTTAGTCTCCAGTAAGGCTTATTCTGGAATTTTAGACAATCATGTGTATTAAAATACCTAACGCAGTTAGCCGTTATGTAAATTAAGTAGTTTATTGTACATTAAGTGAAGTGGTAAAATTGAGTTAGCGGCTCATATAAACGTGAACTGGACATTTTCCACTTTCAGTTCAAATACCAGAAACGATTATTTTAGAAACCATCCCACAATACTCGATTATGTGTTAAGAATGAAGATTAATTCCATATGAAATCTGGAATTAGTATTACAATAAAGTAAACTAATGAAGGAAAACAAGGAGTAAAACGAACAATAAGTGGAATTTAGTTGTAATATTGCATTGCATTCCACAATTGCGTACGAAGTTACCAATAATTGCAATTTATCTAGTTGAACAAGATTTATCATATTTAATCAACATAAACTTCCATCAAACGCTTCTATACGAGCTATTTAAATCTTATTTACCAAACAGAACTCTGTTTCACGCTAACTACCGCTTTATGGAATTTTTAGAGTTAAGTATGAGTAAAAGAAGCTATTTAAAATATCGAAAGCAAACATAATTGACGCTTTAGACTAATTCCGAGCGTTAACGCTTTTAAATGTTCAGAAAGACAATATATGCTGATAATATCTACTAAAACTCAGATGTTTGCAAATTTCTTGAACAATGTAGCTTGGACTTTGTAATGACCTTCAGAAAGATTCGTGCAATGGCTGAAGTTTAGAAAATTGTGGGGATCTTTGAAACCGATGAATTCTCAAAATCTGAATTTCCACTTTTTACGGTTTTATAAATCTAAGCTAAGAAGGACGAGCTTGCACAAATCGATTATTCTCACGGTAGGCAAAAACTTGCGAAGTTGAAAGAAATAACAAAAAGCTTATTATTCCTGCAAAAAATGGTCTTAATTATGTCAAGCAATATTTTATAATAAATAACTTGAAGCACTTTAATATTATTCTCGCTTTCCACATTTGTGTAACAATTGGATCGCTTATTCATTCACTGAAAGTGTTCATCGATACATTTTATGCACTCACTCTTTTCTCCAACAACAGGCCAAGAATCACAACTTGAAGGTCGATTTTGTCTTTCTTTTGATCTTTGCGATTCAACCAAATACTCATGCTGAATTAAAACAGTGCAAGACTACAGTCGAAATTAGAAAATTCAAATTTAAGCACGTTTTCAATGCAATAAGCAAGTTTTAACCTGATAAAACACGTCCAAATATGTTGTGTATAAATTGAATGGAGAATAAATAGAATCTGTAGAAGAACGGAGCATATTTATGTCAAAAGTGCCAAATAAGATATTTGTTGATAATTCAAGAACAAGCCCTTACTAGTGGTAGATGAAATATTGTTGAGATAGGTGAGTACTTATATACATATAGTTATATTGAATAGATCTACAGAGCGCTGCTAAGAGAGTCGGAAAAGCTCACCGTCTAATAAGGGTTAAAATATACTTTATCAAGTGATTATTTGTTCATATTTGTTCTCATAACCTATTTTATATCAATTATAATTTATACTATATATTAGCATCTTGATTATTTCCCACTTCATTATATGAAATAATTGAAATTCAGCGGCGCGATCCGCGACACGGTGTTCGAGCTGGCTGGAATCCGGACCGCCAGCGACGCAGAGGCACACGAGGAGTTCCTGAAGCTGCCGAAGCGCAGGAACATCTGGCTCACGGTGAGCTCCTACTACAACTGCATGGCCTCCGAGGCGCACGACTACTTCCACGGGGTCTGGTCCAGGCAGTTCTACGACGACTTCGAGGAGCTGAAGGAGGCCTTCGCGGCCGTGGTGGCCCAGAAGCACGCGGAGAAGCTGGGCGTCCAGGAGATCGTGGGCCACCTGATCCAGCTGCGGCCAGACAAGAACTTCCACAAGCTGAGCCTGAACCAGTTCGCGCACCACCAGGTCTACAAGCTGGCGAAGAAACAGAAGCCCGCGAAAGAGGCCCAGGTGACCCCGAAGCTCTCGAACGTGACCAACAGCGCCATCGCCAACAGCAACCTCACGGTGGACGACGTCCTCGGCTTATTAGAGCGGGTGGGCAAGAAATGAAATCGGTGAGCCGTTTCCATCTCATCTTTCGCGTCATCCGACCAATATTAAAATGAAGTTCGGCAAAGTGGATAAATTATGCCGATGCCGTGAAATCGTCTTTGTAGTTAGATAGCTTATTTCATAGTTTTGAGGCAGGTTATCTTTGAAAAATATATTTCACAAACAATAAAATCAGAATAATGCTGGTATCTGCGGTTTCCCTTTGCATTTCTATTTTCAAAATCCATTTTGTAGTGTTGATATCACACTATTTTTGTGCAACAAATGGCATTTCAGAAAAGTTTAATATCGGTGCGCCTCCATCTTTCAAACAAATTTTGATTTCAATAACTATTTTGTTGTCGCAATTGCCTCCATGTGCGTCATGAGCAAAATTACACTCCAATATAATTATGAGTGTAATTAGATATTTCGGGCTCCTGCACAAATAGCTCACCGACAGCTCGCCTTCTGGCGTTTGATATTATTTAATTCGTCTTCGCGCTATTTCGGAAATGTACCTAAAACAGGTTCCTGTGGCTACTAAGTTTATAGGATGAGTTCCAAATGGAATAGGTTTTTATATTTAGTTGATTCATCTACTTATATTAGTAATTGAGCTGTGGTCAACGGTTTCCAAAACAACCAGACAAATAGCCAGACAAAGCGCAAAATGAATTCACGCCGTTCAACCGCAACCCCAGATTCCAGGCGGATAAGACTGGCTCTCGCTGTTTCAACGCGAACAACAGCCAAGAGCATTCGTTGAGTTTGAGATCTTATTTTGTTTAAATAAAGATATATAAAATAATGTGCAACAGACTTTCATTTTCCTCAATAGCAGTCCTGATGTCACCACCCCATAGATGAAGCCCTAGAAATTCAGCGGCGCGATCCGCGACACGGTGTTCGAGCTGGCTGGAATCCGGACCGCTAGCGACGCAGAGGCCCACGAGGAGTTCCTGAAGCTGCCGAAGCGCAGAAACATCTGGCTCACGGTGAGCTCCTACTACAACTGCATGGCCTCCGAGGCGCACGACTACTTCCACGGGGTCTGGTCCAGGCAGTTCTACGACGACTTCGAGGAGCTGAAGGAGGCCTTCGCGGCCGTGGTGGCCCAGAAGCACGCGGAGAAGCTGGGCGTCCAGGAGATCGTGGGCCACCTGATCCAGCTGCGGCCAGACAAGAACTTCCACAAGCTGAGCCTGAACCAGTTCGTGCACCACCAGGTCTACAAGCTGGCGAAGAAACAGAAGCCCGCGAAAGAGGCCCAGGTGACCCCGAAGCTCTCGAACGTGACCAACAGCGCCATCGCCAACAGCAACCTCACGGTTGACGACGTCCTCGACTTATTAGAGCGGGTGGGCAAGAAATGAAATCGGCGAGCCGTTTCCATCTCCTCTTTGGCGTAATCCGACCAATATTAAAATGAAGTTCGGCAAAGTGGATAAATTATGTTGATGCCGTGAAATCGTCTTTGAAGTTAGATAGGCATTTTTCATTGTTTTGAGGCAGGTTATCTTTGAAAATATATTTCACAAACAATAAAATCCAGAAGAATACCGATATCTGCGGTTTCCGTTTGCATTTCTATTTTCAAAATCCATTTTGTAGTGTTGATATCACACTATTTTGGCGCAACAAATGGCATTTCAGAAAAGTTTAATATCGGTGCGCCTCCATCTTTCAAACAAATTTTGATTTCAATAACTATTTTGTTGCTACAATTGCCCCCATGTGCGTCATGACCAAAATTACACTCCAATATAATTATGAGTGTAATTTGATATTTCGGGCTCCTGCACAAATGGCTCACTGACAGCTCGCTGTCTGGTGTTTGTCATCATTTAATTCGTCTTCGCGCTATTTCAGAAATGTACCTAAAACAGGTTCCTGTGGCTACTAAGTTTATAGGCTGAGTTCAGAATGGAATTGGTTTTGATATTTCTATGATTCATCTACTTATATTAGTAATTGAGTTGTGTTCAACGGTTTCCGAAACAACCAGGAAAATAGCCAGATAAAGCGCAAAATGGATTCACGCCGTTCAACCGCAAACCCAGATTCCAGGCGGATAAGGCTGTCTCTCGCCGTTTCAACGCTAACAACGACCAAGAGCATTCGTTGAGTTTGAGATCTTATTTTGTTTAAATAAAGATATATAAAATAATGTGCAACAGACTTTCATTTTCCTCAATAGCAGTCCTGATGTCACCACCCCATAGATGAAGCCCTAGAAATTCAGCGGCGCGATCCGCGACACGGTGTTCGAGCTGGCTGGAATCCGGACCGCCAGCGACGCAGAGGCCCACGCGGCGTTCCTGAAGCTGCCGAAGCGCAGGAACATCTGGCTCACGGTGAGCTCCTACTACAACTGCATGGCCTCCGAGGCGCACGACTACTTCCACGGGGTCTGGTCCAGGCAGTTCTACGACGACTTCGAGGAGCTGAAGGAGGCCTTCGCGGCCGTGGTGGCCCAGAAGCACGCGGAGAAGCTGGGCGTCCAGGAGATCGTGGGCCACCTGATCCAGCTGCGGCCAGACAAGAACTTCCACAAGCTGAGCCTGAACCAGTTCGTGCACCACCAGGTCTACAAGCTGGCGAAGAAACAGAAGCCCGCGAAAGAGGCCCAGGTGACCCCGAAGCTCTCGAACGTGACCAACAGCGCCATCGCCAACAGCAACCTCACGGTGGACGACGTCCTCGGCTTATTAGAGCGGGTGGGCAAGAAATGAAATCGGCGAGCCGTTTCCATCTCCTCTTTGGCGTAATCCGACCAATATTAAAATGAAGTTCGGCAAAGTGGATAAATTATGCTGATACCGTGAAATTATTATCTATTACTTCTTGTAGCATAGATATAATTTATGGTGTGATATCTTCCTTCTCTGGGTAAACAAAGAATATTTGTTGTGAAAAATGTGTAGTTAATTACAGTTGTTGCTGTTGAACTAGTCATGTTTATACAGTTAATTTTTGTATCATAATATATATTCTTTAATTTAATAAACGCGTAACACTCCATACTTGTTAAATGATTCGAATGTTACACAAAAGACTGTTCAATGATAATAATCGATTTAGATGCAATAATTTATAAGAAACTATTCGACTAGAAAGTTTTGAGGTTTTAAGAATAAGTTCATAAAAATAAAACTATTATTATTGAATTGATGAGTGATTTTAATTGAATCTTAACAAAAGAGATCAAAAGACTAATAAAATTAATTATATATGATGTTCTGACCTTTATCAGGTGGTTCAAATTATAATATTTATTACGTTATCAACTCTGTTCATGACCATTGACAGTGAATCTGGAGTCAAAAAATTTGATGTGGATTTTGGAACTTTTCCGAAGAAAAAATAGAGGTGTGTAAGTGATAGTATGTACTGTTATTTTATATATCATCTTATCTATTTCTAAAATATTCCGCTCGAATCCCTGTCCGGGCGCAATCCACCTCATAAATGACCGACTTGGAACTTATCTCAGAAACTAGCTAAAGACACGCGGATTTCACCAAACTCAATGATTATTGACGTATTTCTTATCCTAGCACCCATTAGCACTCATCTGCGCTTTAGAAAATGACACTATCTTGTATTTAACCCATTCAAAACGCAAAGTTAATGCCAATTATTAAATAAATAATTATAAATAAATAATTATTAAATAAATGGCTTTCCGACACAGAAGTATGATTTAGTGAGGTTCATTGGAGTTTATAATAATAAAGTCTTATTATACCATAAAAATCATTTCTTGTAACCACCCACTTCTAATGGAAGCTTTCAAACCTACTCTTCTTGATAACATATCTTTCTACGCTAAATTTAAGAAATTTAACCGTGCTCCACCATTACCTAAATAATGCACCAAGTGTTTTCATCCTGTAAAGCTGGTGGGAAATATATTCATTTGCATAAATACCAATTGTAAAAAAGACATGATTTATGGGCCGGGACTCCGCTTGCTGGGTTCCATTCTATGTAATGGGATCGTCACTTCCAGCTTATTGTTGAATGTGCAAGTAATAGTTGCAGCAAAATATTTTGTTAATGAAAGAACTGTGGACAGAGTATTTGATCAATTTCGTGAATATTGTTAAAAATATCTTGAACGTATATAGTTTTATGATGGAGAAGACAAAGAAATTGATGAATTCGTAGGGGCACGTGTAAAGTATCATAGGGGAGAACCAACTAAAGGAACAACTAAATGGTTCTTTTCTATACGCGGAAGATAGTCAAGGATATTCCGTTGCTTCTATATTTTGGGAAGAAGTATCAAAGAAGTATAACCTCTTATTAATAAATATTGTAAAATCGGTGACACGGTATATTCTGACGGACTTGCCACATATAAGCACGCGTCTGGAATTTCTATTTTTAGAAGTGGTTGGTTTTAAAAAGGGTATCTGGTTAACCAGTTTTTTGAGTTTTGAACATACTAAACTACCAAAAAACACGTCAGTAAGAACATATTAAAATATTTTTATTTTTAAACCGCACATTACAAAAGTAATTATTAATAATTCTAATTTTATTATCATATTTTAACGACATATCTAATTTTCCACGCCAATTAAAATGAAATAGAATTGTAATAACTGAAGATACTTATGGTAAATAATGAAAATATAATATACTATGAAACTTATTTAATTGTTAGACCGATAAGTGAATATGATTTTATGTTGATGTATAGCATTTAATTATAATTTGAATAAATGATAAGTTTAAGCATCAATACAACTGTAATAAGGTGACTAAATAATATTAATTTTATTAATATTCAAATGGTAAACTAAGAAATATAATTTGAAGATATCAGATTTTCATAAATAAATAATACAAGCGAATCGTGTAAATATTAAACTGAAAATAGACTTTGTAATAATGTGGCGTCTAAAACTAATTGGTAACGAGAGCTCAAGGAAAGATAGACTTCAAGGAATATATAATTTGTATATATACATAATAATATTGATAGAATTATAGTGTTGATAATTTGATATGATTTGATGAATGTAACTTTTATATTATTTCAAAGCTAATATCGATTTATTTGTGTTTATTACCTTTAGTTTTTAGTAATGATGATTTCATTGGAGTGAACATTAAAATAGAAAATTGATAGAAAATATATTTAAATACATGTATTATAATTTATTTTTAGAATACATGAAATTTGACTACAAATTTTATCTTTGCATTTATCTTATATATTTAGTAAATAACATGGTATTAACATAATAACACTTCACAAATTCTCTCTTAGAAAATGACGATTTTACTTATATTTCAGTTTGTAAATAGGTACTGGTTAACCGAACCTAAATATAATTATTAATTGATAAACTAGTTATGGTAATTGCAATATTTATTAAAGATCATTAAGCATTTGCACTGCAGCGTTTTAAATTATAGCACATGTATATTTTCTAAAGCAGAAACTGGAGTTAGTGGCTCCTAGGTATAATAACATGGCAATAATCATTGAGTTTGTCGAAATCCGAATATCTGTAGCTGGTTTCAGAGAAAAGTTAGAAACGTATTTTAACTTGGTGTGGTTGGCGCCTAAAGAGGGATTAAAGCGCAATTTGAGAGCATAAGAATTAACATGTAAGAAAATAAAAGCACATACACTCACTAATACATAGTAAAATATTTTCTAAAACTACCCACTCCACCATTTCTATTTTTAGTTGGGGCCAGACGCGTATATAAGCATCTGTCATCAACTTTTGTACATAAGTCAGTCAACCACTCAGAACACTTTGCTGACCCAGAGGATCCTACCAACAACATTAACGGTTTAGAAGGATCACACGGCGCTTTGAGAAAAAACTAGCGTTCATGGTTCAATTTAAATAAATAAAAAGTAACTCTACTTCGATTTATATTGCCTTCAGAGATAATTTGGTCATGATCCCATATAATTCTTGGATTATGTGTCTTCATTTGATGAATGAAAATAAAAAATATTTTATTATTATTACAGTGTTTTAATAACATTTTAATTTTAATTTAAAAATCCCAAATCAAATCATACTTATTTGTCGGTAAGCCAAATAAATAGTATGTACAACTATATGCAACAATAATATATAAAAGCCGTCAGAAAGATACTTTCCCAAAGCGCAGTAATATAAATAATATAGTCGAACCCGATAACTTCATTTCCAAATTAAACAGAACCCAAAATGTTCATTTAATTCCAATGTATCCTGGACGATGGCCAAAATGTTCATTCCATGGTCAAAATGTTCATTTCACGTTTGCTATGGTCAAATAGTTCATTTCCAACATATTCATATTTTCGTGCAAATTACATTATCGTGTTTGGCTTCCACTTCAAAATGAAACTGTGATTTATGTTTAACTCAATATGTTATATAATTCGATATAATTAATATAAAATACAATATATAAATGAATAATAATCTGTTATTTTGCTTTTATTTTTAATTCTTATTTTGTTTTAACAATATAACAAATATCGTTAATTAAACATTATAGTCTTAGCGAAATTTAATAATGCACTTAATTTTATTGGTATTGTTTACTTATAAATGTAAAATGCTATCATATTTAGAAAAGGATAGATTTTTGCAATTATTGTATTGTGTTATTCACTATATTGAACACGTATTGTATTTAGTCATAATATAATGGTACCGAGATCCCAACCTCTAAAATAGATAAAATAATATCAGAAAACAATCATTTTACTGGACTAAATAGTATATTTAAGCATAAATACGAATGTAAGATAAACCGTAAAAGTGATTAGATAAATCTAACAATATTCCAATAGTTAAATAATAAAGTGATATAGTATTGTATTTTATATTAATTATATCGAATTATATAACATATTGAGTTAAACATAAATCACAGTTTCATTTTGAAGTGGAAGCCAAACACGATAATGTAATTTGCACGAAAATATGAATATGTTGGAAATGAACTATTTGACCATAGCAAACGTGAAATGAACATTTTGACCATGGAATGAACATTTTGGCCATCGTCCAGGATACATTGGAATTAAATGAACATTTTGGGTTCTGTTTAATTTGGAAATGAAGTTATCGGGTTCGACTATATTGAAAAAATACCATATTTTGAGGAGAAAATATGAAGTGAAATTAACATCATATTACCGATACTTACTAATAATGGCCTTCATTTGACTAATAATTTGGAAACATGAAATTATAAAAATATATGAATTAAACACTAAAATTATAGTCGTATAAATGAATTATATTAATAAAATATTTCATGTCCACTCCAAATGAATCGCCACAAAACTTATATATGAATCCTACTGTCAAGTTAGCGTTTAAACAACTGTAAAACTATAGAAGTGAGCAATATTTACATTTCCCATGTTTATAAAAAATTATACTTTTGTTTCCTAGCAAGCAGTATATTAGTAGTATATTAACTAGTATTCTATTAAATTTAATGACAAAAGTACAGATTAGTATATTAATTTAAACTTTATTATAAAGTTCCAGATTTGTATAGTTAAATTATTATGTTATAGTTCCACTTACTAAATTCATATAAAAATGATTACTAGTTTTTATAATTAGTGTTTAAACAATATCAAACAACATTTATTTAAATATATTTCTCAATTATGTGATTAATATTTATTTTACGAGCATAGAAACAATTATATTAGTATACTTTTCTTACTAAATTAAAACTTCATTATTCTAATATGAAATGAGTTAAAATATTTATAATGATAACAGTATTCATTTTAAGCACAAATATACACAATACAGTAAATTAATTTAAGATTTATACGATCTTCATTCAAAATACTTTTGGTGTGAAATATATTAACATAACAGATTATAAAAAAGCAAAATGATTTGTCAAATTATCTCAATATATCTCATTAAAATGGAGAAAATGAAGATCTTCACCAATCAAAACACAAAATTGGATATATTTTAGCTGCTTGCCCAGCATGGGCTAATATAAAGAACCCCCACTATAAACAGATGAAAAAGATACTATTCCAGCAAAAATTCACTATTTTCAGATTTGTCGATGGTCGTCTCTGTTCTATTCGTGAGATATCTCAAAATATCTGAAAACCACGTGAAATGACAAATAAACTATTCGTTTTCCCTAGTACTATTCGTGAGACTCGGCACCTAATGTACTTGTGAGACTTTACCGTTTGTGAAAAAACATAATTGGATTTTGACTAAATTTTTAATAGATGGATAATATAATTGACAAATAACAATAAATTTATAAATAGAATTAGAAGTGAATACACATTAATTATCGATATTATCGCACATAGTTGGAATCTGGTTCACATCTATATTTGGACTATCCACTTCAATGAGACCCAGTGCGACTTCTAAATATAATATCTCTCCTCTTAAATCTCAGTCTTTAATAGTTGAGCGCCAATAATCTGGACAATCTACATTCAGCGAGTTATTTGAAGATATTATACCGGAACCGCCTATTAAATAACATAAGTTATCTTCAAGATCATATCAGTCGAATAATAGTTAAGAATTATATAAAAAGACCAACTTAAAAAGTCTATCTATGGTAATGTAGGAGTAGATAGAATTAAAAGAGTTTGACAGTATCGATTTAACATTTGTCGCTAATAAACTTGAGAATGACATGGAAAAACAACGTGAAGAAATACGATCTTTGACAGATTTTGATTTGGATAGAAATTCTTAAATTAAACGTAAAAATATTTTGTCTCCGATGCGCATGAAAAAATCAAATATATAATGAGTGATTAATACATTTTTAATTGGCTTTTTAACGTTATATTAAAATGAGCAGCCCAATGTTTCTGATTTGGATTCCATTCTGTACTCTCAAATACAAATTTGACAGTAGGGTCGCACTTTTCGATTATTTTCTCATGGAAATTAGATCTAGTGAAACCATATATAATTATTATATGTCAGAGTATGTTACAATATTTGATAATGTTTTCACTTCCATATCTCAGTTCATTTTAGATTTGTTTTACAAATTATGAAATAGTGCTTGCTATCGGATTGAACAACCACACGACTTATCCAGGGTAGCCATACTATAGGGTTATCATGGTATAGTTAGTTCTTATTCTGAGCAATTTTAAAACAAGACGAGTATAACTGTACTTACAAGTTTTTGAATTTTTGAATAATATATTTATAACTCAAAAAATATATTTAACCAATTAAACAAAATTATTATTTCAACGTGCTCCTGGATGAATGTTATAAATATTTTATTTTAGTTCGAATTATTTTAGTAGCCGTATATTTTCATATATATATTTTAATAGTAACTGAAATAGTAAGATTTACGATTCTATATTCATGCATTGTAATATATAGTTAATCAACTACTGTAACTTATGCTATATTCTGAAGTTGTAGTTTATTGTTAACTATACACGGTTGGAAAAGGCTCAATAATTATTTATATTTGATAATTAAATATATATTAATTTACATATATACTAACATAATAATGACATAAATATCATTCATAACAATACTGTTGTATATATATTTTATAAAATAATATTAAAATAATTTATAAAATAATATTAGTAAACGTTACAGCTAATATATTAAAAATTTCTACTAAATTATAGATAGAGTGTTATCAATATCACAACATAGAGCAGTGAAAGTTTCTAAATAGTTAAGACAGTATTACCTAGAAATATATAATTTTGATTTAGTTATTTGAGACATAAATATATTATTTAATATAAATAACAAAATAAAGCATATACTTTAATATAATACATTGTAAATATAATATTAATTTTCATGTTAACTTCCTTATTTGTTTAAAATAGAAGTTGAGATTCAATTTAAATTATTATTATATTTCAATTAAGCTTAGCAAAACGTATACTTCTTATAAGTTATTTATCATAGTCCATATACAAATTGATTATTAAGAACTTTTTGTAAATCAGCCTAAATTATTGTTCCACTTCAAGTAAATATTTTAATTTATGTAAATATTTAAAGCAATAGGTCGAAAGCTGAGATTTCAAAATACAATAATTTCAATTACAGGACTAACGTTATAATTTTATACAATAATCTAATTTATGCTAACAATTAGAAAATTTGCTCAAACTCAATATATCAAAATATACTAGTCTTAGAAATATTCTGATATATTTTTTAATATGCAAGTTTAGTAATAATATCATCACTACAATTTTAGAAGTTTGAATCCAAAATACAAAAATCAAAAGTTGAGTTTGCGGTAATGCTCTTGCAACAATTCAGTGCTCCACATTTTTTGCCGTGTTGGCATATATTGTTTTCATTTTATCACTGTTTAAGCTTTCTTCATTTTGAGTTTGCGATTGGTTGAAACTACAAAAGTTAAAAATGCGAACTTTCTTTATTGAGAAGAAGAGATGTTGAAACTTAACACAATCATTATGTAGTAAATAAACTGGTTTTAAATATATTCGAACTATCAATGCCAGAACTACATTTGGATTTATTCTGTTCGAACTTTTTGTGGTTAGTAAAGAAAAAATGGCACGCCCTCCGCTTTGCTATTTATTTCGAAGAGAAACTAATTATTCAACCAAGCCTGGCCATGGTTATCTGTAGCGAAGGCAAGCAAATTTATAAATATAAGAGAACTACTACTTATATCAGCTCAGTTTTGAAAACTTATCATCTTCCGAAAAATAACTGTTTTTGATCTTAGGAAACTAGTGCTGATTAAGTTTTAACTCGCTTTTGATTAATTTATGCGAACTCTTCATTTCATTGGAGTGGCAGATTCCAAATATTATAACCTTGGTGTGGTAAAAATCTAGCCTTTTCTATTATTTTCCAATGGCGCAATATTGAGATGAACACTAAATAGCTCAAAAATGAAAAACGAAACTAAGTCAACCAATTTCACTTCAACATGGGCAGACCATTTGTGATTGATTCTTGCAATGCGCGGAATTCCTATGGATTTGAGCTAAAGTGCTACGTTACTAATTTGACTGGTATGAATATTAGAAAATGAGAACACAACTATATTTTATTATACATTTAGATTTTCTGGACAAGCAATATTTGAGAAGAACACCAGATACGTTATAATTTCTGGACAGAAGACTAAAAAATCTGGAACTGCTGTATTTTTTAAACAATAGTGATTTTAAACTTCTTTCTGTGTCGATAATAATAATTAAATAAAGGAAGAATAAATATATTTGTATTTATATTATAGATTATGAGGATATTTCCGAAAATTATTATTCATTTACTACATAACCTTGTTTGTAAGGGAGTTACCGATTTCAACTCCCTTATAAGCAAAAATGTATCAAAAATGCATCTTGAGAAAATATCGAATTTGAATGATTTATGGTCAAAAAACGTGGTTATAAACTGCTAAATAATTTAAACACCAAAATAAATAAAAGAACCGTTTCCTTCACTGCATGTTGAACTGGACCGCCTTCTTCACTCCTCCGTTCATCGCGTTCGCCCCGTTTTTAAGAATCGATTTATTTTCATTTTGTGGTGGGAAGAGATTCATCCCCTGCACCCCGAATTGATTCGGGGGATTATTATTTTAATTGAATTGGATTTTAATTTAATTACTTGGAGTGGATTATTTTGCTGCGAATGCTGGTTTATGGTCGAGCTCGTCCAGTGTGAGCTCCATTGTTTTCTATTAAGGTTTCTGAGCAGTAGAGGGTTTTTGTTGAGTGGGCTGGTATGATTTATTGATTTGATTAACGGGCTGATTAGAGGGCTTGGGCTGGTTCTGCGGAACGGTAACAACGGGCTTGATTATTTGCTAGCCGCCGAGGAACTGCCTAATCCACTTAACGCCAAAGAGCTCGTCAGCGAAGTTTATCGCACGCTGCACCTCCTCAAGTTGAAGATTTGGACGAATCTCAGGCCACATCTCAGTGAAACGAGCCATTACAATCTGATAATTAACGTCGCTGTTGGCCTCAACACAGGCGGCAATGAAAATCTCAACTAGCGGATCTGTTGAAAAGGTCAGCATTGAAGAATGACCAGTGAACTGCTTAAGGGCTAGAACATCAGAAATGCACTAGAATGTTGTCTTCATCTCCTCAGATTAATCCTACAAATTAAGTTTCATTTATGAAAATGGAATCGCAAAATTGTGCTGGAACGTGAGCCTCAGCTTGGACTGGCCATTAAATTTAAGTGTAACCTGAATCAAACTGATAACATGCTTCACCAAACGCTGCAATAATAACGCGGTGCTGAATTAGTAATGCTTCACGAACCTAAGAGCCTGATCGAAATCGCCTCTGCAAACTAATGCTAAATAACAGTCAAAAGGCTTGAGTTTACAGGCTTCGTTAGCTCTCAAAGTAAGAATGCGCTGATTACTTGTTGAAAAACCACTTGGAACACGTGTTAATTCAAGAATAGAATCCCAGTAAACAAATAACTGAAGAATTTGTTAAACAGTGAACCTCTCAACTGGCGCACTCATCTACGCATTTCTAATACGTTATTCGTCTTCCTCAAGTCTATGAAGTTCATTTTCACGTAGCATAGCATGACCAGCATCAGTATCCTGCTGAATGTTCAACTGCTAACGTTTGATCTCAATTTGTTGCAATAAGCAACTTTTTTGACCTTCAGAAGAGTAACCCCACTCTGATTAATATTCTTACTACTTGGATAACTAAGCAGTGGAAAGTGCAATAGCAAGTGCTCTAGTTAACTGTTAAAGTAACTATTACAACACATTTTCGTTTTGCTCTGAGTTTTATTCTATGCACTGATTGATACTGTCAATTAATGACAATGAGTATCTCATGTAGCAACCAGCAGCTTTAGAAAAACGTTATTATTAAAAGAAGTAACCAAATACATGTTTAAATGTTTATTGGGTATTTTAAAGCTAAGCTACAGAACAGAGAAAATCGTCAACTAACGTTTAAAATGGACCCCAATTTGGATGAATTTTTTCATTTCTGATTATAAGCTAATGTAGAAGTTCATGTGCATTTTGGGCTATTTAAGGTGTTATTTTTGAACCAGATTGGTGGAATTCACTAAATAAATTAGAATAGACAGACAAAGAATCCATTACTTTACAAAGTTTGGAGTGTTACTCTAAAAATATTTTAAATATTACTCAATAAATATAAATTTTCATATCAAAATAGTAAAATTAATAAAATAACTTAATGTTATAGAACTTTTATTTAAAGATACTTGATAATAAGATGCTCACATAGCTTTTACTATAAAATTTAAGATTTACACATACTTATACACTTTATATTGCTGTATTGATAATATATCAGAAATTCTATCACATATAATCCATATCATACCATAAATCTTAAATTGAATGTTCTGTATCTGTATTATGATAAACTTCAATTTATTGAAGCTATTCTGATAAATTAGACTTATTATACGAATTTAAATTATGAAAAGTATTATGCTTTTGTTAACTTGTACGTTTCGCGTAATTATATTTACATTTTAACTGATTCGCGTTTCTATCTGGAAAATATAGATTTGAAATAAGTTTCCAGTCTCGTTTAAGTTATTCTGCCACTTCTAGTAGTAGATTCAGCTATTTTTAAGTCCAAGGTATGCATTTAACATTATCACGTGTGTAATTTTACTTGTTAATTTGTCTTTCTTAAAGTGTTTACATCTAAAGAAAGGAGTGTTAAGTTAAAACTTTGTATTTATGATATATATTAAATTAGTGAAATATTGTTTTGAATGTGTGTAAATAAGTTGTTTACACGATTAGTTTGTTTACATAAATGTTTTCATTTTCAGTGACAACACTTTTAGAAATATCATTTGTTTAAAATTCAAACAAATTTTGCAAGAAAAACTGGTATTGGATGGATCTTTTTATTTGTGCTTCAGCACATTTTGAACAACGTGAAACTAAACCACTCAATCTGTTATGTTTAAATATCTTCTAAATATAAACTTCCTCTTTAAACTACATATTTTTAAGAATCAAATTCACTCATAATAATGACTTAAAAGATCATATACTACTAATAACATATATCATCTTATATCTTATTACTTTTCTTCATGAATATTTACAAAATATAAAGAAAGAGAAAACAACAAAATATCTCGTATTTTCGTTTATGAACTAACAAGCGTATGTTTTAACTACTGATGAGCTCCAACTTTAAGTTCAATTGTTGTTGAAACACATTTGAGTTATTATTCATTTCACTTTTAATTATTTATGTCTTCTTAGTTCCCTATGTTTAATTATATAAAAAAGAAAAGAAAAAGGAAAAATGATGAAGTTCCAGGAGTTGAACCGCCGACCTCTTCGCTCTAAAATAAAAACAAAATTTCACTGTTCTTGGGGTCGCTCCGTTTTCGTGAACCAGTGCCCGGATATGGAGCGGAACTGTCCAGAGTGGTCCATGGCCTCGGAACTTAACTGCACTTAAGGTTCCTCAGTTTTTGAGTTCAGCATCACCGAAAGGAGCGGAAGCTCTTGATTTTCAATTATGATTTGATTTGGAGACTGAGATTGAATTGATTATTAATTAATGTTTGAGTTGGGAGAAGGTGGGGAAGGCGAAAGGTGCTGGAGGGTAGAGAAGACCTCGTCCTCGGTGAGCTGAACGGATTTTATTTTCCGGACCATGTTCTTCACCTTCTCGTAGCCGCGGATTTCGGATTTCTGTGGCTTTATTAGTTATAATTACTCTGATTATTGTATTTAAGTAATTTTAGCTGCTATATCTGGACTTTACGCGATAGTGAGCTCAGGCACGATTAATTAGTCATTCGTTTGGATTAATTCCTGTTGTTCAGGTTCTTCATGTTCTTCTTACTCCTCTTACTAGTCCAAATGCTCATTTTACTATTCTTCGTAATCAAGGTCGTCTATAAGAGATGGCTTACCGCCCATGTGATGGTGTGGAAAATTATATGTTAATGCTTAATTCATATGATACGTTGTATTGTAAATTACAATTTGTATTTTAGTCATTAGTTTTGTTAACCATATAATCTATAATTTTCAGCAAGAATTAATTCTGTCTAAGTGCACAACATTATAGTAATGATATGAAGTCAAAAGCTGTACATTATTAGTACAAAATTTAATACAAAATGTACAAACAATTTAAAATTACGAATTGTAATTGCCAAAATGTTAATAGCATTGACAAACTTGAAAACTGATATTATTTACAAAATTTTTAAATTGAAATTCACGAACAATTATATTCATTCAATTATCAAATAAACTACCGTTTTAAAAACAAATAATGTTAAATGAAGTAAAAAAGTGTGAAGAGCCAGATATAAAATCGAACTATCTCACTTCAAATATGATGAGCTTCAACTCTGCCTTTTCGATCGCCGTGAAAGAGCACTTTTGCACCGTGTTCGACCTGAAGTTTGAGACAGACAGAGACGTGATCCACTACTTCAAGGGCCTCAGCACGAAGGAGCGCAAGAGCATCAATTGGGCTTGGATCGGCGCCAGAGTGAACATCACCGCGGCCCAGGCGTACAAATACTTCGCGGCCACCTACCAAAGAGAGGCGCTGGACCCGTGGCCGGAGAGCACCAGGGAGGCGGCGCTGCTGTTGTGCGACCAGCTCTTCGTCTTCTACTACCAAGAAGAGACGCCAGAAGACCTGCTGCGCCACGAGATCGTCTAGGACATCAACCTCCAGCTGAAGCTCACCGAGCAGGTCCAGCACAACTACGAGCAGATCTACTTCGCGATGCGCCGAAGAATCCACACGCTTCTCTGCAATAGGCAGAAGGCCGAGCACATCGTCCAGAACGAAAACGGACCAATGACCCAGAACAACTGCGCTGAGGCGGTAAAGCTCCCGAGGGCGAAACGCCCCAAAGCGGACATAGACGCTGTAGTAAAGAAAATAAGTAAGAAATGATGATCGCCGATTATATTTCATATATAATATTTCGTAAGAATATAATATTTTGGATAAAATTATATTGTTTCAATAATTCTTTCTGAAAAATTGTTGAGAAATGGAATTACGGCTGTGCTGGCATTACAGAGTAACTAGCATTATATCCCAGATCAAATCGAATTTGTGTTGAAATATTCTATTTAACAAGTAATTATTTGTTTATTATGTACTTTAATCTTTGTTAGTATGAGCAAAAATACATAGTTGTTTAAAATCAAGTTTTAAATAAATTATAAAAACTGTAGTTTTTCTTGACAGATACTGATTTATAACGCTAATTATATAGAGTGCGTATTAATCAATTTTAATGGAATTAATTTTATAATTTACAAAAATATGACTTAAATATTCCTAATAATTAACGATTACTATTTGTATACTTTGTTTTTTAGTATCATCATCTGATGTTTTTTCTCTAAATCAACTTTTGAATATAATATTAAAATAAGTGTTTTTCTTGATTAATATAGATTTATTTACGCATATTACATATATTGATCGTTTGAATGGAAATGAAGTTCAATGGAATGAATTGTAATTTACAAAAATGTGATTTAAATAAATATAATAATTAATAATTACTTATATTAACATTATATGTAGTAATTATATAATAAAATTCACAATTTTTTAGCTTCATTGTTTTAAAATCAAAAAATACGCCTAATATAGTTAATTATTGCTTAATTATTTGTGAATAACGCATCTGTATTAATTTATAGAGTATCAATAATTTTGGCAAGTTTTTGTGTTTGTTTAAGCATAGTTTATAACAAAGTTGATTCTTCTTTCAATGATTATAATAGTTATATTGTCTTATAACAGCTTTTTTATTCTTAACTTATAGAGAGAAATTTTGAAGAAGAATGTTGCACTGTTAATAAATTATCTTATTGAGCTTTAACTTACTTTCTTCGATTCAGCTCAGGTAAAATTAATTTACTCATCTATGGAGTGACAAATTTGAAAACAGTTGTATATTACGTCCAAACTGTATTGACAAAAGTATAAATTTAAACAAATTATAAATTATAATTTTTGATATTTAGATTGATATTTAGATTTATTTACATTATTAATACTCTGATGAAAGAGCAATAATATCATAATAGTATCATAATTAACTTAATGAGATGAAAACAAAAAAACCTTTCATTGTTTAATTTTCTGTTTATGATTCTAGTGAAGAACGAAACTGACTATTAATTCTTCAAAAATCAGTTGTTAATTGTGATATTAAAACACAACCCTATCAATCAGTTCTGAAATAGTAATGTTAGTCATTAAAATTATACAAAAAAGAGAAGAAAATATTCACTGCATTAGCTTCCTGAGAAGCGTTTTAATATCGTTCACGGAGACATCTGGGGTCTGGTTCTCTTTAACAGATCCTTTTTCTTTTCTGTTTATTTGGTGGTGGACGAACTGGTTCAGAGAGAGTTTGTGGAAATTTAGCTCTGAGTGAGCTTACTAGAACTGAGCGACCACGTGCTTGGCTAGGAGCTTTGGTTCAATCACATTTCGGGCTAACGAGATATAATTCTGAATCTCCTCCTTGAATGGCTTGTAACTGTCGCAAAACTGCTTGGACCAGATATTGTGGAAGAAATCGTGCGCCTCTTGTGGAATACAACCGCAGTAATCTGAAACTTCGAGCCAGATGTTCTATCTAGGAAGTTTAAGAAAATTCTGGTATAACTGAGCTTTGTTAATAAGATTTTCGGAGCTTTTAACACCAACCACAGTAGCAAGAGAACTCTCGAATTTAGTAACGTTCATAGATTAGAAGTGGTGGATGTGAGCAACTACGCGAATTATATAATATAAAAACACATAGTCTATTTTGAAAGTTTACACGAAACATAAAATATCCTTTCGTGTAAACCAATTGCCTATTAATAGATTATTTCACATACCATGATATATTGGTTGTTAGTAGTGAAATTAGATGTTATTAAAAATAAAATATATAAACCAATCTAAAAATAGATTCTAACATAGGGTTTAAAGATGTTTAAAGTTTGTTAAACTTTATTGATTATTACTCACGGACCCATTATTTAATGCGAAATTACTCATTTCATTTAATGTTGAATTATGTATGTGGATTAAATCATTTTATATAATTTTCACAAATGTTTTTTCTATTACGCTATCGTTATATTGCAATAATTATATAATCATGGATACAAAAGTTAATGTACAATCACAATAATATACACAACTGGATTAAGTTATAATACTTTGTTATTGTATGAAATATGAGCTTATTAGCTGTTAAAATATTAAAGTATTTGGACTTTACTTCTATTTATAGCATTATTAAATTAAATTGAAGTATGTATATTCTCTATTAAATACTATGATCAGAAACTAAAATATTAAAGATATTAAAAGAAAAGATTATATATATCCAAAGTAAATGTGCTTTCACAAGTCTCTATTTTTGCTTACTATGATTGGTTTTGCGAATAGTTTGTATTCTGGTCGTGGGTTTGGTGATCTGAGTATTTTGGTTCCGTTTGAGCTGATTATGCAGTCTTGGTCGCTTTCTGATTCGCTTTCGCTCTCGAATCCTCTGCTTATAGTTAGATCGTCCAGTTTTGGTTCGTCCAGGTCTTCGTTCATTGACATCATCATTGGTTAATTATTTAGTTCGATATTAGATTTGATTTCGTTTTCCACCTCTTGAAATTGAACTTATTATTGTTTTGGTTCATTTACAGGAACAGTTGGAACTGGAATTGATTTTAAAATCGAATTCGATTTCATTTTAAGTTTCATGTTCTGGAGTTCCTAGAAAACGGCCTTGAAATCTTTTTGAGGATTTTCCTGTTTATTATTTTGATTGTCTTATATTTTGTCTTATGTTTAATTTTATTTCATATTACCAGTTTAATAATTATTATTCGAGTTATTATTCATTGAATCATTTAGATTTTAATTTTAGTTGATAGGCTCAGGACGTTAGGTGTTGAACACCTCAAGGTCGTGTAGAAGTGACATATGATTCTTCCGATTTTCGAGGAGTTGTTGAATATCGGACGTTTTTACTCTCTAAAGAGAAGACTGAGTTTGCAACTTTGAAGTTGGAGTGGGCTTGTTGATTTACTCGGTGAAGTCGAGCATCTAGCAGATACTGCTGTCATCGTCCTCAGTATGCTAAAGCTCTGTTGACTAAGCCACCATTCTCGCTCCGATTTATCGAATGTGCTTGAGATCATTCTGTATTTTTAATATTTATTAATTGTCCTTGAGCTATTTCATTTGCTTTCGCAACTATAGAATAGTAGGATTTATCCCTAGCTCAGCTAGCTAGTCCTTATACTGCTAGATAGTACGCAAATCAGCTGAATTTTCAGCTCCCATTTTGAAGCGGTAATTAATTGTTAGCCTTTTTTACAAATATTATATGATTTAATTTGAACACACCACGAATGGCTCATAACTTTAAGAGTTCAGCGATGGATCTATCTAAATTATAAATCCATGTGTAAACTGAGTTTCACAATGCTTTGAAGTTATCATAAACATCAGTGTTAATTGTGGACGAGTCTTTATTTTAGTCAGTGCGAAGTGCTGTTGGTGATTTGTCTAAGACGCCAACGTTGTCACAGACACGTGTGCTTCCGATGTAGTCTCGTTATTGTACGGCGGAGTCTTTGAAGGAGCATTAGAACATATCGTTCTTTTCGTTTTCTGATTCGGTGTTGATTTAGAAGTTGATAGCGTATTTGAAGTCTTTGCCTCATGCGTTTGTGCAGCGTTGCAATTTCAATTTGTTTGTGTCGCCGCAGCTTCAGTTCCACTCCGAGTAGTTGGTGAAGGAGTCTGGTTTCAAATTGAAGGTGATGAATTTGAATGTGCCTGTGTTCGTGCAGGATGTGGATTTGCTTACGTTGAATGACAACAGTTTTTCGGATCAAATCCTGGGCGAGTAGCTTAATTCGAAGCAGATCTTCGATTCTTTGTATTTGATTTAGAAGCTCTACGGTGTCTTCAGCGAGATCTTCTTCAAGGGCAAGCTGTCCTCAAACTTAGCGCTCCAGTTGTACGAAAAAACGTATTGCGACCTTAAAATTGACAAACAATAGTACCCCACCCACTCCCAATTTTACAAACTGATCCTCATTGACAGATCTTGCGACCCCGTTTCCCCACTTCTCACCCCTGTCGGTTACGAACCACTCCTAAAGGAGTTCTGCCAAGCGAACGGAACACACTACTACACGAACCCACAATACGCGTTCGTCGAGAAACCAAACGAATCCGTTTTTTAACAATCAAATACAAATTTGAACGCAGACAACACCCAAGTTCAAGAGAAATTCGCACTCATTGACAACAACCTTACCTTCTCAACTGACCCGGTGTACTCCAAAATACACTCAACATAGATTGGACACACGGCCGAAAAAATAGATCAAGTCGCAAAAAGCATCAAAGAATTCTACGCACAAAAATAAAACATCAGAGAACAGAAAATAGCCGTCGTAAAAGACATCGGGCAGCAAGTAAAATTCTTCAGGCTCCTCGAAACCAAATTACAACTGCACATGAAATTCCTATAATAAATACTCGCACACACAAACTCAGAATTCTACAGAAAATTCGATCTGGAACAAGCACTGCTTAAAGACCACAAAGTTATTGACACTGCACAAGTACAAGCATACATAAACCAAATGATCACCCTAAATCAACCACTACAATAAGTACTCAGATTCAGTTGTATTTACTCACTCATCATCGGAGGACTCGAAGTAAACTTCTATTAAAAACTCATCAGAAACATCTTACATATGTACGGATTCAAATACTACCCTACACTCAACTACCTAGCATCTATCGGATGGCTATGCTCAAACAAGCACAAATCATTCTCATTCGCACAAGCATGTGATTTCTTTGGAACGGATCAACCAAACGAAAACGCTCAATTTTCTTCAAGATAGCCTATTTCTGTAAGATTGATAGAAACTATATGCTACTCAGATTTATACCAACAATTGTATAATTGTGATTCAGATGACAAAGATCTCTAGAACTATCTTAGAAAAATGCTCGGATCAAAAGCCAAAAAATGTACTGTTAACTAAGGGTCATCACTCCTTCCAGGGGGTGAAACAGCTACTTACGTATTGGATGAGCTTAGTACACCAACAAAGCACACAAAATTAAACTGCTTGGTTTGTTTCGTAGGTGGTGTAAGCTAAGCAGAAATATCCGCAATCAGACAACTTAACGAAGCTAGGGGTGAAGACTTTGTTCAATTTGGAGATAAATTTTCAATTACAATCCTTACATCAACTATTCTTTCTGGAGACTCAATTATTTCTGGCTTTTTCGACTAAGGATCTGGAGTTAAATTCGTTGACGACGCAGGGTAGCTTAAAGAAGTACAAGTTAACGATACCGCTTTAGGAAAAGAAACTGGACACGAAGTTGAGGCAGAAGGAGACATAACTGAATAAAAGAAAAGAAAGAGAACAAGAAGAGTGTGAATTGTTTATTTTAATATATACTATAGATAGTATATATGTCATAGGTAGATTCTTAACCCCAAATTCAAATAAATATAAATTTACTACCACATTCATTTTATTTGTAATAAATGATCCAAACCCTATCGTCATTTCTTACTCACCCACTCTAATAAGTCGAGGACGTCGTCAACCGTGAGGTTGCTGTTGGCGATGGCGCTGTTGGTCACGTTCGAGAGCTTCGGGGTCACTTGGGCCTCTTTCGCGGGCTTCTGCTTCTTCGCCAGCTTGTAGACCTGGTGGTGCGCGAACTGGTTCAGGCTCAGCTTGTGGAAGTTCTTGTCTGGCCGCAGCTGGATCAGGTGGCCCACGATCTCCTGGACGCCCAGCTTCTCCGCGTGCTTCTGGGCCACCACGGCCGCGAAGGCCTCCTTCAGCTCCTCGAAGTCGTCGTAGAACTGCCTGGACCAGACCCCGTGGAAGTAGTCGTGCGCCTCGGAGGCCATGCAGTTGTAGTAGGAGCTCACCGTGAGCCAGATGTTCCTGCGCTTCGGCAGCTTCAGGAACGCCTCGTGGGCCTCTGCGTCGCTGGCGGTCCGGATTCCAGCCAGCTCGAACACCGTGTCACGGATCGCGCCGCTGAATTTCTAGGGCTTCATCTATGGGGTGGCGACATCAGGACTGCAGTTGAAGAAAATATAAAGGCTTTATATAATATTTTGTATATCTTTATTTAAACAAAATGAACTAAAACTCAATTTGCGTTCTTAGCATCACTAAACGACAAACTTCAGCATAATCTATTTAGATTCGTGATTTTTGCTGAAATAGCACGAATCTGGTTTAATGATTAACATTTTGTGTTTATTAGGCGGCTGCAAGATTAATTTTACACGTTATGGCTACAAAATAAATTTGTTGAAACCGTCAAAAAGCGAAACAAATTCAAAACGGATAACTTTGTGGTAATATTAGTAGCCAGATACATAATCTTGACAAATTATCTGAAACTGCACGAAGACGAATAAAATGCTACTAAAATCTGATCAAAATATGTAAAGTCCTTTATCTAGTCAGAGTCTAAAATATCTAACTTTAAACATAGTAACTTTGGAGTGTAATTTTGCTCATGACACAAATAGAGGCGCAAATTGCGACAACAAAAGTAATTGAAACTAAAATTTGTTTGAAAAATTGGAATTAGTATAACTAAACTATTATTAATCATCGTTCTTGGATCAAAAATAGTGTAAGAACAACACTACAAAATGGATTTTGAAAATATAACTTATAATGCGTGTTATAAAAAGAGCCAGCTTACTTTGAGTGCAAAGTGGATTATCTTAAAACAATGAACCACTTGTCTCACTCAACAAGCAATATCAAGGCTTAAATGATTTGTGCGCGATCAAATATCATGTATACTCATATCTTTTTAGGAGTGTAATTCAACATTAGTGTCAAAATAAATCATTATTTTATTTTTTGCTTTTCGCTATCAATTGCCCTGGGTGTAATAATTGTGGAAAATAATCGAGAACTCCACTCCATTGATGGAAGTCGAGTTATAAGTATTGCATACTTTATAATGAACAATATATTACAGACGTACTGATCAAGATATTTAATGCTAAAAATACTTGGTTAACTATTTAAATTCTATTTTAGAGCAATAAATATAGGCGTATTCTTAATCATTAAAAGTTACAAGTAAAACTGAGTAGTTATTGAGTCTCAAGTAAAATATTTAGATAACCAGAAAACATGTCTTAAGGGAAATTAATATTTTGTCCAGAGAATGCAAACTGAAATTCCTGAAAAACAAGAAATCTCAAATTCTGAAGGTTGAAGCGGACGCTTTGGAACTCAATCTCAATTGTTGGTGCACATCCAGAGATATACTGGAAAACACAATAACTTTTGCATCTAATAATTATTTGAGAACTTTTTTGTAATAGTTGCTACAAAACTTCCGCCCGGTAACAAACCAAGAATAAAATGAAATAAAATTGTTATAATTATAATAAATAACTATGAAGATATTATGAAATCTTAAAATTAACTATTTTGACCTTTTAAACGCCAACCAAAAAAGGATAATACACATAAAGCAACCATAATGATTAATTCTTTATAATATATAATTTAGTTTAAGTAGAAGCTTGAGACTCCTAACAGTCCTGAGATAATCAATTTTAACTGAAAATTTCAAACCGGAAATAGTTTGACTTTTTAAATCCATGTTCAAAACATTAAAATAATCTTAAAATATTCTATTATATTTACTTACACTTCAGAAATGGACAAGTACCTAAGTTAAGCTTTAAACAGCAAGTGATGTAATATTTGGTAAATAAATATCTATATAATACTAAATATAAGTACATTTAATCATTATTTGAAATCTTTTAGGTTTATTATATAATTTAAGATTAGTTCTACAGATTTGTAGCTAATCTAAGGTGAATGAAAATCTTTTGATATAGATTTATTACTTTTACAAATATATTGAAATGATGGATGATAAATATTAACATTATTTCAAAAAATATAAACGAGATTCACTAGTAGACAAGCGAGAGGTGTTTTGTTAATATCATTCGAATATATTTATTATAATATGTCAAAATAATGATTCAAATAGATATCAATAATAGAGATAATTTTAGATAATAAAGGAGTGAGTGAAAACTTTTGTATTAATCATGAGCCTGTAAAGCTCCATGACGCAGTTTCCCTCATTAAAAACTGTTTTGGAGATATGATATTTTCACTTCAAAATGACTTAATTCTTAAAGAGATATAGATACTTCATTTAAATGACGTTCCGTTTGAACAAAATGAGGTTGCCCCAAATCAATGTGCGTTCTTCCTCATTTCTTACTCACCCGCTCGAAGAAGCCGAGGACGTCGTCCATACTCACCCGCTCGAAGAAGCCGAGGACGTCGTCCACCGTGAGGTTGCTGTTGGCGATGGCGCTGTTGGTCACGTTCGAGAGCTTCGGGGTCACTTGGGCCTCTTTCGCGGGCTTCTGCTTCTTCGCCAGCTTGTAGACCTGGTGGTGCGCGAACTGGTTCAGGCTCAGCTTGTGGAAGTTCTTGTCTGGCCGCAGCTGGATCAGGTGGCCCACGATCTCCTGGACGCCCAGCTTCTCCGCGTGCTTCTGGGCCACCACGGCCGCGAAGGCCTCCTTCAGCTCCTCGAAGTCGTCGTAGAACTGCCTGGACCAGACCCCGTGGAAGTAGTCGTGCGCCTCGGAGGCCATGCAGTTGTAGTAGGAGCTCACCGTGAGCCAGATGTTCCTGCGCTTCGGCAGCTTCAGGAACGCCTCGTGGGCCTCTGCGTCGCTGGCGGTCCGGATTCCAGCCAGCTCGAACACCGTGTCGCGGATCGCGCCGCTGAATTTCTAGGGCTTCATCTATGGGGTGGCGACATCAGGACTGCAGTTGAAGAAAATATAAAGGCTTTATATAATATTTTGTATATCTTTATTTAAACAAAATGAACTAAAACTCAATTTGCGTTCTTAGCATCACTAAACGTTTTATTTTTGCAAATCTAGCGCCTATTCAACGTTTGTGTTAAAGCTACACGAATCCGATTTTGTGTTCAACATTTTAGTACCACTATTTGTTTACAAGAAATATCTAACGTGTTTCAATTATCGGTGATTTCAGTTGAAACAGCCTAATAACGAAGCAAACTCCTTTTAGATAAGTTGCGGTAATATTAGTAGCCGTAATTAAACTCCTTCGCTAATAATCTGAAATGTCATGAAGACGGTTAAAATATTGCAAACTAGCTGGAAGCGAGTTATTAGATCATTTATCTGGTTAGAGTCCGAAATATCTAATTATAAACATAATGCCATTGGAGTGTAATTTTGTTCATGACACAAATATTTGTGTGAAATTAAACAATAAAAGTAATGGAAACCAAAATTTGTTTGAAAGATGGGATCACTATGCAATTAATATTATCCAAAACCATATTTTAGCATGGCAAAAGTGTGAAATCAACACTAAAATATGGATTTTGAAAATAATTTCAAATGCTTGTTGTACATTATTCCTTCTGATTTTATATGTAAAATGACTATCTTAAAACAATAATTGACTTGTTTAACTCAGTTGATTGAGTCAACACTATAATAATTTGTGCACACTTATAGACATTTTATTTAAATGTCGATCTAAGTAAAGATAATTTGATTCGCTCTCTATTAAGGCTCGCTCTTCATCATTTCTTGCCCACCCGCTCGAAAAAGCCGAGGACGTCGTCCACCGTGAGGTTGCTGTTGGCGATGGCGCTGTTGGTCACGTTCGAGAGCTTCGGGGTCACCTGTGCCTCTTTCGCGGGCTTCTGTTTTTTCGCCAGCGTGTAGACCTGGTGGTGGACGAACTGGTTCAGGCTCAGCTTGTGGAAGTTCTTGTCTGGCCGCAGCTGGATCAGGTGGCCCACGATCTCCTGGACGCCCAGCTTCTCCGCGTGCTTCTGGGCCACCACGGACGCGAAGGCCTCCTTCAGCTCCTCGAAGTCGTCGTAGAACTGCCTGGACCAGACCCCGTGGAAGTAGTCGTGCGCCTCGGAGGCCATGCAGTTGTAGTAGGAGCTCACCGTGAGCCAGATGTTCCTGCGCTTCGGCAGCTTCAGGAACTCCTCGTGGGCCTCTGCGTCGCTGGCGGTCCGGATTCCAGCCAGCTCGAACACCGTGTCGCGGATCGCGCCGCTGAATTTCTAGGGCTTCATCTATGGGGTGGCGACATCAGGACTGCAGTTGAAGAAAATATAAAGGCTTTATATAATATTTTGTATATCTTTATTTAAACAAAATGAACTAAAACTCAATTTGCGTTCTTAGCATCACTAAACGACAAACTTCAGCATAATCTATTTAGATTCGTGATTTTTGCTGAAATAGCACGAATCTGGTTTAATGATTAACATTTTGTGTTTATTAGGCGGCTGCAAGATTAATTTTACACGTTATGGCTACAAAATAAATTTGTTGAAACCGTCAAAAAGCGAAACAAATTCAAAACGGATAACTTTGTGGTAATATTAGTAGCCAGATACATAATCTTGACAAATTATCTGAAACTGCACGAAGACGAATAAAATGCTACTAAAATCTGATCAAAATATGTAAAGTCCTTTATCTAGTCAGAGTCTAAAATATCTAACTTTAAACATAGTAACTTTGGAGTGTAATTTTGCTCATGACACAAATAGAGGCGCAAATTGCGACAACAAAAGTAATTGAAACTAAAATTTGTTTGAAAAATTGGAATTAGTATAACTAAACTATTATTAATCATCGTTCTTGGATCAAAAATAGTGTAAGAACAACACTACAAAATGGATTTTGAAAATATAACTTATAATGCGTGTTATAAAAAGAGCCAGCTTACTTTGAGTGCAAAGTGGATTATCTTAAAACAATGAACCACTTGTCTCACTCAACAAGCAATATCAAGGCTTAAATGATTTGTGCGCGATCAAATATCATGTATACTCATATAGATACTTCATTTAAATGACGTTCCGTTTGAACAAAATGAGGTTGCCCCAAATCAATGTGCGTTCTTCCTCATTTCTTACTCACCCGCTCGAAGAAGTCGAGGACGTCGTCAACCGTGAGGTTGCTGTTGGCGATGGCGCTGTTGGTCACGTTCGAGAGCTTCGGGGTCACTTGGGCCTCTTTCGCGGGCTTCTGCTTCTTCGCCAGCTTGTAGACCTGGTGGTGCACGAACTGGTTCAGGCTCAGCTTGTGGAAGTTCTTGTCTGGCCGCAGCTGGATCAGGTGGCCCACGATCTCCTGGACGCCCAGCTTCTCCGCGTGCTTCTGGGCCACCACGGCCGCGAAGGCCTCCTTCAGCTCCTCGAAGTCGTCGTAGAACTGCCTGGACCAGACCCCGTGGAAGTAGTCGTGCGCCTCGGAGGCCATGCAGTTGTAGTAGGAGCTCACCGTGAGCCAGATGTTCCTGCGCTTCGGCAGCTTCAGGAACGCCTCGTGGGCCTCTGCGTCGCTGGCGGTCCGGATTCCAGCCAGCTCGAACACCGTGTCGCGGATCGCGCCGCTGAATTTCTAGGGCTTCATCTATGGGGTGGCGACATCAGGACTGCAGTTGAAGAAAATATAAAGGCTTTATATAATATTTTGTATATCTTTATTTAAACAAAATGAACTAAAACTCAATTTGCGTTCTTAGCATCACTAAACGACAAACTTCAGCATAATCTATTTAGATTCGTGATTTTTGCTGAAATAGCACGAATCTGGTTTAATGATTAACATTTTGTGTTTATTAGGCGGCTGCAAGATTAATTTTACACGTTATGGCTACAAAATAAATTTGTTGAAACCGTCAAAAAGTGAAACAAATTCAAAACGGATAACTTTGTGGTAATATTAGTAGCCAGATACATAATCTTGACAAATTATCTGAAACTGCACGAAGACGAATAAAATGCTACTAAAATCTGATCACAATATGTAAAGTCCTTTATCTAGTCAGAGTCTAAAATATCTAACTTTAAACATAGTAACTTTGGAGTGTAATTTTGCTCATGACACAAATAGAGGCGCAAATTGCGACAACAAAAGTAATTGAAACTAAAATTTGTTTGAAAAATTGGAATTAGTATAACTAAACTATTATTAATCATCGTTCTTGGATCAAAAATAGTGTAAGAACAACACTACAAAATGGATTTTGAAAATATAACTTATAATGCGTGTTATAAAAAGAGCCAGCTTACTTTGAGTGCAAAGTGGATTATCTTAAAACAATGAACCACTTGTCTCACTCAACAAGCAATATCAAGGCTTAAATGATTTGTGCGCGATCAAATATCATGTATACTCATATAGATACTTCATTTAAATGACGTTCCGTTTGAACAAAATGAGGTTGCCCCAAATCAATGTGCGTTCTTCCTCATTTCTTACTCACCCGCTCGAAGAAGCCGAGGACGTCGTCCACCGTGAGGTTGCTGTTGGCGATGGCGCTGTTGGTCACGTTCGAGAGCTTCGGGGTCACCTGGGCCTCTTTCGCGGGCTTCTGCTTCTTCGCCAGCTTGTAGACCTGGTGGTGCACGAACTGGTTCAGGCTCAGCTTGTGGAAGTTCTTGTCTGGCCGCAGCTGGATCAGGTGGCCCACGATCTCCTGGACGCCCAGCTTCTCCGCGTGCTTCTGGGCCACCACGGCCGCGAAGGCCTCCTTCAGCTCCTCGAAGTCGTCGTAGAACTGCCTGGACCAGACCCCGTGGAAGTAGTCGTGCGCCTCGGAGGCCATGCAGTTGTAGTAGGAGCTCACCGTGAGCCAGATGTTCCTGCGCTTCGGCAGCTTCAGGAACGCCTCGTGGGCCTCTGCGTCGCTGGCGGTCCGGATTCCAGCCAGCTCGAACACCGTGTCGCGGATCGCGCCGCTGAATTTCTAGGGCTTCATCTATGGGGTGGTATCAAGATTTAATAATTATTTTTTAGTATATATTATCAGTTTTGTTTTCAAAAATAGATTAAATTTTGGAAATGATATTTATACAAATATATCATAGATGGATCATTTTGAAATAGATTCATATTTGAATGACATAATAAAAAATATTTCATAAATACTTTAGATAACATTTAAAAATCTATTATCACTTGTCTTTGAAGAGCTTGGCCAGCGTTTCTTGGATCTGAGAGCTGTCTGTTATGGCCTTCTTGGCCTCCTACTTCACCACGTCGCTGGAGTTGTTCTTCGTTGGGACGTTCGCCAGCAGGCTGTAGGAGTAGCGCTTCCTCGGACTCGCGTTGCAGCAGAGCAGGTGGATCTTGTTGCGCAGGCAGAAGTACATGGTGTCGTAGTGGAAGTCCTTCATCTCTTTCAGGCGCATGCGATCGTTCACTTCCTGGATGATGTCGGTTCTGATCTCTTCTTCGGAAACCGCGTCGGCCCTGTACTTCGCGAACAGCTCCTCGCACAGCTGGTAGGCCCGGTCCTTGACCTCCTTGGGCCACTTGTCCAGGGCCGCCTTCGCGAAGGTGTTGATGAAGTACTTGTAGGCCTGTCTCGCGTCCACTCCGGTCGCGCGGCCGATCTCCTCCCACCGGATCGTCTTCCGCTGCGCCTCGGACAGCTGCGTGTGGAAGTCCACTATCTCTTTGTCGCTGGTGAACGTCCGCTGGAAGGTCTTCTCGAAGAGCTGCTTCGCGGCGGCGTAGAACTGCTCGAACGGAACGCTGCGTTTCTTCATGTTGGGAAATGGAATTACGGCTGTGCTGGCATTACAGAGTAAATAGCATTATATCCCAGATCAAATCGAATTTGTGTTGAAATATTCATTCTATTTAAAAGGAATTAAATGTTTACGGTTGAATTATGTCTGATAATCAAAAATAAATCAATTACATTATTTTCTTATTCTCTAAATCATATTATAAATATAAAAACAATTATTTTTATTGACCATAAATTGGATCAAATTACTTAGTAAATAACGGAATTAATTTATCACTTAGATCAAACTTGATCTTCATTAATCATAAGACAAAAATAGTGTATAATAAAGGAATCACTAATCTGGTCTTTTGTTAACCACCTTCTTTATTTAATTTCCTTCAGCATCCGAAAAAACCACTGTGCGTTATTAAATTATGTGTTAGAAGGCTTAAAGCGATGGTAAATCTCTAATTCTCAGTTACGATTATTATTTTATTTGTTTTACTACTGAAAAGTCACTTAATGTTAATTCTTTTTTATTTTCTTGAATATCATCGGTTTCGTGTTATGATTCAACCAATGGTGATTACATTATTTCTAACGGTTCATTTTCTTAAATGAATTATTAATTAAAATTAATGATTGCATTTCTTTGTGATTACGACAAATATTATTTTAATTCCTTGTGTGGATTATTCTTATGAAATTATAGCAGTACTCTTTATTCATAAATTGCAAGTTATTATTCGATTTCTGATCTGTCTTAACCCATTAAAGTGGAATGCTATACTATTTCATTTTACATGAAATTATAACATTTTTAAGTAAAAATCCGCGCCCGCAAAATGTACCAAATTTAAAAGTGGCTTACCTCATTAGATATGTAATTTCCGGTTGTATAGCCAGCAAGAGACTTAGCCAACGGTATGTCTGTGGCCGAGATTATTTCTCACTATCGTCCAGAGGTTTTGGTTCCTGCTCAGTTGTATGATGCGAAGTCCATGTTGAAGCGCAAGTCCAATTGGGATTTTATAACGCGTAAGTTACATGTGATAAGTTTCACGTTCCCTCCAACATATGACTAATAAATAGACGACATCATAAACCAGCGTTTGACAGCTTCTGGCGAGGATTTCTTGGGTGCCTTGCTCGAGTTCTTCACCGGTGAGAAGATATTGAAGGTGATGTACCGTCAGGAGTCTAAGCTTGCGCGTAAGACCCGCCCGACTAAGTAGCTCATAGCTCAGACTAATCACTCCGAGTAAACGCTTAAAACGAAGCTCCTGTAATAAAAGTAGTACCAATCATACCAGGACTCCTTCACAGCTAAAAATCCATCCGTGCTGGACATCCTCAAGCAATCATACCTTTAAACCGCTCAACAGATTAAACTAATGACCATGTACGACGTCTTCTTACAATTAGCTCAGCAGGACGAAGCGTTTGAAGAGGTCGACGACGATTTACAAAATTAATAAACGGTTCAAACGTACCCGGACGAACCACAATCCCTCTTTGCATTCTTCGAGTCGGCCGTTCAAATGTCAAATATCGATTTGAACTCCCCGAACGAAATGATATGCAGAATCTTCTTCCACTTCAGATTCCTCTGGAACATTGAGCAGAACATGGACAGCATCATACTTGCGTGCGGAAGAAGCCTCCAAAAGGAGTTCAGCATCATCATCAAGATGATCAACACGTACTACAACGCGCAAAACGACCTCATCTACATCAAACAAAAAGACCTCACACACAACTTTATGGACCTATTACTGCAAAACCTCGAAGACAACAACCCGAAAAAATCATAATACCTGCAAATACTGCTGCACCAGATATTCATCGCACTCCCACAAGAATTCGGATTCGTATCCGAACAATTCGTCATGAAAAACGTCGTGCTAGAAAGACCCATGATGAGCCACGTACTAGCTGACCAATTCTACAACAGACAATTCTACTTCCTCAAACAAAGAACTGATACACAAACTGTAAGATACATGATCAAAAGCCAGAACACAATGACACAAACATCATTCATCTGCACATTACTCAGCAAAATACTGATTAAACACCCGAAACCAGTTATCCAAATGATAAACTCGTACGTCTTACAATAAATGAAGGTATCTAACAATCACCTTTTAAACACAGCTTCCAAAGAATACACTGAACTTCTGGGCGGCGATGATACCGATTTCCAAGTTCAAATCGTTGAAACACAACAGGATTTGAAGCCCATGAACAGACTTCAATTATTGTTCATGATGCTATTAGCTGAATAATTTACTTTCACATTCGAGTATTCAAAGCAAATTAACTTGAATATAATATAAATATGCAAATTCTTTATGTTCTATGCATTATAAATTGATGTGTTGAAAACGGACAACACTAGAAGCGAACCACTTATATTTAACTACTTAGAGAGAAGAAAGTCAATGGTGGTTATGTATATGAATATAGTAGCCCAGCTCTACTTGCTAATTAGCCTTGATTCGCAAAAAGTTATTGACTCCCAGGATAAAACGCTCATTCAAACCTACATTAAGGAGTTTGCTCAGAAACAGAACTCTAAGCTTACAGTCATATTCAGAGGCGTATAAATAATTACCAATTACATAATTGGCTCAAATATGAATAAGCAAAAGGTGAAAGAGGCTTAACAAAAAGAAAAGCTTGAAACGGCCGTTAAAAATTTCGTTATGAGCGAGAGAAGCGATAATTTACAAGCCGTTATCACAGCAACCGCTCAAATGTGCGAACACTTGTACGGAACTATAATGGGATTTGTGGACATGTGCGTTCACCTCTACGAAAACGTTTACAATATTGATGTTATTCACAAGTACCTTCAATAACTTCCTGGACAAAGCGTTCAGCTGGATGAAACGTTCATTACCATTTTCAACATCATTCAACAGCTGAACTCAGTTTGTAACGAGCTACTTGAAATATTAGAAGCTATTCACACGGCCTCTGCCGGATTGAGAAAAGAATCAGCGTATTAACTCATTGATATGGACTTAGAAGAAGAACCCCTTTATCCATGCATGGCTGAGCTTCACAGACACCTGAAAAGGCTGTTTTGAGTGATAAATAAACTACATAAACTACATAAATAAACATACTAAAAAGAAATAAAACAACAATAATAGATATAAGAAATACTAATAGAATAACTATTCAAAACCTTGTTCTTAAATTATTTGTGTATTATTAAATAATCGTAATTCATTCCATTTAATTTGTTTTTGTTTTAAATAATATGTTTTTTGTTAAATCAATAATTATATTAGCTAAATGTTTAATAATATATTTAAAACCAGATTTACATAACATGTAACAAAAACTTATAAAAATAATGCATTAATCATTATTTTGTATTTCGTAATTTTCACTTAGTTTTTTAAAACAGAATAGTTTGTTACACAACTTTTATTTGACCTAGATATAATATCATTTATCTAATATATCTCATTTTATAACGGTAACCTAAATTCCATTTCCCAACATGAAGAAACGCAGCGTTCCGTTCGAGCAGTTCTACGCCGCCGCGAAGCAGCTCTTCGAGAAGACCTTCCAGCGGACGTTCACCAGCGACAAAGAGATAGTGGACTTCCACACGCAGCTGTCCGAGGCGCAGCGGAAGACGATCCGGTGGGAGGAGATCGGCCGCGCGACCGGAGTGGACGCGAGACAGGCCTACAAGTACTTCATCAACACCTTCGCGAAGGCGGCCCTGGACAAGTGGCCCAAGGAGGTCAAGGACCGGGCCTACCAGCTGTGCGAGGAGCTGTTCGCGAAGTACAGGGCCGACGCGGTTTCCGAAGAAGAGATCAGAACCGACATCATCCAGGAAGTGAACGATCGCATGCGCCTGAAAGAGATGAAGGACTTCCACTACGACACCATGTACTTCTGCCTGCGCAACAAGATCCACCTGCTCTGCTGCAACGCGAGTCCGAGGAAGCGCTACTCCTACAGCCTGCTGGCGAACGTCCCAACGAAGAACAACTCCAGCGACGTGGTGAAGTAGGAGGCCAAGAAGGCCATAACAGACAGCTCTCAGATCCAAGAAACGCTGGCCAAGCTCTTCAAAGACAAGTGACAATAGATTAAATACATCAAATATAATTAGTATTATACTAATTTTTCAGAAAGAATTATTGAAACAATATAATTTTATCCAAAATATTATATTCTTACGAAATATTATATATGAAATATAATCGGCGATCATCATTTCTTACTTATTTTCTTTACTACAGCGTCTATGTCCGCTTTGGGGCGTTTCGCCCTCGGGAGCTTTACCGCCTCAGCGCAGTTGTTCTGGGTCATTGGTCCGTTTTCGTTCTGGACGATGTGCTCGGCCTTCTGCTTCTTGCAGAGAAGCGTGTGGATTCTTCGGCGCATCGCGAAGTAGATCTGCTCGTAGTTGTGCTGGACCTGCTCGGTGAGCTTCAGCTGGAGGTTGATGTCCTAGACGATCTCGTGGCGCAGCAGGTCTTCCGGCATCCCTTCTTGGTAGTAGAAGACGAAGAGCTGGTCGCACAACAGCAGCGCCGCCTCCCTGGTGCTCTCCGGCCACGGGTCCAGCGCCTCTCTTTGGTAGGTGGCCGCGAAGTATTTGTACGCCTGGGCCGCGGTGATGTTCACTCTGGCGCCGATCCAAGCCCAATTGATGCTCTTGCGCTCCTTCGTGCTGAGGCCCTTGAAGTAGTGGATCACGTCTCTGTCCGTCTCAAACTTCAGGTCGAACACGGCGCAGAAGTGCTCTTTCACGGCGATCGAAAAGGCAGAGTTGAAGCTCATCATATTTGAAGTGAGATAATTCTACACATATATTATCATATAATATAGTTGAAGTAAAATATATTAAAAAATTGTTTAGTAATTGTTTTTTGACTGTAATTATCGTAACAAATATTATGTTTAGTTATTGATTCATTCTTGTTATAACACGCAATTATCAATTTTATCACTTAACTTGGAATGAATTTGTTCTATTTTAGGAACTTTAAATTTCAAATTAGTGTTTGATTAAAATTATATCTGTAGAGTATATTTACTTCGTTATAATAAAACGACCACACTTAATCACCCAGTTTTTGTTAATTGAATTTGTAATTTTCTTGAATCTGATCGTCAAAAATGAATAAATTGAATATACTCTCAATCATCGTGTTTGAGTCATAGAATTGTATTCTTATTAACACATATTCTAATTAACAAATAATTATAATATAATTATAATAGAGCTTCCGCATATCGTCAAATACATACACATCATCATTGAGATGTGCGTTAATTGTGATATCCTAGATATCAAAAACATGTGCATATATATAAAGATCTGCATGTATATCAACATATACATAATCTACTCTCACTTAGAATTCTTCATTTACTCATAAATAATTTAGTAAGTAAATCTGATACGTCCTTATTATTTTCTTATGTATGTACTTATTTAATTGTTTCAACACTGTTGTTTTGAGTTGTCAAAGGTATGTCCGCAATACTACTCTATTTTCGACATAACAATAAATGAATTCTACTTCGCAAACTAAAGTAAATGGTGTCATAATGGTATTCTTTCATGTCTTTAAGGTGCATTTATTCATTTATGGCTTATATTATATCGTACCGTAATTCTTCTTCAGAAATTTCTTTTTGATAATATTTGGAGAACAGTTATTCACAAAGATTTAAAGCATTCTCTTTAATTTCACTTGGCCATTTATCTAGAGCATCTTTTTAGTATGTAGTGGTGAAGTATTTATATGCTTACTTAGGTTGCATATTTATTTGATTAGATATCTATTCCCATTTAATTTATTTTCTATCATTACTTGATAAATTTTAGTAATATTCTACTATTTGTCTATCTGTTTCAAAATCAATGTTAAATATCTTACTAAAGTACGTTTTTATAAGTTAAGAAAATTGTTAATTTGATGAAGTCATTAATGAAGTGAAAGGAATAAGTTACTTCGAGAAATGCAAAGAATCTATTTGTATTTGCACTTACTTCAATTTTGGAGTTTGTATTTTTGTTGTATTTTTATAAATCTTGGATAATCTTAACTCACATACGAACTAGATCAGGATATAGCTGTTAAACGGCACTCCAGACATTTTAATAACATTCTAATTTTAGATAGTGTTAATTATAGATTAATTTAATCTATTCTTTTTTCTAGTATCGTGCTATATCTCATTCCTACGTACGCCCTGTTGAATTCGGTCAACTCAAATTCTAAATCATAGCTCTTATTTACACACAAATTTGAAAAAACTGATGTTAAATACACAACCAATCTACAACATTTCTTCATCTTTTTGTCTAATTCCGCTCCAAAATATATAATGGAGCGCCTAACATGGAATAACGATTTAAAATTCGAGCAGGCATTCAATCAGGAGTTGAAGTACTGCTAGAAGGTGATAACTGATGCCGAGCTCATGCCAAACGAGAGGCTCGTGTACCTCCCCCAGTTTAAGTACCAAAAAAACACCCAGTCCAGATTCTCCTACTACCCTCAAGTCCCCTTCAAAAACGTCTCTTAGAAACTTTATAACACGTTAACAAACAAAACGCAAGTGGAGGAACTTTACATTCACACAAACGCTTCATTTGAAAACGCAGTTCAAAGGGCGAAAACGGGAAGGGAAAGTTGCTAGAGCTAAATGCAAGTTAGAGCAAGAGCGATGTCACCAAGCAGGATGAGCGGGAGGAAAAAGAACATAGTGGAATGAACTGAATAATTCGAGGGAAATAAGTGTTAAGCGCTTTTTTGATTTTGGTTGTCTAAATGAAATGAAACATTGATGTAAAAATACACTTATTAAATAGAACTAAAGTGACGAATGAATATTCAATCATTGATATTCCTTATTTATGCGCATACCGCACTCATTTACATCTCCAGTAAATGTTTTCATGCTTGGTTTTTTCCATCCTCCAAAGCTCACAAAATCATCAAAGTCTGTAACTCCGTCAAAATGAGCATATTTTAGCTTGTAAATTATTGTATCGCGCCAGTTAGGATCTACTAAAGCCATCCAAGATTAATTACTTGTATAAACTCCTACCCTTTCTGAACCTAAGTGTTGTGAAATTTCTTCTAATAATCTTAGGATAAATACTTGATTTTCACGTTACGTACCAAAATATGAATCTATATCTTCAGCATTCAGCCATACAATTGAATTTGTTTAAATCACATTATGTGATTATAAAACATCCATTGTTTTTCTTATTTGTTCAACTGGATCATTTGCTGTGGATGGTGTAATATAATAGTCGACACGTTTAATTCCAGCTGCTGTAGCTACTTCATAATTTTTAATAGCTTCCTGATTGATACTTGACCCATATTAGGCTTGAACAACAATTTGGTGATAACCATTTTCAAACAAACACTTAGCATGGATGTTAGAAAGACGCTCAGAAATGTCTGCTCCTAAAGTTTGAATAGAAGCAATGAAAGTTATTATCATACAGTGAAGTGAAACTTGAACCATCATATAATATTATTGATTTATATGATTATAATTGATTATATTTATAGGTTTCAATTTGTCGGACTATATCTGATTTTTTGACCTACTTATTTGTTATTAAATTTTAATATTTAATATATTATTTTGATTATAAAAACGTGGCAGACTAATATATTTACAGTAAAGAAACTGATTAAAGAGTTATGACATTGTTCCCCGTTCTAAACTTAGAAGTACGCATTGCCGCTGATACGCTAGTTCCAAGATTCATACCAGCCATCTCAAACCTTTTTAACTAAAACTTTTTTAAATGTATTTTAGTAATATAATGTTTGTAAGTGAGTCCATTGTTGAAAGAGATAATTTAATATCAAAATAATATAATAATAATTGCTGAAAATTTTGAAATTAGAGCGTACATGAACATATAACCCAATGAAGTATGTTTGTGTCTCGAGGAAGATATATTGAAAAATAAGTTAATTATCAATAAAAAATACTAAACACTTTTGAAATTTATACTACAAAGTATAAAGTAGTTTAACTGACTAGTAGTAATTGTGTGATTATATAAAATATATATCTAAAAATATCGTTTGTGTACTCGATGTTAGAAAACCTGTATTATGCCAGATTAATAACAATCAATACGTCGTACATTCATTTTGTTTCATATTTGTCCAAATCCACTCCATAATGGAGCGCCTAACCTGGAACAACGATTTAAAATTCGACCTAGCGTTCAACCAGGAGCTTAAATATTGTAAACAAGTAAACACCGATTTTCAGCTCCTCCACAACGAGAAACTCGTTTATCTGCCACAGTTCAAGTACCCGCAGAACAAAAAGAGCTCCTTTTCCTACTACAAGTAAGTTCCGTACAAGGAAGTTTCGCACTAACTGTACAAAACGCTCACGAACCGCTCGAAAGTGGAAGAACTTTACATTCAAAGCAACTCCTCATTTGAAAACGCCGTTCAAAGGGTTAAAACTGGAAGAGAAAGATGCTTGAGCTAAATACAAGTTAGAGCAAGAGCAATGTCGCCGAAGAGAATGAATACGGGGTAATTTAAGTAATGAGTAATGAGTAATAAGTATAGTACATGTATTGATCTTGGTATGAAACTAAGTTATTTAGGAATCAAAAAATTAACTACTAACAACCTATCAGGTGTGGTGTTTCTTAAAAGAGTATTTATAAATGTGAAGGCATTAAATTGACTATTAGATATCGAGTTCACAATGTACTCACTTTATCTTATTTAAAACAATATACTAAATAATAAAAAAACATTAAATAACTGTTCAATAAACAGTATAATACTGTTATATAATGTCTATAAAATCAATAATATCAAACATACTCAATACATGGATTTTAGTCTTATCTTTATTCCATCGATCCCCCAATTTATTTCTGCTTTTTGTTGTATTTTCGGCACAAGTAAACTATGAAATACGAAACCAATACAAGAAAGCACACAAACATAACACAAGAAAAGTAGTAAAAGAGAAGATATTTCTAAATTGAGTTGTCACAGTTGTATTACTGCGATTATAGATTATATGTGCATGTATTCTTGCAATCATCCTCACACTCAGATAATGTTTAGTACATATAAATGAAGTGAATAATAATGTATATATCTATATAATTATCTATTTATTTCAATTTTGTTAACTGTTTATAAGTATATAGCTGATTGAAAAGGGTACAAATTTAACTCATTTTAATATAACTGAATATATCATGTTATAACTGAAAATATCATAAGTTAATAAATAAGTTATATAATATAACTGGAAAGGATATTGATTTGATTATTGATTTGATATTCGTTACGTAATAAAATTCCGTTAAAAAACTTAATAATTGTAATAATATATCATAACTAACTATTTTTAGGTATCTTATTTTTATCCGTGTACCTTTTTGAATTTCAACAGTGCGTTCGCAATGATTTTAATGACTTTAGAAATTCAATTAAAATACATGATAATTTTAATATAGGGATCACTGATCGCAGTCATTTACCGGATTCAAAATCCTTGTTTAACTGCAGTCCACACAGATTTTACTCTGAACTATACTCCTTAATAAAAGGTCTAGTCCATCCTCCAAAACTGGCGAAATCATAAAAGTTTTGCTTTCCATCAATTTTTACATACCAAAGTTTCTGAGAAGTTACCCCGCGCCATGAATAATCAACGATTTTACTCCAAGAATTGAGACTTGTGTAAATTCCAACTCTATCAGCACCTAAAATATTAATAAGCACTTATATCATTTCATTGATGAAATTTTAATTTTCTTAATGATATCCGAAGTAATTTTGAGTGTCTTCTGCATCCAACCATATTTTTGTTTAGTTGTCTATTACATTTCCATCAAGGAGCTTCTTCATCACAGCATTAATTTGCTCGGTAGGGTCTAAAACTTATGTGGGCATAATGTAGAAATCTATATTTTTGAAACCAGCTGCTTTAGCAAAATTGTAATTATTAATAGCATCAATATTATAATCAGTACCACACTATGCTTAAAAAATCGCATGACGATAACCAGTGTTGAAAAGACAATCAGCTATATCTTATGTCAAAGGAGCTGAAGTTGAAAGGCTCCAAGTATGACTAACATTGTGAAGTGAAAATGATGACCTGAACTTTCAGTTTAATAGTTTTAACATGTTTTATGTTATTAGAAAAATAGAAAAACAAATAACTGTTTTAAACTTATGTGGACTAAGTTGTTTGTAATAAATTTGTTAATAAATAAAATAAATAAATATAATTAACTTGGTAAGTTCAGCTATTTGGTGAGAGAATGTGTTCTTATTGATCTCGGTTAGAAAGGAATTGTGATGATTAGAGAAAAGGTAGGCAATAAATGCATTTTTAATATTAACCTTATCATTACTCATCTTACCTTATAAAAAACCTCAAAATAATTCAGAAAACTGTCATAAATTAAACTAAAACATATAAAATAGTCTAACTTACACAATAAACTTCAATAAACTCTTAAACAGTAACTATACAAATAAAATAAACTCTTAAACAAAACAAAATCTATTAAGAAACAAAATAAACTGTCACTTCATCATTTTCTCGAGTTTTCTCTCGAATTCTTCGTCGTCGATTTCTCCGTTTTTCAGGAGCATGAAAAGTTCCTTTTCACTTCCGAACATTTTCTCGTCGATAGTGTTCGAGTCGAGTTCTTTTTTGAGTGGTTTTCTGGGTTTGGTCGGTTCGAGCACAGTTCCTCCTTTTGGAAAACGGACGTTCTTCCCACTTTGTATTTTCTATTTTTGGAGTGGGTCTGGCTTAACAACGCATTCTGTGTCAGCCACTTCGTCCTCGGAGGCTGAGTGGTTTTGCTCCTCGAGGCGCTTGAGCCTGAGCTGCTCCTTTTGCTTCTCTAAATAGGCGACGGTGGTTAAATCGCCATCCCATTTTTTGAAGTTCAGGAAGAACTGCTTGAGCTCGGCTACGCGCGGGAGGACGAGCATTCCAAAGGACATAGCTAATGGGCCGAGCTTTACGTTATTCAAATTCAGAATTACCTTAAGCTCGTACTCTTTATAAGCGCGCACGTAGCTGATGAAGGCTTACTAGCAGTAGTCAAGATTTTAACGGTCTTTTAATTACAGATTGCGCTAAAATACAGTCAGAGGGTGATCGTACACAGATTACTAAGCCTTGAACATCTCCTGCTCCTACTCAAGTAACGGCTCCAACTACGACTTGAAGTCCTGAATGGCTTGGCCAAATTAACGATCAACCTCGTACTGCTTCACACCGCGGTCAAGCTGTTGTTAAGCTTGGAACGTGAGCTTCTTGAGCTGCTTCTTAATCGTTCCTATTTTCTAACCATCGCACTCAGTTTCAGTCCAGAGCATTTACTAACTGAGCAAACCGGTTTCGTCAGCTGTGGAAGGCGAGAACACATCAGAGATCTTCTTCTCAACAATCGGAAGACCCCTGGCTTAAAGCAGCTTAACCACTCCAACCTCGTTTGCAGTGAAGAACACACCAGCTTAACCAGCCTGGCCGTTTCTAGCTGTACGACCAGCTCTGTGAATAAAAGTGTCAAGAGACTTTGGTGGATCGAACTGTAACACAACACCCAGTGAGTCAACATCCAAACCACGAGCTGCGATATCAGTCGTGATCAAAATCGCGTTATCAGCTGATATGAACTTGTTGTAATTATCAAGTTGCTGGTGAGATGATTACTTTCCATGCAAATAGAGGATTTACCTGTTCGGGTATATCTCAGTCAATATCAAATGCAAATATTTGGAGAAATTGCAAGTAAGCGTGAAGATAACGGACTTTTGCACTTGTCCCACGAATTTACACAACCAAAACATCTTCTACTCAATTGGAACTGTTATGTACCAGCAATCAAGCTTGTCTGGGATTCTATAGTCGTCTTCTTGAATTTGCACGAAAGAAAACTTTTAACTGATCTGATTCAAAGCAGGTGAGTTTTTGTTAATCGTCGCTGAAAACAATAAACTTAAACGTTGCTGCTTTGGGCACCTTTTAAAAACATCAAGAGCCTCTGGCATCTGAATAGTCTTATCGGCTTCGTCTACAATCAAGAATCTAAGCTTTTGGGTTGAGATGACGCTCTCAATTATTGAAAAGGCTACTTTACCCGGAGTTCCAATGATTACTGGATTGTGAATATTGGTATATTGTCCACCGATTAACTGACCTGGATCAATACCGAATTCTTAAAACACTTGAACAATTTACAAAGCCAAAACTCTGGTGGGCACAATTATCAAAGCGATTGGGAAAGCAGTATCTACTTGAACGTCTTCTTTCTTTTCGTCTTTTCTGTTCTGTTTCTTCTCCTTTCTCAGTTAAGTTTTGCTCTTCCCAGTTTTGTTTGTTTGCTCTTCTAATTCTTTCTTAATTTCTTCCTCAATATTAACTGGCTTAATTTCGTTATTTAATATATCTGGATTTATCAGAGAATTTTTAAGAAGGAAGTTAATTACTGGAACTACAAAAGAAAGAGTTTTACCAGAACCAGTTTCAGATTAAACAACTACATCTTCGTTCTTGAGGGCCATAGGGATGACTTACTGTTGAACAGGAAGAGGGAATTTATATTTGCGCTGTTATAAAGCAGCTAAAAGTGGAGCTTACAAATTAAACTGTTACCAAGACTTCATGTGAATGGAGTGAAACATAATAATATTTATTGTAACATAAGTAATTCAAATTAAATACAGCAAATGATGAAAACGATCAATAAATTACACGATAACACTACCACAAACTAGTCTCAATATCATACCTCATCTTCTAGGAATCTTCTGAATAGCATCCTTCAGAACATTATTGACCTAGTCACTCGATCGAAAGTTATCTTTGTAAAGTCTAGATTAATAGCTCCTGCATATTTTATTTATTGAATAGTGTAGTTGAGTCAATCGTGTTATATTATTACCATTGAATCTTAGCATCGGGATATGGAATTCCTTTGATGTATATTTTAAGAAGATATAAAGTTATTGTGTCATGATTTATAGATGAATATGGAATGATTAAATTGAGCCTTAGATGCTAAAGCTACAGTTAAGTGAGTCATTTTATTTTAAGAAGATAGTATGTTATTATTAAAAGTACTTTAAACTAAGAATACTACGTCTTAGAATAATACAGACTTTCTGTTGATATTATCAGAGAAAAATGGTGACCAGTATAGACGTAATTTACGGAGTGATGTCTTCTTTCTGTTGATATTGTGAAATCAAAATTGTGAATAGAAGTCAATCCTAAAATTAAAACTAAAAAAATAAATGTCATACATTTAGCTTAGTTAGCCACTGTCTGCGTGTTTGGCAACATTTAACATACAATCTTAGAAAATAAATTTGAAACTAATTGTTGTATCTTTGTATTATATTCATATTGCTAGTCTTATTCTCATATATGTGTAATATTAATTAAATTCCATTCCATTAATAGAAAATGTTAATTCTTAACCATGTTTTATTAAATATGGATTATTGTGAGTCCTTATTCAGCGGCCATTTGTGGATTCCTCTAAAATCCTGTTCTTTATCGTCTTCATTGAATCCTAATTCTTAAATAGTTGATTCTTCGATTATTAACGTGCTGTAGTTTGCTCCTTCTTCGGATCAATCTTATTTCTCAGTTTTGTCATTAGAATAATCTGGTTCTATTTAAAATGCGATAATTCTGGTGAATACTTCGCTATCATCGAATTAAAACTAGATATTCGTTTTCATATTCAGTTAACTGAGTGGGAAGTTGAATAATGTAACTCTGACCGGATTCGTGAACGTTTCCGCTCTACCAGAAACTGAAATAAACTTCTCCCCTTTTGGAACTGTAAACGGCGATTTAATAAATTACCCAGAAAATTGGAATGGAGATTTCACATTTAAAAACGTCTCGAATAATTTGAAATTGTTCGTGAACGGAATTGAAATATCTATAACTGGTGATAAAATTAAAGTTAATTAAGATGTTAACACCTCAAATAGCAATTTTAATATTGGTGGAGTGGAACACAAAAGTGTGCTAATCAAGAATAAAATAATAAATGAAAACCACTCCAAAGTAATATATTTTGGGTTCAAAATAATTGAAGGAAATAATAATAACACAAATGCACTCATGGATTTATATTTGATCCCACACAAAATAAGTATTGAAAAATATTACGAAATTAATTCACTTAAGGTATACAATTTTAATACAGATGGGACACTCGCAAGCCAAAAAGCAGACTTCACTATTTTTATCCAAAACACAAAAGCAGTGGCTGATAGTGACTCAAAAACAAAAGTATGCTCCGGAAAATATATTTACGACATCAAAACGAAATTATGCATAACTAGAGAACAATGCCACTCTAAGCCAAATTAACTTATAT